>CM053617.1:57530595-57677589 GCA_028646535.1 Procyon lotor
GCGGATGGTGGGAAGCGAATATCTCTCACTATGTCCGGTGGGGTAGGGGGGTGGGGCGGGGCCCCTCGCAAGGATCCCTCGGCCTGGGCCCCAGCCTTACTTGCTGATGTATTCCCCCGTGAGAACCTTCCCGCAGGACTTGCACTTGAAGCATCCCAGGTGCCACTGCTTGTCCAGGGCCAGCAGCGCCTGCCCGTTCTTGATGTCTCTCCCGCAGCCGGCACAGTCTGGAAAAGAGCAGCCACTTTCCTCGTTTGTTCTGCGAAATCCGAGCACGCAGCCCAGCTCCGAACCCCGGTGTGAGACCGCCCTGCACTCAACAAATAGTTACTCAAGCACTGTGTCATTCCACTCCCTTTCCCTGCACCGAGTCTTTCTTAGCCTCACACAGCACGGAAACTTCAGGAACCTCAGTGGAGCCAAGGGGATGGATGTCCTTCCTACGTTCATTTCCTTGGGGGTGACTGAAATACCCTCCGAGCTCCAGCTGGCCCAGAGAACACTTCATTATGCTGTCTTGGCTGTCATCTTCGGAAAGCTCTCCTAGGCCTCTATGAACTGAGGGCACGTGTGAGTAGCTGAGCATCGCGTGCTGGACGCCTCACCGAGACAAGATATATGGGATTCTTGGAAAGCGACCCGTGAATCTCATTTTCGTAAACGGGACTCTCCTGCCTTATCATCGTAAACCAGATTTTTGAAGATCTGTGATCACCAATTGAATAGCTCTTAATTCCTTAGCTTTAAATTCTCCGTGGCAGGCTCCCGCGAAGCAGATGGAGGAGAAAGTGTTTCTTGTGGTAAAGGGTGTGGGCTCTGGAAGGAGCTGGCCTGATTCCTGGGTCCCAGCCCAGCTCAACAACTTGTTGGCCAGTCATGTGACCCAGGCCGGTTCTCCCCCTTTCTAAGCCTTGCTCTCTTCCTATGGAAGCCGGGGCCTTATGAGTGCCTGTCTCAAGCCTCTGATGAGGATGCAATTGAATAACGGTTAGCATTGAGTCTGGCATGTGGGAAGGGGCCCTATAAATGTTTCTCATTATTATAATTGCCGTTACTGATGCTTAAGTACTTCGTTGTTAGGAAGTCGAATACTTAAAGAACCCAGAAGAATGTAAATTGATGCAACCTTTTGGGAAGGCATCATAAACATCCACGGACAGTTAAAATCAATGCAGCTGAGCAAATAAAACCTAGCTTTGCCGGGAGGTTGGCCATCGTGTCCCTGCAGATTATAAGAAACACTCGTGGAATAAAGCAACGCCCAGACAAGGCCAGTTGGTGCACAGAATGGTGAAACATCCCCCTCTTCCGACCACATGTGACTGCTGCTCCTTTACTAGTGACACTCCTAGCCCTACTTTAACTCTCTCTCCTTCTAGAAAAACTTGGTGAGATGCCCGACCACTGACCTGCTCCTGATGCCTAGACTCCTTAATACCACCCAGCAAATGCTCCCTTCCTATGACAGTTCCTCCAGAGATGCTCATGATTCCCCTGCTGTTCTCCCTCGATGAGGCTTAAGTTAATTTGATTATTTTTCCATTTTTTTGGGGTTTTTTTTGGACTATAGGTGTGTTTCTGGTGAATTTCGGTCAGGGGGTATCAACATACCTTTAGATCCAGCAAATTTCCTGCCTAAGATTTAGGCTACAAAATACATTTGCAAAAGGGTTATGCATGTCTGTGTGTCTGGCCTGTGTCCATGTGTGTATTGCCTGAGGAAAATAAATTTATTTCCTCCAGAACTTTTGTAACAACAAAACTGAAAATAGCCAATGGGGGCATTACTGAGGAGCTGGTGACATTAGTTATGGTAGAATCCGGAATACGGGAATAGTATGTACTGTTAAAAAGAATGAGGTCAATTTTTGTGCTGACATGGAAAGATGTCCAAAATAGATTAAGTTTAAAAAAAAAAAGTGACCTGTGGAACAGTATAGATAGCATAAGCTCACTTATAAAAACTTAGTAAAGGATAAAAATGTATTTGCACACATGCTTGTATAGGAAACAAAATGTTTCTTGAAAAAAAATATGAAACTCCTAAGATATTTTCCTCTGTGAAGGAGGACTTTTTACTTCACATCCTCTGGGTTGTTTGAATTATTTTTTTTTTTACCACAAAAAGGTAAAAAAAAAAAAAAAAAAGAACACCAAATATTTATAAAGTTAAAAATATAATTGCTCTACAAGTTATAAATTATTGCAGATTAGGTTTTCTGTAAGTATCGCCCATTATTAGCTGAGTGTGTATTATAGGATCACAAAGCATTATGTAGTTTTTTTAAAAACTGGAGTTTATGTTTTCCAGCATCTCGACAAAAATCTTTATAAAGGCGATCTCACATCTGGTAGTTTACTGTAAGTTTAGTAAGTGGAACGCCACGATATTTGCTCACATGTACAATTTTTAAAGGTTAGGAGCATAGGATCAGAAAGGCATATTGACAATTTTTCATTCAAGTTGAACCGAATTTTCATTCTTCTGATTAGATCATGCCCACTAGGTGGTAGTCAAGATTCACAATTATAAGGAAGATGCTGGTTGGTAGTTATTTTTTTTTTTAAGTTAGAAAATAAATTTTAGAGATGGCTTTCAATTTCAGATATTGAAAACAGTAGGGCTTAGGAGGGTTGGGAGAGCCATATGGGGTCTCCCCCTGCACGGTGCTGAGATTTAGGGAGATGGAAGGCCAGGGGATGGTAAGAGCACAGGCTTTGGAATTAGGACTCCAGTATTAACTTGGGCATATTACTGTCTCGGAACCCTCACTTCTTCATCTGTGAAATGCAAACTGTGATGTGCTTTACGTAACATGTAGAATGCCTGGCCCATGTTAGCCTTTCAATGTGGCTTCACTTTTCTTTGGTGGGAGCAGAGCTAGGACTAGAAGCCACGTTTCTGGATGGTAAGTCTTGCTCTCTGTACAAGCACATCAATGCCCAGGTATCCCAGAGCTTTGAAAGCAGCTGAGACACAATCTGAGAGCAATAACGGCTTCTCTGATCATTCTGCACTGAGGGTTTTGGATGAACCAGGCACCACGTGAGGGCTTTATAGAGAGGATACCATTCATTATTCAGTCATATGGTCAAAATGCCTTCAGTCTGGACACACGTGGTGTCCCATACTTCTCAGATCCTCTGTGGCCTGCAGGGTCCCATGGGGGTGGATGTTCTGCAATTGACTTTGGTAATGGTTTATAGAGAAGCATTCACCGAATGCTGAATGTCTAGAGCTAGGCAGCTGGTAGGTAAAGCGGGGCTGGAAGCAGAGATGGAGATGAGCCTCCTTCCTCCCAAACCTTTAGACATAAATCAAGCAAATCAAAGACCATCTCCTAGAAAGTAGAATACCGGCCCACACTGGCTGAATCAAAGTATTCGGGCATATGCCACAGAGGCTACTCATTCATTCCTCGATGGACACAAAGCATAAACTCTCCACTTAGGTCTGATGTCATGCTGGGAAAAGTGGAAAAGATGCAGAGACAAAAAGATTCGTGCTGGATGGTTCACTCCTCCCATGCTCATCCCAGCTAAGCTCTTTTATAAAGAACGAAATGTCCTACTCCGTATCTTCATGGTTTTCAGCTGTTGGGAAAATTGTTTCCACATCACTGAAGCAGCTGCTGATAAATATAGAAAGCTGGCGATTGGCACTGGAATTATTGCCGAAGTCAGAAAGAGGTGACCACGGAGTGGCACCAAAGGAAGTCGGACCCTCTGGTAACTTGCCAGCATTCCATCAGAAACAAAGAATCACCAAATGTAGCAAGAGAAAGACACAACAACCATAAACACTTTCCCTCAAGCCTTTCATTCGTGGCACCAAGAGCCAAGAGAAGAGCAGGAATTTGGTTACTTACATCCGAGTCAAACTAGTCTCTAACGACACACCTGGTTCCATATTTGTATCATTTGTTCCAAGGCAACAAATACCGTTGAGAACAGTGATCCTGATTGTCTCCTTTGTTTTGGGGGGGGGGGCATCAGGTCATGCACACCTGGGCTTTGAAAGTATTTAAGTTGAAGAAGGTGACAAATGGCTTCTCAGCCAAGAAAACTTGGGCTCCCAAGCCAAGAAAGATGTCCTCACTTGGGCAGCACTTAAGGTCCTATCAGATTGATACCTATGTTCCCCTTGACAACTATTTCTGCCTCCTTAGAATTTCTCACTTGGGAAAAGTAAGGGCCAAGAAGATGTCTCACTCTGTGAAGATGCCTCTCTCGAGAAGAGGATGGAGGACATGAAGAAAAGAAAACCAGCGCATGGTTTTCTAGAAAAGAAAACCAGGTGGTAACTAAATTCCCACCCCCACCTTCCTAGGCCTGGGGAATGCTTCAGTCATGCCCAGAACATTAATGAGGGTGGACCTCACCAGTCAACAGTAGCTGCCCATCTGGGATCAAAGCTTTCAGAATACAGAATGGGAATTTTTCTAGTGCTTTGGAATTTGGGGCCACGGTCTAAAAGCTGAAGACAGTACTGATAAATAGTCTATTTCCTAAAGAAGGATGCCAGGAATATCCTTGCAGGATTTTCCAAAAGACAGTAGCTTCACCTGATGATTACCAACCCCTATTGCCTACCTACCTCTGAAATCAGAGATTTGAAAATGCATAGAGGAGTCAGCAAGGAGCTCTCCACACAGCGGGAAGGTGAGGGTGTTCTCTCTCCTCTGCTGTGACAGGGATTAGAGGACCCCGGGAGGAAGGACCTCGAAGTTTACTGAGTGGGAAGCTCAGGCCCTAGGGCTGCTATGGGTCCAAGAGAAGCTTGATGTTAGAGTTACTGGAACAGACTCATTTGAATGTCCTAGAGCTCGGAAGCATTCATAAACAGAAAAATCTAGAGCCTGCTAAATTTGGAAGATTTGGAAGGCAGGAAGCTGGCTGGAGGCTCCCCGCCCCACCCCAAATGGCAGGCTAAGGAGAGGATGGAGTGGGAATGGCGTTCACTTCCACATTTGGCTCACTGGAGGATGCACTTAAGTCTTGTGGCTGGTACCCACGCCCAAGCATCTAGAATGAATCCACTGGAGAAAGCTGCCTACTGAGGGTTGCGGACTTCATTAGTAAGAGGTTTGGAGACTACAAGAGAGCAGGACCTGAGGCTGGGAGGTGGGGGGAATTTGTTGCAAGAGGTTAACCTGAAAATGCATGCTTTTGTCAAAGAACTCAAAGTGCACCCCCATAAAAACTGTGTCCAGCCAGTGTTAGCTGAGAGAGCAGCGTGACAATGCCAGGTTCCTAACACCTAGTCCCTTCTACCTCCGATCCCCCTTGTCCCTGCCTGGCTCACGAAGGAGCCACAGGACAGGAAGGAGGTAAAGAAAGAGCAAAAGAAGACATTGTGTCCACTGCTGGTCTCTCCTTTGGGTCGGGTCTGAGCTGGGCCAGAATGCAGCCCTGAAACAGATGTGAGGATCAAGCTTTCAACTGGTCCGGGTTCCTAGGAGCTGAAGGCGACCAGACAGCTACGGGGTCTGCCTAAGTTGGGATTAAGGGTGGGAAAGGGAACTCTGATCAAAGATAATACAAGTAACGAAAGGGAAGAACAAGGCTGTTCATCTTTATGTCCCACGTGTGCTTTGGTCTGTTGTACATACAAATCACGCATTTCCCAGCAGTCAAGGACTTTGGAAGCAAAGAGACCTGGAGTGGAAATCCAGCTCTGCCACGGAGCCGAGGGGCCTTGAAGCAGCATATTTCAGTATCTTCATCTGTAGAACGGGTAGGTTGGCAGTACCCACCCTCCCGGGTTGCCGTGGGGCCTGGCGGGAGTGTGCACATGTATATACACCCAGTGTCTGTTCCCAGGGGTGCAATAATCTCACAAAACCTGAGTTTCCTCTTCCCCTTAACAAACAGGCACGGCCCATCGTCCGCCCCCCCCCCCCCTCCCCGGGGAAGGCATTTTGGTCTCTGTGGTTCTATCATCAGCATCCCATTACCATTACCATTATTATAGTTGTTATTCAGCTTTTAACTTTGGGAAGGTCTGGGGAGTCCGTCCTCTCTCTCCACCCACTCTCAGGGCTCCTGCTAACCTGGGATGGCAGCGATTATCTGCATTTTACAGATCACAGAACATCGCAGAGCCGGAGGGACCTTCGAGACGGATGCGAACGCTTCACTTTCCACCCAGGATAACTCAGGCCTGGGGTGGGCCTGGCTTTGCACACAGCCACACAGCCCAACAGTGTCCAATTAACTGCACAGTGGGAATCTTCTGTTCTCAAGGGCACAGGAACTCAAGTCTCTATAGCTCACGGAGCTTCTCTGAACCTCAACCTCCACCCAGGGGTTTCTCTTACTGATTATGGTCTCTTGTGTTATCAATGGGCAAAAAGAACCAGCATTCCATGGGAGCAGGAGGTATGTGCTGGGGGGGAAAGGTGGTGAAAGTAGACAATTGTTATGAAAATAAATGATAAATATTAATAATAATAAATCATTGTCATGTAAATTGTAAAAGGGACCTGAGAGAGACTTTCCTCCTGTAATTGATGCTTTGCTGACATCCTGGGAGGTTATAAAATGTCCCCGGGGATTTTGAGTCAGTTCTGAGTATTTCCTTACTTTGCTGAAAAAAATATTAAAAATTAAGCATAAAAAGAAATCAGGTTTCAGTATTTAAACTGTTGCTCATACAAGCTCCAGAAAATTCCAGCTTTCCCTGGAATCCTTTTTTAAAAATAATAAGGAAACAGAAACTCTACTTGTCATCACCGGAGATTAGCGCCCCAGGTCATGGCCATGCACGGGGATGAAAAATAAATAGAAGCAAAATCATTTCATATTTAGATTGTTATTATTAGAAAGTAGAGTAAGACTTTGGAGACCCTATAAAATATTCAAGTGGTGTCCTTTTAATAGACCGTTAACTAGAGGCTCTTTACCCTTGGCCAGGACTCGAACCAAAGAGCTTCAAGATAAAAAAACAACAACAACCAAAAAAAAAAAAACCAAAACCAAATTTAAGTTCCAGAGTTTGGCTCACTTGAGATCCTGAATTTAATGATGTTGAATCTTGGCGTTTGACTCTTCCTACAAGGCATGGATTTCTCCTAATCTGTGGGATAAGATGACGCAGGAGAACAGTGTTTCTATCCGAACCAGAGGGAAAGAAAGGACCCAAGAGGAGCTGATTCTCTCAGGTTAACAAGCTGCCTTTGACACAAGGCTTCGTCTCATGGCAGCTCAGCCCTGGACACGTGGATTCCTTCATGGGAAGAACAGTTTGGAGGCACGTGGTGGTTGCCGACTTTACACCGGACAGATATTTTCAGTTTGCTAGGGTTCCTATCCCTCCACAGAGTCTAAATGTCAATTGTTACCTCTTGTCACTTTGAAACTGACCTGCGCACTCAGGTGACTAGCCTGGCCTTTTTGGTAGGCCCTTCAGTTTACGACCCATAGATTAAAAAAAAAAAAAAAAATCTAGACTCTTTTTATGTTATTATTATTATTATTTTTTAATACGGGCTGGCCTAGAGTTTTAAGGTCTTGAAGATGTGAAGGATTTGGGTATTTGGAAACCTTTTCTTGACCAGAAAGGCCATATCACCCTTAGCAGCGACAGGAATGTCAGTCTAACAAGTGGATACGGTTGAATGTTAACTTCCTTTCATCATCTGTGCTGTTCGGTGTGGTCAGGTTCCAAACCAGAGCTTTATGAGTTGACAAATATTGTCTGTCCACAGACCAGTTTTTTTTTTTTTTTAAAGTTATAACCACGTTACCAAGTTCTTTTTTAGCATGTCCCGGCAAATAGCACAAAAGGATAGAGGACAGAAACACACTGTCGAATCTGCAAACGTGTTGGGCTAAGCACTTCTCAAGAATTAGTTTTTAAAAGCACGTTCTGACTTCTGAAATTCTAGACTGCCGTTAGCCAAAAAGCAGCATGAGGTCATGAGATAAATACTGGCAGTGGGTGGGGGAGGGGCTGGCGGTGAGGGGAATGTTCTTGCAGGTACAATGTACTTGCCACTCTATGGCAAAAGGGGGCCTCAACGCTATAACTAATTCATATCTCAAATCACTCAAAATGAATTCTTTTCAAAGGTTATGTGCTGCTTAAATATTTAACCTTGAACCAGACTTTTCCATAATAGCTCATGTCCCGGCTTAGGTCAGCTGCTCCCTTTGCTGTCTTGATGGCCACGATGGAAACAACACAAGCCAGAGCAGACTGGGACCTGCTATTTTAAGTGAAGGTTCTTGTTGTCTTTGGAAAACAATACTGTGCAACAAACAAGTTTTCGTGGGCTCTAATAGCAACAGGTTACCAGCCTTCATCCAGGACGGTGGAAGGCAGGCCTGGCAGCAAGCCTTTTTCCAAGTCCTCCAAATCTTATCTTTCCTTCTTTTAAACTGCGTGTCATATATACGTAAAGAATTTCAGTTACGTTGCTCATAATTTTTATAAATATGGACCATTTACACATTTGAAACTTCCAATTCTAACCTCTAAACCAGCACTCACAGAATTCTGTTAGGAGTTAGTATGAATTCTCAAGGCCAAGAAGTTAAGAAGTCTTGACTTCTCAGGTCAAGAACTTGACTCAAGGTCATAACAAGTGTTGTGTGTGTGTTTCCCATATTCATGACCTGAAAATTAAAAGGAGCCAGATCGTCTGCCTTTCCTCTCCATTAACTGACTATGAAATCACTAAGTAGGAACCTCATGGCTAATGCTGCTAGGCAGGATGATAAACATTAAAGAAACAGAAGACAGTCTGTCACAGACTTGGTACCAACCCAGACCTACACCCCGAAAGCATTAGAATGGAGAGTCTGAGAATCTCTGCTAGTTGCCTTTGGATGATGGCTTTGAATGGCCCATAAACATGCCACAGCCCTCAGCACTGGACTTGAGAGTGGTTCCGACAGGTCTTATTTCCCACGGGGTCTCCCAGGACCTGTTTGCAACACAGTGAATGATACAGGGCCCTTACACACAGTAAGGATGGCAGATACTTGAGACTATGCATTTATGGAACAGAATGTGTACTTTGGAAAGGATGTTGAAAACTCATTACAAGTTGGGAACATGAATATCTGCTTAACGATGGTGCCCACCGCCTTGCATAAGAATCTCTTGAACAACTACTCTTCCATTCTTTGAACTACAAATAAAAATTCTAACACGCTGGGGCACCTGGATGGCTCAGTTCGTTGAGTGCCTGACTCTTGATTTCAGCTCAGGTCATGATATCAGGGTTGTGGGATCAAGTCCTGCACGGGGCTCTGTGCTCAGCACCGAGTCTGCTTCTCCTTTTCCCTTGGCTCCTCTCCCCGCTCTATCGCTTACTCTCTCTCTCAAATAAATCATAAATAAAAATGATAACACGCTTGTATTTCCTGGAGACGTGATGAGATTCTTTGGTAGGAAATAAAAAACATTAGCACTATTTTGTCATCTCTCATTTTCAGGTTTGAGGTCCTACCAAGGAGCACTCCGTGTGTGTGTGTGTGTGTGTGTGTGTGTGTGTGTGTGTGTGTAGGCATGTTCATGTGCATGTTCTCAGAACCACGGTTAAAAAGTGGAGAGGCGGGCTACATTCATGGAATAAACCACCATCCTAATAAGTAGAGTCACAACTGCCAAATTCCCAACTAACAATTTCAAAAGCCCAGCTGGTGGAGGACAGGCCCAAAGATTCATGGCTTTTCGGGCCCTTCCCCTGCACTGTCAGTTTGAATTTGCTTCACATGGTTGCTCAGCATCATTTCTGATGATGCGCACATCACAGGGATTCACGGAGATCAAAAGTAGGATTCCCTTTCGACTGCAAATGCCAGGACAGCAAGAGGAAGTCAGGGAGTCATGGAAACAAAGGCCAACACCACCTGATTATGAGATGCTCTTGGAAAAGACTGTGGTCCCATGGCAGCCTCAAGGAGACCGATTTCCAGCTTGCATGGGTGAGGAGTTCGGGCCATAGCCTCAGTGGACGGGGCATCTTTGCCATGGGGCCTCCCCCAGGACAGAGTGAATGACCCTGCACCTGGCACACGGCTCCACCCACATGTCTCCGTGGGCTTGGAGCAGTTCTTCTTTCTGCTTACAGTGTATAATCCAGACACACCTCATAAATATTGTTCATCCCTGAGCCATCTCTCAAAAGGGCACCTGTTACCTGTATTTGTGGAGGAAGACAGAACTAATGTGTCTAAATTTCAAAACCTGAGTCCTCAGGACTATGGACACTCTGCTGGACAAGGGGGAGAAAATTGGGGGTCAGACTTCTCCCAGCAGGACTGGGTAGTCCTCTGCTCAAGTTATGGCCACCAATGGAGAAGGAAGACAGGTAGGAAAGAGGAAGGAAGGAAGAGCAGGAGAGGAAGCAGGCAGGTGCCCCAGATGCCGGCTGCCACCTGGGGCCATTCAGTGGCATTCGTGCCACAGCCTGTCCCACTGTGAACATCAGTGGGCACCAACCCAACAGTTTCTGGGGGAGATTCAGAAAATTGGTAGCCACTGCTTTTGAGATTTGGGATAGCCCTTAGCAAACCCCTCTTAAAATTGCACCAGGACCCAAATGAATTAAAACAGGGGCTCAGACCAATACTTGTCTATGCTGTGCACAGCAACACTATTCAAAACAGCCAGAAGATGGACAGGACCTAAAGGTTCATTCACAGATGACTGGATAAACAAATTATGTTTTATCCACATAATGGAATATTATTCAGCCACAAAAAGGAATGGAGTACGGATACATGCTACAACCTTGTGAACCTTGAGAAAATTATGCTAAGTGGGAGAAGACAGACACAAAGGGCCACTTATGTATTCTATTTATATGAAATACTCAGAATCCTTAAACATGCAGAAATGGACAGCAGGCTGGTAGTTGCTAGAGCCTGGGAGGAGGGAATGGGGAGTGGCTGCTTTATGGGCTTGGGGTTTTCTTTTGGGGGGATGAAAATGTTTTGGAACTAGATAGAGGTTGTCGCTGCACAACAACCTTGTGAATGTGCTAGAATGTTCACGTTAAAATGGTTTGTTTTGTTATGTGAACTGCACTTCAATGAAAAATGTACCAAGAAGGGTTGTGCTTGTATTGGTTTCCATAATTTGGTTGTAAGTTAACCTGGTGAAGAGTTCAATGATAAATCTTTAACTCGCTATGGTCACTCAGCATCCAGGAGCTCTTGCCGAAGGGGAAATCACACTTGAGCTTGACGTCAGTTTCTCGGGTTCTGTACTCATTAGCAGACATCAGCTCATTCACTCCCTCCCAGATACAGGAAGAAGAAGAGAAGGGGCAGAATGTCTGTTTCAGGACTTTCATCATGCGACCAATCACTTAACATGTACGCACTGAAGGTCACAGAAAGGGTGAAGCACGTTCCTTTAGTCTGGAATAGGCCTTTCGTTTTATTTTGTAAAGTTAGCATTATTTTATTTTGTTTATTTATTTTTAAAGATTTTGTTTGTTTATTTGACAGCCAGAGAGAGAGAGAGAGAGAGAGAGCACAAGCAGGGGGAGCTGCTGGCAGAGGGAGAGGGAAATGCAGGCTCCCCACTGGGCAGGGAGCCCCATGCAGGGCTTGATCCCAGTGCTCTGGGATCATAACCTGAGCCAAAGGCAGATGCTTAACCGACTGAGGCACCTAGGTGCCCCACATTATTTTATTTTTAATCTACTTTTGTTTTAAACAGCTAATTCATATATACACAGTTAAAATTTTTTTTCGTATAGTAAAAATAATTTCCTTCTCTCCCTCCCTGCTGGAGACAAGTACTACAAGTAATACAGTTTCTCAAATATCCTTCCGGGACAACCTGTAGGGCCATACAACTCTTGATAGATACAGTTAGATTTTTACTGCTACTGAAAAACTAAAACTCAACTAAAGAAAGCTGATCCAATCACTAAAATCCTAGTTTTACTGATATGTTGTTAGAAGGTATGGGTCTTATTATGTAAAAGGCATATCTAGTGAAACAAAGCAAATAAGATGTCATTAACTTTCCATTTGCTAAGGCATCTTTTGTATTCACTTCTATTTTCTTCCCCATAAATCATACCCGTTACCTATTAAAGCAGAAACTTTTCTTCCTTTTCTATAACTGAGATGATCGAGTTTCTGGTGAAGTAAAAAGATGTGTCACACTGGGTCTTTATGTCTGACTCATCATGGTTATGGATTTCAGTCTGGAAAAAACCTGAATATTAATGTTTCTCTGCAATGACCCTCTTGCTAGTATGTAAATTCCAAACTCTCTCAACACCCTACTCGGTGGCCAGCCCCACAGGACTGGAACTGACACACCCCTCCAGGCGACACCCCTCCAGGCTCACACCTGAGATGCACAGAGAGGTGAGCCCTCCCTTCAACCTCACACTTCAAGTTGGGGAAATTTTTTCCTTGGCACTTCTACTTAAAACAAAACATGGGGTGCCTAGGTGGCTCAGTCGTTAAGTGTCTGCCTTTGGCTCAGGTCATGATCCTGGGGTCCTGGGATTGAGCCCCGCATGGGGCTCCCTGCTTAGTAGGGAGTCTGCTTCCCCCTCTCCCTCTGCTGCTCTCTCTCACTAAGTAAATAACTAAAATCTTAAAAGCAAAACAAAACACCCATCTGTAATATTGTCATCAACAAATTTATCTGAAGCAATAACTGTTTCCCCTTTTATTAAATAAGGGAGAAATCTGGTAAATAAGAAAATAAAGGTGATTTTAAACATGCCAGTCCCCCACACCGCCCACGCACCTGAGCTGTGCCTGTATGATTTCACAAACCCACCACAGCCGTCTTCATTCTCCTTCACTGATTCATTCAAACAGTAGTCTGGACTCCCTGGACCTGGGAGCTAAAATTTAGTCCCTCAAAGGCCCTCCAGGGATGGCATCAATTCACTCGCTAAACAAACATTTGTGTACTTGCTATGTGCATGGTGAGATTCATACAGATCAAAAAATATATACACAGTCCTTGTTGTTAAGTACTTCCTAGTCTGGCAGGAGAGATAAACACGCAGAGAACTAATACAAGTACAGAGTAATCATTGCCTTACTAGAAATGCAAAGCACAGCTCTGGGCAAGACACCTGTGCGCGGGCCCTGCTGCCAAGGGGCCTAAGCTAATTCATGGCTTTCAGTCTTTTGTGTGACACTCAAAACAATAAATGGTTTTTGAAAAGAAGATACGTGAACAGAATGCTATGGGAAGAATTTATGTAAAGTTGTCAACATCTATAGCAGTTAGCAAAATCCAGAAAAATGTTCGTAGAGATGCTCTCTTGGTGATGAGATTTCAGGTGGTTTTTATCTATTTCTTTGAGCTTTTCTGTAATATTTGTATTATTACAGTGAACACCTGGACCCATTAAAAAGATAAGATTACTATTAGCTCATTTAGAGAAAGAGATGGCTTTCATTGAATTTCCAGAATGCCGATGTAGGGCTTTCTGTGCTAGACTTTGTGAAAGAGAGAGAAAATAGGGTCCCTATATTAATGAAGTCTTATCTTGGTGGTAGAGGCGGGCACACGTCTACACAACTAAAATGCAACAGGTTACATACCAATGTTGGTTTCTCAGTTGTGACAACTGCCTCACAGTTACGTTAACTATAAAATAAAGTTATTGTTACGTTGACTATAGAATAAAGAATTGGGCTAGTGGCTGGAACATCATTGGTACTCAAAGAAATGTTTGTGGAATGAATGAATGAATGATATCCTATAGTCTTTCTTGGACATTCACCTTCTTCATCTTTTCCCTCTGCTATGACCTCTGCCCACAACCAATGATCTCCCCAGCCCTGATCCCTGATCCTGAATTACTGATTTTGCATAGCAATACCACCATTTCCACCTTAATCTTTCTAGAACATGGCTTTCATCTGGTCATCCTCCAGGTTAAAAGCTATCCTCAGAAGCTCCAGGTTGCCAAACTCCTCAAGGCCTTGTCACTCTATCTTTCCAGGTTCACGTCCCAGGACACAGAAAAACAAGGCCTTTGGTTTATTCATGTTTCCCACGCACCACTTTTCCAAGAACCCTCTCCACATTTAGACTGTCCTCTCTTGCAGTATCTCATTCATTACAACCCTTGGAAGTAGTTATTTTCCAATTTTTAGACGAGGACAGTAAGATTCTAGAACATCAAATAATTTGCCTGAGGCTCCTGGCTAGGAAGAGGGAGGATGAGGATTCTGACCCAGGCTTTCTGACATGTAGAGGCCATCTTCTTAACCATCATGCTATGCCTTCTTCTTTTGTTCCTTTCTGGTTCTAAATATCTCTAAGCTCAAGTTTGAGTCTTATAACTTCCATAAAGAATAATGGCTAATGTATAGATGAGCTTATTAGACAAACACATTACTCATACAAATCCCTACAACAACCCATTGAAAAACAAACTACTGTTGTCTCCCATTTTGTAGGCAAAGAAATGGAGGCAGGGATTGAGTTCTCGAGGCCACACAGCCTGTGCATGGGACCAGAACTGGATACAGCCTGTTTGAAACCCATACACCCTTTCCTACAGGAAGAAAGTGCCTAAACAAGGAGGAGCAGCTCTGGTGTTGGAGACCCTGCCATAAAACCCATCACCGTGAATCAAACTCCAACAATCTGTGGACTAGAATTTCTGGATGTGTTCTGCCTTCATTGGTTTTTATACTGGTGGAAAATATCAAAGGAGCAGATAAAGACAGCCGTCATGAGCAGCAGAGGGAAAAAAGCAGAGACACAGGAAGTAGCGATGGTCTTACACAAACACTCAAAAATTAATGCCTGAACAGCAAATTACTTTTTTTTATAGGTATACGGCATTTACATATTATGTCCTCATTTAATCCTACAAAGTAATTATTACCACCCCATTTTATGGATAAGGCAATGGAGGCTGGAAAGGCAAAGAGAATGCCAGCAAGTGGCACGGCTAGAGCCTGATCTGGGCAGTCAGACATCAGTGTCAGATTGTCACCATCCCACCCATTCTTAGGAGTCTCAGCAGACAAATCCCACTCAACCTGCCGATGATTTTTTGGGAGGGAATATAAAGATAAAATAAAAATCATCTTGCAGCTATAAAAAGAAACACAAAATAATAGAAAAGTTCTTCCTCCCCTTTGAAAGCATGCACATGATTCTTTATCTGAAATGATTTAAATTCAGGCCAAGGCGAGCATTTGCCCTGATACCTGTAGGAGTTCCAATTGCAGTTGGAATAATGACAATGCCGTGCAGAGCAGGAAGAGGGAGGAAGACGGGTTTGCATGTATTTGTGTGGGGGTGGTCATCGTGTCAATCCACCAAACCCACACCCAATCAGATGCTAGTCAGACACCCTTTGAAATGGAAAGGGTAATTGTAGACAGCAGCCCACTCCTGCTCGGGTGCCTGAAATAGACAGGAGCCATGCAGGAAAGACGATCCAAACCCCGATTCCCTATGCTCTAGGTTGCCACACACTTATTTCCCCTCACAGGGCTCCTTAGCCCATGGGAGTCCAGTTCAACTCTGGCTAACACTGGAGAAGAATTGAGCATTAGGGGAGTGCCCATAACCTTCTGGTCGGACTTAATGTCTTCTGGACGCCAATTTTTATTTTTAAATTATGGATCAGCTGGACATAGGCAATTTGTTTTTTTTAAATGGTAAAAGCATTTTAATTAATGTTCATCACAACCCTTTGAGGTAATTTTTACTACTATTTCCATGTTATAGAAGGCTTATTGCTTACTGAATTCAAATTGCATCAGACCGGATGCAGCAAGAGTTTTAACTAATTCAGGGGCGATTGTCTTTAATGGAAGTAGTTTTTTGGAATAACTTCCTCGTGGTTTCCATTCCTCAAACCTGGCGACAAAAGGAAGGCAGCTGCGGTGTGTAGAAAGCACGCAGCCCTCGGAGGCAGGACGCTCGGATAAATGTGCTGACAAGTCAGGCCATCACCTGAGGCCCTGTAGACAGAGATGCCCACCTTGTGAAACAGACATCAGGGACGCCAATATGGCATCTGGAGCCAGACAGCCTGGTAACTCAGCTCCACTGCTTGCCATCTGTGTAATCTTGGGCAAATTAACCCCTATGGACCTTTGTTTCTTCTTCTGTGAGAAGGAGACAGTTTTAGTACCAACCTGGTGGGTGGTTATGTGAACTAAGTGAATTAAAATTCTAGGAGCAGTTATACAGGACCTGACCCACAGTGAATACTATGTGAGTGCTTGAAGAAGAAGACAGAATAAATATAAAGGTTAAAGGAATGATTGTAAGGTGGAAGGAAGCACCAAGACATCGCAGGCACACCCCTGGGGGTCCTCTCTAAACCAGAGCAGTACAGCCGGGGGAAGCTCCCGATCGGCTGTAGGAATCACAACTCTATGCAGGAAGCTCAGGCAGTTTGTGCAAATTCTTATCGGATCATTGACTTAGATCTGTTGACCACCTTCTCTTCCTCTCACACTGTCTCTCACCTCCTAGGCAGTGAAGGTGGGAAACCAGCCATCGAACGTGAAATGAAATTGCACTTCAGAAGAGCAATTTTGTTTTTGAAAGCACGTTCCAAAGGAGAAAGAGGACCTTGACTCTCTGATATATTTCATTGACTCTGTGAACAGTATCGAAGAGGCAATTCATTTTTTGCTTTGATTTAGGGTGATTTGCCAAGTTTCAGACATTATTATTATTTTTTTTAACAAATCTACACCTTTATGTATTTACTTTTCATTAAATTTAAATCCTTGAGGGGTACAGCATCACACGGATTCTGTGGCCGATGGCTTTAGCAGGAAGGTTGATTCAGAATTTGGCACTAACCATGCCACTGTTTCCATGAGCGTGAGTTACTTTTCCCCAGATTACTCTGGTTTTGTTTGGTCTGCCACCAGGAGTCACTGTGTTATTCTTTGTTTTGTACACGTAAGCACATCTCTAGCCTAGATAGAATTCCGCTTCATCTCGAGCATATATACACCTTCAATTTTAAGAAGAGCTGTTTGCTCCCTCTGGTTCTGGAGACCCCGGTTATAGCCAGCAGAAATGGCCTTGGACCACAGCCTTCCAGACATTATTTGGTGTTTTAGGAGTCCTGTTCCCAGCAGGCCTGCACAGGCTCCAAGATGGCAAAGTTTCAGACATTTTTAAAATAGGAATCAAAATCACATCAGGATAGTTTTCATGTATAAGGAGATTCTCACAGAATCACAAATAACAACCAAGTGTCTTCTAATTACGCTCTAGTGAATTTCAGCAACTTGCTGAGAATTCCCTTGCTCTAGCATCTGTGTGCCTGCCCAGTTCGGGTATCCATATATAAGAGCCCTTTTTTAACACCCCACATGCCCCATAAATGTTGAGTACTGACCTAAATAGATGAGTACTTGTTGAAAATAAAACTGCTCTGACCAAAGCAGTTGCATAGAAAAAGAGATCTCATCCAAGGAGAAAATAGGACTTGGTCCAACAATGTGTGCACATGCAATTGTTATTACATCTAGCATTAAAGATATCGTGAATTTGGGTAGGGTACATATTTATACTTAAGATTTTTATTTCTTCCCTATGTGCATAACATGGATGTCATATAGAATGGAAAATGCAGATAAAGCAAAAACACTTTCAATAAAAACTGGAATAACCATTTCGGTAACGCTGTGAGGAGAAAGCCCATTCCCAAAATGGATGGGTAGCAGGACAGGAAGACTTTAAAAATATCTACTTCTGATTCTTAACTCAAACAATGAAGAGTAGGAGATGAGACAAAAGAGAGCCCAAAAAACTCAAAGACCTGCCTGTTTTCCTGTCTTATTAAGGTACAGCTTTGGTGACCTTAAGTATACCCATGGGCCCTGATGTCGTCACCTATCAAGAAAGTTATGGGTGCTGGGCTGCTCTGTCAGTAGAGCATATGACTCTTGTTCTCAGGGTTGTAAGTTCAAGCCCCACATTGAGTACTGAGTTTATGTAAAGAAAAAAAAAAGAAAAGAAAAGAGAGTTGGACTAAAGGACTCTACAGATTTTGAGGACACAGTCATTTCTATTACAGGCCTCTGGACATGACCCTCTATTAGCAGCTGTCATTCTTTCTTGGGATTCACAAAATCCTCTTTTTCTTAATTAAATTGAAAACCGCCTCCAAAGTTTTTGATAATGTACTTTCGAAGTAGGCCCTCCCACACAGTGGGGTGACTCTTCCCACCCTAGCTCACCCGCCCCCCCCCATGACCTGCTTGGGGCAGGGTAGATAAGAAGTGTGAAGCCCTCCTAAGGGGTCTAGGACTGGGCCTTGCTTTGTAGCTCTTGTTCTATTCAGGCTACTGGTATTTATCAACAGGACATATAAATTCACAAGCTAGGGATCCAGTTGTGTTGAATAAGATGCACTAACACATCTCTTTTCTTCTTTCCTCCCAATGGTCAAATCCAATTTCTATGCAAATGCTTTGGTCAGAACATTCTTTTTGAAAAAAGGTATAAGGATTCTTCTTCTTTAACAAAAAGATTTGGAATCATTGCTATGGATTGCACAGAATTCCTTTAGAGCAGAAGTGGCTTATTTCATTCTTATATGCTGAGACTGGAGGGGCTTAATGGAA
Source organism: Procyon lotor (assembly GCA_028646535.1). Classification (NCBI taxonomy): domain Eukaryota; kingdom Metazoa; phylum Chordata; class Mammalia; order Carnivora; family Procyonidae; genus Procyon; species Procyon lotor. The sequence goes on from CM053617.1 coordinate 57,549,163, forward strand.
TTTGTTGCAGATCTCCCAAAGATTGGCAAAATCCACAGAAATCAAAGCAAACTTCTGGTCTACCTCCTAATGCCCCCAGGAAGGAAACAAGTAGAGCTTCACTGTTTGGTGCCAGTGATCAGACTATATCTCACTTAAAAGTTAACTGACTAACCCAATGTTATTTACTAGGAGAAACAGTGCAACTGGCATTATGAGAGAAGTTAGCAGGGAGACGGTCTGGGAGCAAGTTAGTTTTCTCTGGATTCCCATAGGTCAGACAAGACCTCATCATAAGGGATTACAAATCCCATGCCATATATGTATATCTTGTTCTCACACTTTCTTCAGATTCTCCTTAAGTTTCACCTTTTGAGAGAGGTCTCCCCTGATTGGCTCCTATAAATACAGCCCCTTTACCCTGCCTTTTCTTCCTACTTTAATTGAGATGTTAGATATTTTGGTGTATGCATGTATGGTCTTCCTGATCCTGCTAGAAAGTAAGCTTCTAGAGGGTGCTTTTTGTTCACGCTTGGATCGCCAGTGGGAACAATATCACACACCGTAGGTGCTCAGCAAATTATCTGTGCAATAAATCAGTGTCGGAAGCCCTCCGAGTGAATAAATATTTAAGGGTAACAGACATAAAGAATTAAGGGTAAGTATAAATCATCACCTTTGCCCTAGGCCCAGTGGGGACAGCATTTCTTAATACACAGAGCTATCTGTCCCTTCGCCACCAAATGTCTGCACATCTCAACCACCATGACTAGGGAATGGGCGTTTCTCATAGAAAGTTTTATCCTTCTTTTTCCTTCATTTACTCTCGAAATGCAGTTTGATGTACAATTCTATTTATGCCTTTTTGACATAAGGGAGATGCTTCTCATTGCATGGGTTTTAGCAAAGGCTTCATGTTTTACCATTGCAAATGGCCTTAGATGCGACGGTGTTCACCATCAGCTAACAGCTTCACAGGAAGGCACTTGCCTAAGCTACCTTTGAGCTACGAGCAACTCATGTCAACGGGTGGCTGGGGCACTTACTGCTGGAGCAGGAGGCTTCTTTAGGGCTGGACGACATTGGCTGTGCACACAGTTGACAAAGGCAGTCTCTCCCATTGAACGTGACTCGGTCTCCGGGTGGAAACGGGCGCCTGGAGACAGAAAGACATTGCTCTCAAGGTTATTCCAGCAATTTAATTTCTTTTCCTTACTCCTTCTGCTTGCTGCCCGCCCCGCAGTGCCAATCCATTTCTTTGAGGAGCACCAGCCAGAATGTCTGAAATGCAGTCTTCACCGAGCCAGCCAGCTGGATACAGTCCAAACCAATAAACACGCCTCATTTTGAGAAGGGAGAACTCACTGCTTCCATCAGCAAGCAGACAGTAAAATGGGATGATTTACCTCTGCTCATTAGTGGAGGGACTGTTCCAACAAGTCACCTGGCCAGGTACACACAGGAACAATTTTCCATTTTCCAAATGGAAAATCCTTCAAGAAGAAATGTTTCAAATGCCATAAATTCCTATTCAAGCTTAAGGCCCCTCCCCAGGAGAACTGGTTACAGGTCAAGCATTAACTGCTTTACTTCCCTAGACCTATGTGGTCTTTGTGTGCCTAGTTAGACGTTCTTCCGGACCTCTGACCGGGTGAAAGGGTGGGGGGGAGGGTGTGTTTCAGTGCTGGAGACCCAGTTTTTGGTGGACAAATACAACAGTGCTGTAAATACCTGTTTAAAAACTATTAGCCTCTAAAATCTTAAAAGGAAAACCATTAGCTCCTTTTCAGAGAGATGGTTTCCTCTTGCGTCATTTGTCAATAACAGAGTTTGCAAAAATATTGCCTCTGCGTGTGTGTTACCTGTTTCTGCTCCCGCCAGTTAGACTCGCAAAAAGAAAAGTCATTAACAACAGCCCATGTGACAATGGCCAAGCCCGCTTACTTGTTGGCAATTTGCCAATACCCTCCATTAACACGCGCTTTCAAACGTGTGATTCTGCCAGTTAGGAAACGCAAAACTTGTAAGCAAAACATCCCCACACATCTGGGTCAGAAGCAATTACTTAAGAACAAACGCTAGCTCCTTGACGGGAACCTGACTTTCACAGCTGCCGGCCCTCCTTTAAGTGGCCCTTCAGCAGCCTGACGGTTGGTAATTAACTGCAACACACACACAGGTAGTGAATTTGGGCTTAAAAACAACTCCACCGACGTGCTTTGGGCTGGTCCTCAAGGAGAGTGATAAGCTCTTCCTCTCCGCCACCCCCTCCTTTTACAAAGGCTGAGCTGAGGCGGCTCTCTTTCCCTCTCAGGGTGCTGTGTCACCTTCCATTGCTCAGATAAGGCCCAGAGAGGGTGAGTGACTTGCTTGGATTGAGCAGCCCCGGAGACTGGCCCCCAGGTAGGTGCAGGTGGCATCCACCGATGCAGGCCTTCTCTAGCTTTGACAATCAACACTCCGTGCTCTGGTGGATGCCCGTGTGCCTATTGCTTCATCCATGAATTCCGAGTGAGTCCCCACTCTGCTCCGTGAGGGGACATCGGGAGTTAGGGGACCAGAAGCACGAGCACAGACTTTTGCGTCTGATCGGGGCCTAGGACTAGGCTGAGGCCAGTGAGCACCTGGGGCACAGCGTTTAAGGAGGCCCCAACTCTCAGGTGTAGACCGTGCAAGGCACGCTAGCCTCCTCTCTGGCCTCTGAGCCAAAGCTTGTAGGTTTAGCCTCCAATCCCACCTGGATCCACCAGGGGATAAACCAGGCCAGTTCTCGCCATGGGGCCGGGTCATTGGAACACTGGCTTGCGTGATTTTATAAAGGACCCTCTTGGGTTCTTTTCCCAGGCAGCCCACTGTGTCCTCTGCCCACACGGCTCCGCTTCCCTCTGCCATTTGTGGGAGTGTATGTAATCAAGAGAACTGGATTTGGAGTCAGGAACCCTGAGTTCAAATCTTATAAGCCTTGCAGTGTTAGCCTGGGGAAAGTCCCTTAAACTCTGAGACTCAGAGTCACTCCTTATTAGGGACACTAGTTCCTGGCTGACTTCACAGAATTGCTAAGAGGGTTAAAGTAGACTCGACCAGAATGCAGCTTGTCACCCATAAAGGAGGCCTCCACTTGAGGTCAAATACCAGCAGCAATGGCAGTGGCACACTAGTAGCAACAGTGAGCACCTCTTTGCTGACCCAAACATCTAGAGGCAGGGCTATCACTCACAGGCTTGTCCTTCATCACTGACTTTAAAACAATGATCTCTCAAGGTCAGGATCAGGAGGGCTCTTAGAGTTTATTTGGGCCAGGGCCTTCCAACCTGGCTGAGTAGCCCCATACTTGGGAACCCTCTAGAAACTACTAGATCAGCAGGAGAGTTTGGGGGAAAATGCTAGAAACAGATATTTGTAAAGAAACCTTCCAGGGCGCCGGGGTGGCTCAGTGGTTTAAGCCTCTGCCTTCGACTCAGGTCATGATCTCAGGGTCCTGGGATCGAGCCCCGCATCAGGCTCTCTGCTCAGCGGGGAGCCTGCTTCCCCCCTCCCTGCCTCTCTGCCTACTTGTGATCTCCCTCTGTGAAATAAATAAATAAATAAAATCTTAAAAAAAAAAAAAAAAAAAAAGAAACCTTCCCCAGGGGAGGAGTCCACTGCTCATCCTGCTTTGGGGAATCACTCGAATCTGGTCCACAGCCTCCTATCTTACAGATAAAGCAACTGCCTTGGAAAAGTTAATTCACGCCGTCCAGGAAGCTGGACTAGAACTCGGGACTCTCGAATGCCTGCCAAGGGCTTTTAAGCGGTCAGTGGGCCACAGCCTGAAAAGGAAGAGCTCAAGAGGAATCTTTACTTTGGACTAAATACACAAAAATTTTCAGCTCAATAATCCAGCATTTAAAAATTAGGATTTAAGAAGATGTAACTGAGAAATGGACTAGTAACCATAAAATATTATTACAATAATTTTACCATGAATACTCCATCTAGACCTTACATGGTTCATCTGTGAGGACTACCTTGTTAGCTAATTAGATAACATGAAGCTTACCTTTCTAGGGCTTACATCTCTCTGGCCTGGAATCACGAAATGATGAAAAACAAAGCAAAACACCTCCTCTGAACTGCCATCTTTACGAAGCCACGGCAAAAATGGAGCACACCGCCATCAACACCAAAAGGAATGGGACTGCTGATGAGGACGGGTCAGTAAAGTCGCTGACCCCTGCTGGCGACTCTCCTCGTTGCGGGAACAAGGCCACCTTAAGTTCTATAATGTGTATCATTCGAAGCACAGCAACGATGAAACCACCACATTTCCCTATTCACATTTCACGTCCTTTCCCCTTCTTCCCTCTGCCTGGTCATTTTTTTTTTTTAAAGATTTATTTATTCATTTGACAGAGAGAGAGTAGGGAGAGAGGAAGGGAGGCAGGCAGAGAGAGAAAGGGGAAGCAGGCTCCCTGCTGAGCAGAGAGCCCGATGTGGGGCTCGATCCTAGGACCCTGAGATCATAACCTGAGCAGAAGGCAGAGGCTTTAACCCACTGAGCCACCCATGTGCCCCTGCCTGGTCATTTTAACCAAGCTGGATTGTGCAGTTAAGATTTAACCTTGCTAGAGGACAGAAGCCTAGAGAGCAGGGGTGTGTCAACTTTCCCCCCCGGAGAGTTCAGACCGGGAGTATCTTTTGAGACTTTGTGGATCATACAGGTCTGCCACGACTGCTCAACTCTGCCACTGTGACTCAGGAGCAGCCACAAGCAGCCATGTGTGAGCAAACGGGCGTGGCTCTGTCCCAATAAAACTTTATTTACAAAGATTCGTACTGGGGCTAATCTGGGCCATGGGGTAGGGTTTGCCCAGCTCTGCTACAGAGCAAACGAGACTATTCTCAAACACATACACATGAATGTATACTTCCAAAGAGGCTTCATCTTTCCAAGCAGTTATACCATTTCCTCCTAAGGTTTTCATTGCTCAAAACGTTTCAAGACCCAGAGCTGCTTTCCCACTTGGTTTCAAGCCACTTCAGATCAGTTCGATTATTTGGAGAGGACCTTGTGTGTAAAGTTTCCCAACTCAATTACTTTTTGACGAGGACGGATAAAACAAAAGGAACATTTTTTTTTTTTTTTTAAATCCAAGGGTGCCTCAGAAAAAGATTATTTCAGGACAGTACAATTCAAGACAAAAGGCGTAGCTCCCAGGCTTAAGGGCAGAACCCGGCGCGTCTGTCGGGGAAGCCAGCACTTACTTGCAGATGGTGCAGGCAAAGCAGTTGGGATGATAGGTCTTGCCCAGGGCGGTGACCACCTCTCCCTCCACGAACTCCCCGCAGCCGTGGCAGCGAGTCCCGTACATCCTCTGGTAGTCCAGGGTGCAGAGATACTCCCCGTTCTTTATGAAGAAGCCCCCTTGTGCCAGGTCACAGCCGCACACTGTGGAAAGACAAGTTTGCCTTTGGTCAACACCCGTGAAGCTGCTGGGCAGCAGCCGCCCGCCCCTGCCTGCTGGGAACTTACCCCCTGATGTCAGCAGCTGGGGGTTAGGGGAGGGGACTGGTACAAAGAGCTATTTATTGTTGGGCTCTGAGTGCTCTCCTGCCTCCCGCCCCTTCTATTTCCCTCCTTTTGGGAGCGATGCAATATCTCATACAAGTAAAATGCATTGGCTGGGGCTCAATGACTTTTGTGGTATGTCTAAGATTCGGAGATAATCAGTCTTTGATGGAAAGATGCCCTTGGTTCGTGCTGTCTCAATTAGGAACAAAGGTATTCCTGGCAGTGTGATTTAGGAGAGGTATCCACTTCTTGCCCGCACAACTGCTTGGTTTGGGCCAAGACTGTTACTGAGCTGAGTAATAAATTCCCATGATACCGAGAGCAGTCGTTGAGATGTCCAGTGTCCATTTGTTCCCACTCTGGAAACACTTTCCCACAGCTATGGAAAACTCAGACGTTTAATTTTCTCTGTGGGCAGCAAATAGGATAAGCCAATTATTTATATAGTATAGGAAGAGATAAAAATGAACAGACAAAAGAGGAAAGAAAAGGGAACGTGTCCAAGATAAAACTGTCATTCAGGACCTCAGTACATGCCAAAGGGAATGCCTTGCTGCGTCTGGATTTTGGTGTCTCTTTCGAAACTGCAGCTGTGGATCATGGAGATAGTGCAAGGTCCCAGCGTGTCAGGGGCTTGGGCGTGGCCTACGTGTTCAGACAAGACTGGAGGAGGGCACGGCAACTTGTCCAAAAATAAAGCCTAAGGCAGACCCTGAGAATAAAGCAGTTCCACTGCCAGAGGACAGGGAAACAACAGCCACAGCTGTGAACCTCCAGTCTTGACGTCTCGATGCCCAAGCTTGGGTGACTCCTATACAACTAAGGGCCTTAGACAAAGAATCCTGGATTCCTCCTGATTCTTTCTGCAAGCAGCTGGAATGGGCCCCCAGTGGGCAAGGAGAAGGTGAGCTCCACCATTAACTTGCTTTCCTAAGAATCCCACTGGAACACCTCCATTAGTCCCCGTGACTCATCAATGCCTCTAGGTAACCGGCCGGCCAGCACAGGGAGGTACTGACTGATGACTTTGACAACTCTCCCACCCTCTGCTGGCCGTCTTCCCTATCGCAAGCCATTAGGGATATTCAAGGTGACACGGAACCTACAAACAAGCCTTCCACTGTGGATTCAGCAGCCTTTGTTTACATCAACACTCCACAGCGATGACCTCCTTCTTTGCAGTTTATAATCAAGTAACCCAAGATGATGGCCGGAGTCCACCACGCCTGAAAATGACCACCCTATAAATATGACTCCGATCACATTACCTGGAAAACAGCTCGTTCACCACCTGCTGCCTCCTCTAACCTGCCAGGGTCCCCACTGTGCACACACCTGCTTCTCCCTGGACAAATAGGTCCTGCGGTTGCTGGAACTCAGGTATGGGCTGACCGCACTCGGACTAGCAAATTCCTTCAACGGCAACAAACTCCTAGGGTGTAGGGGGCGGGTCACAGAATACCTCGGAGAACACATCTTATTTCCCCACAAGATGACAAAGCACTTTCTGGTGAGAGTCCTCATCTTTACTTCTTCGGATTCTTCAGGAACCTTAACCATGGCGTCTAGGGGATGACTAAGAACACAGGGTGCCAACCAAGTTGAATCCGGCGTCAAACATGGCAGGCTCCCTGGGATGTCACTCCTCACCGACATCGGTAGTTTTGCTGACTGTTGCTTTTTGAAACACAGGTATTTCTCAAAGCCATGAGAAGGAGCGAAATAATGCATTTGGACTACCAGTAATTGCCTTTATTTCTCCCTCCAATCACCTTGGGTATCTTTAAAAATTCACAGAGCCTTTATAAAGCAATCAGGCAGCAACAGGGTCACCTTTTTGTTTTGGGGTTTTTTTTTTGGAAGTAGACAATATTTCTTTACTGCTGAATCACACTAGAGACAAGTAGGAGCTATTCTTCAATATTTGCATCAGCTGGCAAAGAGACTGAATGATTAGTTGTCACAATTAGTTTGCTTGAAAAGTAAATATTTTTCCCTACCAGCATTTTTTTATTTAGTTAATTTTATTTTATTTTTTCAGTCTTCTAAGATTCTTTGTTCATGCACCACACCCAGAGCTCCATGCAACACGTGCCCTCCTCAATACCCACCTCCAGCCTCACACAACCACACACCCCTCTCCCCTCTAAAACCCTCAGTTGTTTCTCAGAGTCCATAGTCTCATGGTTTGTTTCCCCCTCCAATTTCCCCCAATTCACCCTTCCTTTCCTTCTCCCAATGTCCTCCATGATTTTCCTTATGCTCCACATGTAAGTGAAACCGTATGATAACTGACTCTCTCTGCTTGACTTAGTTCACTCAGTATAATCTCCTCCAGTCCCGCCAATGGCAACAGGGTCATCTTTAAGCTAGCGGAGATTGTGGACACAGCATCAGACCTCACTGTAAATGTTTTAGAGATTTCCTGTACTTGTTGCTTCCGTGGGTAACTCCGTGTGGACGTTCTGTTTCACACGGGATTGCGACCTTGACATATACTCTCCTTTAAGTCATGGTTTATATAAACTGAATATAGTCTTTAAAATGACCTAGTAACTCCTATTGAGAGTTGTCAAACTACAATTGGACTCTACCCCTCTGAGATTTCATTTGGCCTAGTCTGTAATTTCAAAGCAGTGGCCGCTATTGGTTTATCAAATTGTACCATTGTTTTCGCTGGTTTGTATACAAGGAAGCCCGCGTTTGAAGAACGTCTCAGAGGCAGGGCTCATTAAGGTTCTCTACTCATCATTCCTCCTCCTTCTCGGATTACAGTGTCTCAGTCTCCTTAGCCAGACTCTTAAACACAAGGAACTGCCATAATGCTGCCTCCTTCCTCGAGAATAAGGTTGTCCTGGGATCACATCTCACTTACTCCCATAGCCTCAACTATGACTTTGTCTGTGATCAACTATGATCAACATCTCTATCTGTGACGTCTTCCCCAAGCCTTAAACCCTGAGTTTTCACTGCCCAGTGGGCACAGACAGCATGCCTATCTTGAGCCTGGTATTGTATTGTATTGTATTGTATTGTATTGTATTGTATTGTATTGTATTGTATTGTATTGTATTTTTTTAAAGCGAGAGCATACACGAGTCAGGGAAGAGGTAGAGGGAGAGAGAGAGAGAATCTCTAGCAGGCTCCAGGCTTAGCACAGAGCCCAATGAGGGGCTTGATCTCATGACTGACATCATGACCTGAGCCAAAACTAAGAGTCGGTCACTGACTGAGTGAGCCACCTAGGCACCCCAAGCCTGGCATTTTAAAAACAAACCCTGTCCTTTTGCTTCAGTGCCATCTGTCTATAACCTTGTCCTTCTTCCACTCCGTCTTTCAGTAACATGCCAGCACTATTCATTCTCCGCTCTTGCACCAAAATTTTCAACTCGTCCCTAAATCCAATCTGTTTTCCCGAAAAACCATTCCTTTGAGCAATTCCCTCCTCTGTCTTCTTGTTGTCACCACTGAAATCCTAGCCTCCAACCTACTGTCCTGTATTATAACATTTTTATAGTAACAGTGTTTATACTGGCAAAACCAAAACAAAACACAACTGGAAACAACTGAATTTCCTTCAGTAGGGCAACAGTTGAATAAATTATGGCCCAACCAGCCTATGCAGCTAGTAAATAACAGAATGGATTAGACCAATATCTGTAACCCGGAGGCCTACCCTTGATAGATCCATCAGTGAAGAGAACAAATATCACAGAGTAAAGAATTTTAATAATCGTCTTTTTAAAGGAAGATCTATGTATGTTTTTATGAATAAGGAAAAGTTAACACAAATATAGGATTCCTAAGTTAGTTATCTCAGGAGGACAAAGAATTGTTAACTTTTTCATCATAGACCCAGGCGTCAGCTCATGTAATTGTTTCAAATTGTGGTAAAATACCCATAACATAAAACTTGCCACCTCAATCATTTTTCAGTGTACAGTTCAGTGGTACTAAGTATTTGCATTATTGCGTGACCACCACCCCACAGAACGTTTTTCATCTTGCAAAACTGAAACTCTGTTCCCATTCAACACTAACGCCCCATTCTCCCTCCCTCAGCGCCCAGCGAGCACCTCTCTGCTTCTGTTTCTGCGAATCTGCCTACTCCTCATGTAAGCAGAAAGTCCCTCAGATAATAAGATGTTAAGAAAAGTGAACCCAAACTCGTAAACAAGGTAAGGGAGAGGAGCATGTTCTTCTAATGTCCTGCTGAGTATTAACAGTTCACACGAGGATTATTCCATTACCCAGGGCAGTGGCATTGTATTTGACAAGCTCTTTATTATGGATTAAAGGCCCAGACTTTAAAGTTAACGGTCACGTATAGATTTTTTTCTCCGTGGAGATGTAAATGATTTCTGTCACGGTTTATTGTCCTATTGGACCGCTAATCAGTTTACACCTGACCCTGACCTCTTATCCTGACATTCCTTCTTGAAGGCCTTTATAACGTGTTCTTTTGGTTCTCCTTTGAACTAGCTTTGCTGGCCTGCTGGCTCCCTCATTAATGTATTAAATTGATCTTTGATACATATTCATTCTATATTTGTGTGTCATATATTTAACTTTTGAAAATTACACTTGGACAAAGGAGTTACTCTCTCTAACCAAAAATATCTAAAGGTTTAAGGAATCTTTGGTCAGTTTCATATTAACAGCTTAGCAAATACTTCTAACTGGTGGCACAAAGCAAAACTTTCACATCTAAATGATCACAAAATCTCTAGAGGTGAGGTCAAACTTCAGTTGGATATATTTAGATTTTTAACTTCGGGTGCTCCATTTGTCTTTGCTCTAGTTGATAGTTAATGTATGCCCAGGAAAAAGCACAGACTCCTTTTATTAAAAAAGGAGAGAGAGCTGCCAGTGGGAGAGATTAATTGCTTTCTTCTCAATGATCAATTATTTAAAACATGCCCCACTCAAGGCCCCACTGAACCTTGCCTGCTTTGCCACCACTGAGGCATGGCCAAAGTCAGCCATCCGCCTTGTCGATGGTATGCTCTTGAACTCATTGTCTGCAAAACACTGAGTACCGTGAACTGGGTAAGTAAGAACATGGATGTCCCAGCAGCCTTATGTAAAAGCTGTGAAATTAGAAAGAGGCATGTCTTAAAATCTTAAATCTTAAAAAAAAAAAAATTAATAGGAGCTGCCTGGGCTGTAAACATAGCATGGAGTAGGAGGGGAGCAGAGCATGGAGTTGTCAAATAAGGGTGAAAACAGAACAGTATTTTAGCAGGATGAACAGGGACCGGATGGCAACTACTTCTCTGGCTTTCTGAAAACAGCAGATAACATTTTATGTTACAACAAGTTCATTTCAGTGACCTTCCATCTGCCTGTTGGTTCACATTGTCAAACACTTAGCAGAATAGGTAATGCTTAAAACTCTGCCCAAAGGTGGGCGTGGGGCTAACACGCAAACAATGTTTTCTTCTTTTCTATCAGTAGGCTGAACATCTCTGCGGGGCTCCTGTTCGTGTGGGTGTTTTAATCAATTCATGCCAGCGAGAGAGGGAGGGATGCTCAGCAAATGTGATCAATGTTTTCAATTTGGTTTTGAGTAACACAAGAACTTTAAGTGGGGGCCAGGAGCCTTGGGGGGTGGGATTCTTCCTTCTCTTTTTTTAGGGCAGGCATGGGATTTTTGGCTCTGGCACTTGGCCAGCTGGTCAACCCATCACAGGCTGTGGGGAGCCTTTCTGAACTCGCACAGTGATGTGGAGGCCCTGAATGGCTGGCACCTGGGTTGCCTCTGCTCATTTCTGGTGATGAGGGCCATGTTGCTCCGAAAGTGCTACTTCACCTTTTGCCAGCTCGAAACCCTACTCTACCCTGCCTAAGCCAGCAACTCCTCTGCCTCCTCCTCGGGCTCCATGCACTACAGTTGGGTGTGGGATGGACGTAGGGTATGGAGCTCCCAAGCACTTCATGATGGATTAGTAGTGTAAATACCAAAATACTTCCTATTCTCTGCCTCCATCCTCTATCCAACTTCATTTTAAAAGAATCTTATTTCATCCAAGATGTTATTCTATTCATTCCCCAAATCCTTTCCTCATAGAAAATATAAAGGTCAACTTTGACAAAAGGTCTCCCAAACCACGAAAATTCCATTACAGTGTGGGGTCTCACTGAGTTTGCTTTTGCTCTGAAACCGAGAGCAATGCATTTGAAATTACCAGACACTGAAACTCAAAAATACTATATGCAGTAGCCCAGAACTCAAAATAGCAGAACAGAGACTCAAATAATAATGTGAGGGGGCAGCTTCTCACCAGAAATAACTATTTGCTAATGCATCATCCTGGGAGCAAATACTAAGCTTCAAAAAACATATTAAAATAGTTTTTCACGTTCACTTCTACATGCCCATCAAAATCAATGATCATTTCTGAGAAAAAAGATAGACGGAGGTCCATCCGGAGGACAGAATGGGCCCCCAGTGGAAGACACTTGAGGGCTTGTATTGAGTTCAGAGTTGGAATTTATAATAATAGGTCAAGAGCTTTAGTTGGAAAGGAATCACTTCGGGACCTCTTTTATTAATAAAATCTTGACCATATTGTAAGTTTTTCATGTGTAATTCCATGTGCAGACAATATTAACTATAACAAGCTCAAATAACGAAGGTATTACTGAGAATAATCTTTCTTGCTCAACGTCTACCAAACGTTCATTTCAGTCTCTGCCCCAGAGCTTTATTTCCAGCTGAGCCTCCCACACCCCTCTGGGATGGACACCTCAGCTCACCTCCCACCAACCCCATCTTGCTTCCCTGGCCCCACTTAGGCTTGACCTCCTGTTGAAGCTACAGCCTCCTCAGTCCCCTCCAGTTCTGCTTCCTCAGGGCTCAGAACAATTATCGACATTTGATTCCTACTTCATTGTGGTTTTCTCCTTATCTCAATTACAAGCTTACTGAAGGCAAAGATCACTTTTCATGCTATTTTTTGTCTCTCACAGTATTTAGAGAGATGGCAAATTCTTGTCCCTTTCCTTCTATTTCATACTATTGTTGTCCAGACAGTGTGGGCAGAGCCAAGTGCCTTTGGCAAACATAAGGAAAGCATTTCAGCATGACTTTGAGCCAGTAACCTGCCCTCCTTTCGAAAGCACCTAATTGCCATCAAGATACTGGTGCCAAGGTAGTAACTCCACCCTCCCCCAACCTCTCAAGTCTTTGAAGACTCTGAACTTTATTAGCAATTGAAATTCACTGCAATTCAACAACTTAAGAGACCATTCTCACGCACAAGTGCTATGTCCAGGGTCTGACTATACTCTGCTTTGTGTTTAGCAGGACCAGGAAGGATCCAAATACAGAGAGTAAGACTGTGATTGGTTAAGAACTCCATCATGTCAGGTGCATGAGAAGGAATGGGTTCACAGGGTAGCAGCAGGAATAACTAAGGGGCTGCCAGACAACACTTAAGGGGAAAAAAAATAGATGAAACTGGGATTAGGCCAAAGAAAAAGAGGTCAAGGTAATAATGGTCTTTAAGTGTACAGTGAGTTATTTTAGGAAATCAATAATCAGCTCTTTTCCAGCTAAGGAGGACAAAGTGGAGAAAACTTTGTTTTATATGTACCAAGAGATGTAAGTTAGATAAGCTCACAGCTATGACCAGAGAGGTGATTATGGCCATAATACAGCTGAAGGAGGCTGTATCTGTGGTTTGGAAATATTTATGATAGAATAAGTGGTCTTTCTATCCAAGATAGTAGGCACACCTATTCTTTTGGATATGGACAATGTGATAAGTTACTTTCTTGACCTTTTCTGCCTAGGTCAAATCACAGGATTATATTGCACTGAAAAGAAAATCAAATTGATAATTTTATCTAAATATCCTAAAGCTTTATTTTGGAAATGGGATATAAACATAAAGTATTAGTTCTTATAGCATATAAACTAGAGAATACAATTTTACTTTTATTATTTATTTTAAAAAAGATTCTATTTATTTATTTGAGATTTAGAGAGAGAGAGTGTGTGAATAATAGAGCACAAGTGGGGGGGGGTACAGAGGGTCAGGAAGAAGCAAACCGCCTACTGAGCAGGAAGCCTAACATGGGGCTCAATCCCAGGATCCTGAGATCATGACTTGAGGCAGACACTCAACTGACTGAGCCACCCAGGCACCCCTATATTTCACTTTTAAAAAGCTGAATATAGTTAGCAGCAATGTCCACAATAGCCAAAATATGGAAAGAGCCTAGATGTTCATTAATAGATGAATGGAGAAAGAAGATGTGGTATTGATATCTATAATGGAATAATACTCAGCCATCAAAAGGAATGAAATCTTGCCATTTGCAATGGACGTGGATGGAACTAGAGGATATTACACTAAGTGAAATAAGTCAGTCAGAGAAAATCAAATACTGTATGATTTCACTCATATGTAGAATTTAAGAAACAAAGCAGATGAACATAGGGGAAGGGAAGGAAAAATAAAATAAGATGAAAATTGAGGGGGAGGCAAACCATAAGAGATGTTGAACTCCAGGAAACGAACCGAGGATTGCCAGAGAGGAGGTGGGTGGAGAGAAGGGATAATTGGTTGATGGGTATTAAGGAGGGCACTTGATGTAATGAGCACTGGGTGTTATATGCCACTGATGAGTCACTAAACTCCGCCTCTGAAACTGATAACAAAAATAAATTTAAAAGCCCTAACTACAGAAAATCCTTAATCTGTATATCTAACTCACCACCTTTCAATTTTCATCCATCATACTGCATGAAGATCCTTGCATTTTATAAATGCACATATTCTATATGGAATGATCTTGACCTCGCAAACATCCTCCAGACTCCAAGATGGCAAATATGGAAGGTGCTGTTAGAGATGGAATGTTTATCCCAAGCCCCTTATTCACTGACATTAGTAAGAGTTATAGCCTGAATTTTCTAATGGTTTTACATAAACTCCTTATAAATAAGTCTGGTGTCCATGAGCTCTCTTGATGATTGAACATTATAGAGGACAAGGGGTTTTTTCCAAGCCATCAAAAGTTGACATTTTCCACATCCTCTAATGCATTGCTGAGACTCACATCACTAAGTAGCAACAGTCTCTATTAAAACATAATTCAGTATAATGATTTCTGTCAATGCTATCTTGAGGGAAGAGTTTACATGATATGATTTTTAAAAATTTCCACAGATACCCAGTGCTCAGAAGTCTTTTTAAAACTATGTGACTATAAATAACATATAACACTAATTCCATTTTTTGGAAAGAAATAGCTACTATAATTAATGTTTAAAGTGCCATCTTTCAAATGACAATGGGAACATCACGGTTCCATTCGCTTTTGTAGGGGGTTGTTTGCCTGAGTGAAGGCCAATGTCAAGTCTAGCTGTACCCTTGTCTTCACCATCTGCTGCCTTGAACAATGCAGCCCCTACTACCCCTGACCACAATTAGCACGCACCCCCTTTCTAGTCCTGGGAAGGTTATTAAGTTTTCTGGAGCATCCATGCTTTCTCACGTGCTGCTTCCCCCCTGGCAACACCCCTAGACCCCTGAGCTCTAGGTGGCTTCTCAGCCTCTGACTCAGCACACCTAGGCTCTGCACCGTTCGCCTGCCCCTGTCTGCTGCCAGCAATGGGTCCACTAGAAAGTATATCACTTGCCACCTGATCACAGGTTCTTCAGAAATAGGTCCCATGTCCTATATCCCTTTCAATCCTCCACAGACTGGCACAGCGAATGACAGATGACAGATGCTCTACAAATATTTCACCATGTGAAAGGATGTGATGGCCATCAAGGGTCGATATTCTCAGGTTGATTTATGCAAAAATCAAGTGACTTTCAGGAAGAAAAGAATACAAATCTATTCTTTGGAATAATGGAGCCCATTTAGTTGACTTTTATTACTAGAAAGAATAAGTGGTTATTGTATTTTTAGCCTTTATTTGTCAGCCTAAACTTCTCTTTTTAGAGAGTTGGGGGCGGGCAGACCTTTCTTGACCACCTGCCCCTCCCCCCACCATAAACACACCAAGATCCTCCTGCTGCAAGCTCACATCTTTGTTCGTGCAGCTTTTTATTTTCCCTTTATTGCACCGATCACAATTGGTAAGTCATATTTGCATAATTATTTGAACATCTGATTAATGTGCCATCTTAGTCCATTCAGGCTGCCCTAGCAAAAAAAAAAAAAAAAAAAAAAAAAAAAACCCAAAAAAACCAAAAAAACCCAAACCAAACCAAACCAAACCAAGACAAAACAAAACAATGACTGGATGACTTAAATACAGTAGTCTGCAGGCCAGAAAGTCCAAAGAAATGGACACGGAGGTGAGGTCTGAGCCCGGGGCACTCCTAGGGTTTAGGGTCAGGAGATGAAAGGAACCAGCTATATGACTGGTTCAATGCTTGCTTTGAAAATACCTAAGGACAGTCTCAGCTTCCTTCCGTCCTCTACTGTATAAACCACTCCCACAACCTCTGTTGGATAACCCATTTCCTTAGAAAATGTGTACTTCCTCGATCAAGCTGGGTAAACTTCAGCATACCCTTTCTCAAGAAATAAGCTTTCAAGGAGCGCCTGGGTGGCTCAGTGGGTTAAAGCCTCTGCCTTCGGCTCAGGTCATGATCTCAGGGTCCTGGGATCGAGCCCCACGTCGGGCTCTCTGCTCAGCAGCCTGCTTCCCCCCACCCCGCCTGCCTCTCTGCCTACTTGTGATCTCTCTCTCTCTGTCAAATAAATAAATAAAATCTTAAAAAAAAAAAAACAACAAACAACAAAAAGAAATAAGCTTTCAAGGACATGGCCCGAGAGGCATCAAGAGCTGTAAAGAACCAGAGATTTTACCCACAAGCTAACAAGCGAGCTTCTGCCCTAGTTTTACGGGTGCTGGCAGAAGACATAAAGCTCTGGGTGAGAAGTGAAAGACTTTACTACTAACAGCAGGCAGCATGAGCTCTGTATTTGTTACTAGTTTTGCATGCCCCGTAAGTCCCCAGAGGCAAGGGAAGTATATGCATGTGAAATGAATACGTTTCACAGCTGAAGAACCCTGAGCTTAGGAAACCCCAAACTTTTATGATGAGCCGCAAGCAAACCCATCCAACTTTTGCTTCAGATGCAGATATTATTTCTAATATACTAGACAGCAAACAAATCCTACAGCGGACAGATCTACCCTCTACTCCAGAGGGAGACACTATCTTCCAAGGCTGTTGGCTCTACAAGGTTGAAAAGAAAATTCAGAACAAATGGCAGCTAGCACCTCCGCTCACAAGAGACCCATGGATAATTAGCTCCCAGTAAGAGAATTGTTAAGCAGTATGTTTTGGAGAATTTATGAGCCCTTGCTCTGTTCCAGCTTAGAATTCAAAACCTCAACTACTTAAAAATCTAAATCATATTTATTTGGGTAATACTTTAACATGGTACAGAATTCAAAAGGATTATCCATTATAAACAAAAGATGACATGAAAGTGGTTCCTCATTTGCTGTGAGAAAGGATCACATTTATAAAAGACTTCTTTTCCTTGCATTCTGGTTAATTCTGCCATTTAATCAATTTCTGAATGACTAATGTTCTCTAAATAGGTATTAAAAGCCCAAGCTCAGCTCTTAGGAGATCTGAGAAATCACTTCCATTTTACGGGAGTTTTATCAGTTTCCTTCTTGAGGCCCCAAATAACCCACACCCAGTCTGCCCATGCGAGCCCAGAGGAGAAAGCGCAGGGTCTAAACGGGCATAAAAAACTAAGCAGCAGCAAGATCCTCACCAACAGCTCCCCGACGGTACCTTCTGCACCGTTTCTTAACCCTTCCATCTGCCAGGCAGATGCGCAGCCCTGTCATCGATGATAGAAAGCTTTCCTTACACCCCTTCTTTTTGGGAGATGATGTTACTGTCTAGTAACCACAGGAGGATATATATTACTTTAAGCATTTGATAAATCTTGCTGACTAGCTATGCCATTAGGAACATTTACCAATACTCAAGTTCCAAAGAAGGGCAAGGTTATTGTTCATTCACTCCGTCATTCATTCACCTTATTGAGCACCTACTATGTTGGGCATTGTTCTAGGCACTGGATATATAGTAGTGAACAAAACAGACAAAAGTCTCTGCCCTCAAGGAGCCTCTAGAGCGTGGAGATAAATGAATAAAATGTCATATAATGGTAAATGTTAAGGAAAAAGAGATAAAGCAGGGAGAAATGTGGTACAGGGAGGAGATAAAGTCTTACACAGGATAGTCCAGGAAAGGCTCACTGAAAACAAAGTATTTGCCCAACAGCTCTTCTTGATCCTCTCTCTCTCTGGTCTTTGGTTGGTTCTTTTGTCCTTCCTTCCTTCCTTCCTTCCTTCCTTCCTTCCTTCCTTCCTTCCTTCCTTCCTTCCTCCTGTCCTTCCTTCTTTCCTTTTTTCCTTCCTTCCTTCCTTCATATCTATCTATGTTTTTTGGTCTCTTGACTTTTTTTTTTTTTTTTTGTCTCTTGACTTTTTTAAACACTAGAACTTTTTGGTAGAAAAATGAATCTAAAGCATTATTTTGAAAATGAATGCGCAAGATAAATAATAAAATTATAACAAACAGTATAATGTATCACCATGATGAGCCACATATATAATTAAATGTTAAATACATAATTAATCAATTATTATATAGTTAGTTAAATATTAATTGTATAATATTTAAATGGATTTCTTATTCTCTCATAGAGCACTATTACAACTATGATGAAGACAAGGTGATAATTAAAAAACTATCACATCCCGGGATCAATATCAGGATGAACAGAGAGCATTAAGGAAAAAACTCCTTACTTGGGATGATTGCCACTAATCACAAAAGATGAGAAACAAAGCTACTGAGTGCTCAAGACAAGGCATAGCTCCATCCAGAACCCTGCAGCCATATTTCATTCCCACTGGGTTATTATAAAGAATAACAGAAGCTTTTGGGATTTCCTTTTCTTTTAATTATAGAACCCAATGTTAATTGAAACATTTTCTCACTTTCCTGTCTCATTAGCAGGTGGGTACGTTTCCCAAGGTGACAAATGGAAATTGGGTTCTACCTCCTTCAGATGCTGGCATTCTGTATTACTCATTTCCTGCCTTTTGTCCTTTCCTAGAGCAATGCCACACACCATCATCTAGCTTCTGCTGCTATCTAGATGCCAAAACACTTTCGAATCCTTCTTCCTGGGGCACCTGGCTGGCTCAGTTGGTAGAGCCTGTGACTTCTGACTGCAGGGTCATGAGTTTGAGTCCTATGATGGGGGTGGTGTTTACTTAATTAAAAAAAAAATTAAACATCACCCTTCTTCCCGACACAAACCAGTATCTGTCTCTTGAGTGCTAAACCTACTGGACTCCAAATGCACCATGTGTCCTCAGCCTCGATGTACCCCTAGCTGAACTCTCTGCCTAGAACGACCCCATGCAGTGCTCTTGCTCGTCCTTAGTGGGTGGCAACCATCTGTCTGCACAGGCAGGCCAAATGGAAACCTGTATCCTCTTCACTCCTCACATACAGTCACCAAATCCTATCAACCTTAACTTTAAATGTCTCTTAGATCTGCCCCTGTTTCTCTATTGCACCTGCTGCTACCTTACATTATTTCTACCTGGACGATGCTTATATCTCCCCTAGGAGTCCCCCTACCCCTATCAGCATCCTATAGATTTTTCATCATAGTGCTTATTGCTTACTATCATGAATGTTGCTTATTTAGATGTCTCTCCAATAACCAATGGGTCCATTGAGGACAAACATGGCGTGCTGTCTCTTCCTAGTCTTTGCACTTAGCATAATACCCCACAAGGGTATGTGTCCAATTAACATTTATTAATTGGGTAAATAATTCCCACCCCATCAAATCCCAAGATGTTAGACATTTTAGGGAGATGGGTTCACCAACAAAATTCCTGCTCACCACCCATGGATCCTATGAACTCAGGGACCATTCACTGGTTTAGGTTTATGCTCTGAACTCTAGGTTCCTCCAAAGCAACTCCTTCCTACATTCATATATGTCAGGTTCTCATGGAAGGTGTTTGCTGTCCTCTTTCTCCTTCTCCTTTCAAAACCCATTCCTAGTAAAAGAGTTCATCTCTCCTTTTTATTCCCATAGGTGTTTGCATTTTAGAAAGTTCTTTCTAATTATGGAAAGCAGTCTCCAGTCCCATTCAAGAACTGTGAGGCTTTGACAACAAGGTATATGAGTGAAGGAGGATAGGGAGGGAGGCAGGGGAGAGAATTTGAGGGAAAATTTCTGTCTGGCCTTGAAATCTGAGTCAGAACCTGAATGTTCTTCCTCTGCACTTGGCCAGTTCTTGCCCCAAAGCCCAGGCTTATTCTATCAACTGCTCTCTACCCCAAATCCTCTCTCCCAGGATATTCACTCACTATCTGGACATAATACCTGTGCTTTAGATGGAACAGGCAGAAAATAGAACTGTTGTTTTCAGATTGAGCTGCAGTCTGAGCCACATGGGCTGAGAGGAACACAGCACTCCTCAAGGAGAAGACTGCTGTTTCCTCTGGGAAACGATCCTAATGGATTCATAAAAAGTAGAGACTCTATGTAAATTTAGAGTCAGGACAGTGAGGGAGCAGGAAATTGAGGTCCCGGGGATAGAAGGGAGAAGGGTCTTTGTAGAGAGAGGAAGACCTACCAAGATGGTGGCAGGCGGAGGTTCTGAATACATATGAGAAATGGCCCAGGTCTGTACTTTCTGTTCACTTTTTCTATAAACCTAAAACTGCACAAAAAATTAAAGCCTATTAATGAAAAGAAAGAAAGAAAGAAATGGCCCTGGTCAACGAGGGCCACGTCTTGTTCTCGACATGGCCTGAGAATAGGACAGTTGTTGTCTCTTTGGGGCTATAACTTCCCTCCATTATCCCAAACCTTCAGTACAGTCTGCTGAAAATAGCTGCCTTGTGTTCGTGGGATTTGGGGAAAATAAAGAGGCAGGGTGACCAATGTGGTGTGAAGCAAGGCACAAGCAGCAGCATTCACAAAGGGAAGCCAAGAATTTGGTACTGCACAGAATTTGGAGCAAGAAGGGACCACAAGAATGCAAACCTCAGGGATTCTCGGGGCGCCTGGGTGGCTCAGTCAGTTAAGCATCTGCTTTCACGATCTCAGGCTCCTGGAATCGAGCCCTGCGGCAAGCTCCTTGCTCAGTGGGGAGTCTGCTTCTCCCTCTCCCTCTGCCTCTGCCCCCAACTCATGTTCTCTCTAATAAATAAAATCTTTAAAAGAAAAAGAAACCTCAAGGACTCTCTAGAATTGTGTTGTCCCATACTGTAGCCACTAATTACAAAGGGCTTCTTATTTTTTAAGATTTATTTATTTATTTGAGAGAGAGAGAGAGAGAGAGAGAGATAGCACGCAAGCAGGGGTATGAGCAGAGGGAGAGGGAGATAGAGAAAGTTAAGCAGACTCGCTGCTGAGCACAGAGCCTGACATGGGGCTTGATCTCATGACCGTGGGATCATGACCTGAGCCAAATCAAGGGTCAGATACTTAACTGACTGAGCCACTTAGGCGCCTCTATGAAGGGCTTTTGAGTACTTGAAATGTGACTAGTCCAACCTGAGATGTGCTAGTAAGGTAGGATGAAAAAAAAAAAGTCAAATATCTCAATAATTTTTACATGAATTACATGTTGAAATCATAGTATTTTGGGTACACAGGTAAAAGACATTATGAAAATTAATTGCATCCACCCCATTATACCTTTTTAATATAGCTATTCAAAAATTTAGAATTATAGGGGCGCCTGGGTGGCTCAGTCATTAAGCGTCTGCCTTCGGCCCAGGTCAGATCCCAGGGGTCTGGGATCGAGCCCCGCATCAGGCTCTCTGCTCTGCAGGAAGCCTGCTTCTCCCGCTACCATTCCCTCTGCTTGTGTTCCCTCTCTCGCTGTGTTTCTCTCTGTCAAATAAATAAAATCTTTAAAAAAAAAAAAAATTAAAAAAAAAATTTAGAATTATATACATGGTTTGCATCATATTTCTATCTGGATAACATCACTCTAGAATCTTGAGAGAGAGGAATGAACTTGCCAGGGTATAAAGAATGAGGAGCTTAAGCCTCTTTCTTTGGATATGAAAGAAAAGGAATCGAGGACACAAGGCAACAGATATTGACAGATTAAGTGTGAGAAAATACAAATTTACGGGAATAGAAGACATTTATTTTAGTAAAGTTTTGTTAAATTCAAAATACTTCCTACAAATAGCAAGCGCTCCTAAAATATGATTCAATTTATACAAACATTTGACTTTTCAGGAACACATTCATAGCATGAAACAAAGTCTATGGGAAAACGTTCCAACATAAATAATTTACATTCAGCCCTTAGATTTAAACTGGAAGAGAAAAATAGCAAGGCAGCTTCCGCCCATGGGGGATAAACACACACGTCTTCTAATTCCTTAGTGTGCCAAACAGTAACTACCCAGATCTGAGACTAGCTCTTCGTACTTTCAGTTAGAAATACAGGATACAAACAAGGTCCCCATTGCTTGTGGACTGTATCTATTGCAGACCAAATCTACCCTTTGAGCCATGTCGTAGGAAATTTATGAACAAAGAATAAAACGGAATGTAATGCCTGATTCTAAGTTAACCAATCTGGATGTAACCAAAAAAAAAAAAAAAAAAAGGTTTTCCCGTACATACTAAGAGGCTCTAATCTGGTACGTCTGGGTTCTCTATTATACACATACACTGTTCTGTAAACATGCAATTGGCAAACTTCAGACCCGGAATGACTTAAGTATCACAATTATAAATAAAGTAGTCTCTTTATTGTACAGATAAGGACATGGGGCCACCGAGAGACAGGTAACTTGCCTGAGATCACAAAGTGACTTAGTGGCAAGGGCAGGACTCAAGCCACGGAGAACCGCAGCACGATCAGGACCCTGGGTGAGACCCTCACGTTTCCTGATGGCCAACCTGAGCTGTCTGAAAACAGGATTTCTGGTTCTACTCCTCAGGGTTTGGGGAAAAACTAAGGAATCCCTCTTTATAAAATGTGTATCGCAGCTTTCTGTCATGCTCAACGAGAGCTCAGTGTGAGCTGACCTGATGTCCTCCCCTCCCCTTCTGTCTTCTCACCTGAGCCATATGTTAATGCTCTTTCTCAGAAAAGCTTACCCTCAGAGGAACAAACACATAAGCTCCCATCCCTCCTGTTTTTATGTATTTGGTGGTCCTGAGGTAGCCTGGTGTCTCCTTGAGAGCTTCCCTGGCCAAGGATGGGTGGCTTAAGATGGTAACGCTGAGTTCACAAACTAAGGCACTGTGAAGGAACGCAGTCCCCAGGGATGAGAGCAGCCAGCACACGGGGGGCAAACTGAGTTACAAGGCAGGCTCATCATCTTGTCTCTCCTTCCACCTCTCCTCCTGGATCCTTCGACCCAGCCTGAGCTCCCCACATGACCCCAGCTCAAGTAACCCGTTCCTCAAATACACACACAAACCACTCTCTCCTTCCTCTCTTTCCCCACTCAGCCCCGCCCTGGCGCCAGAGTACCAGGTCAGCATATTTCACACCAGGGTGCCAACAGTTACAAGCCCCAAAAGGGAGGCTTGTGAATGGAAATCAACCTCAACCTGTTAGCTTCTTGGAGACCTTCCAAGCGTTGGTGATTAATTCTCACTTCTGAAGACACACACATGCTCATGCACACACGCGTTCCCCATTCACCCCCACAGGATCCAGGGACTTAGAACCCTAATATTATAAACTTGCCAGCCCTTCTGTAAATAATGGCTGTTGGGACGAGATGACTTTGGGATAAGCGTCCCTCATTTCAGGGGAAAAGAAATACAAATTACAAAACATAAAACTATGTTTTTATTGCTCTCACTCCTCCCAGGATCAGGCCCGTCAATTAACACCGAAAGGCCTGTGGATCTTTAGTCTTCAGGGGACCCGGCCTCCCCCTTGAGTCTAATCTCACCCAAACTAGAGAAGGGAAGTGATGCCCGGGCCTCTGAGCACATTCACTTATCAGCTGGTGGCCTGGAATGGGGTTAAAGGGACGGACCCGAGGTGAGCACACGCTGTGAAACGCCGCGAGACCAGGAAGCTGGAGGCACCCTACCTTTGCAGGTGAAACATTTGATGTGGAAATGTTTGGTCTGGACCCGAAGCACCTCGCCTTTGCATGGCTCCCCACATTTATGGCAGTGAATGACAGGCTTCTCCGATGGGTGGTGAGGGTCCTGAGGGTGAGCCACTGGAAAAAACAAGAGACCCCGGTGAGTAGAAAGCATTCCTACAAAAGGGGTTGTGATGGGCGTACAGGAATAGCCCCGTAATTATATTAGCCGATGAACCACACGTTGATTCGGGAAGGATTAATTGAGCCCCCTCCCTGTGCCATAGTCATGAGGATACACAGAAAAAATAAGAGAACTGTGGCTTTAACAGTCCTGTGGGGAAAACACAGGGCCCACTCCTTTGGGAGCCAGCAACCCTCTTTGTTCCCCCCAAATTTCCCTAGGACTACATAATCAAGCCATTGAATATATAATACTGTTCGGTTCAATATTTTGTAATATGTATTTGTAATATGTCTTTATCTTGGTTTAGAAACACCTATCAGTAAGATCACTGAAGACTGTAAGTTCCTCAATGCTGGGGGCAATTTCTTAAAGTTCATATTTTTCTCCCCATTTGTACTTCTCCTTCCATCCCCCAGGTCCTCAGAACATAGCAGAACCTTCATGTACCAAAGGAGCCCAGCAAATGTTTCTTAACTCATTAGGTAGCATGTGCTGGCCAGAGGCTCCTCTGGTCTAGCAAAGAGCCACACGTGATCTTCACTTGGCAACTCATTTAACCAGTCGGGGGCCTATGATGAGCCTCGTGTTTGGGCACGTTCCCTAATACAATGTGGGCAGTAATTTTTTTTTTTTAAAAGACGTTCCTAATAGCTATGCAGATCTCTCTGAACCTCAGCTTCTTGTAAAATAAAGGGGATTGGATCAGGCTCTAAAATCATAGGATGGGGCTTACTGGCCTTATTCACTCAGTTTCCAGAGGTCCGCCTTCAGAAAATGGAAGTTTTTGTGACCACCCTGCCCCAGGGATAGGATTCACAGCCTCTCCTTTATAAATGACAGAGTGAAATAATTATAATAACCTGTTAAAAAAAAGAGAGAGAGAAAGAGAGAAGGCTGAGAGAGGACACTGTAGCTTTAAGCTGACCAAAGGTCTTTGTTTAACTTGCAATTCCTCTAGCCAGAGAATGCAGATAGGCACTTTGTGCTATGTTTTTTTTTTCCCCCCTGATTTGGGTCCTCAGGAGGAGGAACCATGTGATATACAGAAATGTATTACATAAGTATCCACATGAGCGGGAGATGGGATAAGAACAGTGAACCTAAAATTAATCAACCAACACAAAGAACAAAGATGATTTTTTCCCCTGCAACAGTGAAACCAGGCTGGGCTGGGGGGAGATGTGGGGCGATACGCTGAGACTCAGTTTAGAAAGCCCATTCCAGCAAGGAGCTCGCAGGACGCTACTGGTATAATGGAGCATTGTATCTCTCAGACCCTGTAATGTTCTCATTTCACCTGGAAAGAGTTTGAACCATCTGGTCCAGATAATCCATTACTAGCTAAATTCAGAGAGACAAGGTGGTCCTTGTGAGATTTTGACTAGGAGCAGGTGTGCTCTCGGGTTAAACACCTGATCCAAATTCTCTGCGCTGGCCCTGGGGAGAGCCCACTGAAGGTACCAACACTATGACACGCCTGCATTTCCTTACCTGCCCCCCCAGGGACCACTCTTGGAAATGTGTACTCATAACAGCAGTCAGTTTTACCTGAAGGAACTACGGAGGAGCATTCTTTCAAGAGAGCTAAAAAACCACTGACTTTTAAAGTAATGTGTAATGAAGCCCCACATCTATTTACCTGGGTGTTAAAAAAAAGTTTCTCTTGGGGCATCTACGTGGCTTAGTCAGTTAAGCATCTGAGTCTTGTTCTGACTCTTGGACTCAGGGTCCTGGAGTCAAGCTCTGAGTCCACACTCAGTGGGGAGTTTACTTGAGGTTCTCTCTCTCCCTCTCCCTCTGCCCCCCACCCCGTGCCCATGTGCTCTCTTTTTATTTATTTATTTGAGAGCGAGAGCAAGAGAGCACAAGCAGAGGGAGCAGCAGCGGGAGAGGGAGAAGTAGGCTCCCCGGCGAGCAGGGAGCCCAATGTGGTACTCAATCCCAGGACCTGGGGATCATGATCTGAGCGGAAGGCAGACGCTTCACCATCTGAGCCACCCGGTGTCCCAATAAATAAAGCTTTAGAAAAAAAAAGTTTATCTTTACAATACCTGCTTCAAGTGCTAGAGGAGAATATGAGGGTTTTTTTTTTTTTTTTAAGTCAATTCTTGCTTCCAATGAGAATGGAGGAAAGTGATATTTATTGAGCCTCTATCCATTAAATGCCAGGCATGGCGCTAAGTGCTTACCGGTAAGTCATTCTATCCCATCCTTACCAGTATCTCCCCCTCTCGGTAATGTGGGTAATACTGTTCCCATTGGACAGATAGGTAAACAGAAAAAATTTTTGAGCAACCTACCCAAGAATGCTAAGTGGAAACTTGAAGATCTCCACCCCCGTCTTTCTGACACCCAAACTTAGGCTTCTCCCATGCTATCTGAGTCACACCTTGTTACAAGTCCAGCAACAACTGACTGAGCCAAGCTCCAGTGTAGTTCTAAAAGCAACAGCTAGGACTTGACTGGCAAAGGGAACACACACAGTGTGTGTGACGAAGTGTTGCTGGTGGGCATGGCACCCAGTGGTACCCCTCAAAGGAGCTCTGCCAATCCCTGAATCAGAACCCCTGTGCCATAGATTAAAAATGCTGATTCCTCAGCCCCACTGAACTTGGGGTGGGAATCAGGGCCCCCCCCACTTTTTAAAGATTTTATTTATTTATTTGTCAGAGAGAGAGGACCAGCAGGGAAGCAGCAGGCAGAGGTAGAGGAAGAAGCAGGCTCCCTGCTGAGCAAGGAGCCTGATGTGGGATTCGATCCCAGGATCCTGGGATCATGACCTGAGCCGAAGGCAGCTGCTTAACCGACTAAGTCACCCAGGCGCCTGGGAATCAAGGTTCTATCATTTTTGTAAGTTCCCCCAATTTTTTTTTTTAAGATTTTCTTTATTTGAGAGAGAGTGCATGTAAGAGAGAGAGCAGAAGCAGGGGCAGAGAGAGGGGCAGAAGCAGACTCCATGCTGAGCAGGGAGCCCAATGCAGGGCTCGATCCCAGGACCCCAGGATCATGACCTGAGCTAAAGACAGATGCTTAACTGACTGAACAACCCAGATGTCCTCCTCAGATGATTCCTATGCATACTATAGTTTAAGAATGATTTCCCTTTAAAATTCAGACAGTATGAATAAGCAAGTTACAGGAACGTTAGAGTGAAGAAAGCAGTCCTCAAGGCCATCCTCTTCAGAAAAAAGTGGACCTCTTGGCCAGAAGGGAGAATGCATTTTTGGATAAGAAAACTGCACTGCAGTTTCTCTTGACACTTGAATTCTTTATAGCTAAGCAAGTAAGCCATGCTGAGTAATGATGAGGGAAGGAAAATATCATTTCACTTCTTGGCTTTCCCTGTGTCTCAACAAAGGTGCCAGCACAGCGGCCGGCACCAGTTGCAAAGGGCAGAATTGGGATCAGCGTTTGCATTTTGCAAGCATTTCCCTTTGGAAATATATATTACACTCTGAAGTCCTCCTTGCCCAGAGGTGACCTTTGTTCTTCCCCAGAGATGAACACAGCCTCTATCATGTTTACTTGCCTTCCCGTCATACACCAGCCCAGGCAGACCTGTATCAGAAACGCCCTCGTGAAGGAACGGGCTCTTCTTCTTAGAGAACGGAGGGTATCCAAAGACCAAATGAGAGCGTTCATTTCATCCCAACAGCGTCGACAAAAGAAGCTCTCTCCCTTTTTCAAGATTAATAAAGAGGTTCGTTTTACATAAGCGCCTTTGGCAGTTTGGTTAATACCAAATGTATGTTCATTGGCTCAATTTTACACATTTTTGAAATATGCTGAGTCAGTTGCAATATGGCAAATGACAGTAATTCCACACTCCTCTTATTTCCAGCTGGCTCTGTTGCTAATTTTTACACAACTCTCCATTTTTCAGAGCCTGGGTGGTCCGCACTCATTCTCCTGATAGGGAGGCTGAGGGGTGAAGAGCTTATGTTCTTTGCCCCAAGCTACTAACATGTCATTGGCAGACGTACACCTAACAGTCAGACTCTTTACTGTACCAAGTAGTCAATGATTTGCCCCGGAACTTGCATAGACAAGCTTGAAACCTTTCATGGCTCAACAATTCATTGCTAAAATAAGAGTAGTACAGTGAAATCCCCAAAGCATGGCTGTATACTTTCTGAATAATGAGGAAATATATATGAAGAGCTAAGAGTCCATTTGTCCAGGAAGGTAAAGGGATTCCTCCATTGTGTAATACCCAGTTTGAAGAGATTCTGGCTACTCAGATAAACAGCTCATTGTGAGCTGGAAAGTTTCACACTGTGTGTCATAGGCAAAGAAGGCCACTCACGCCTCTGAAACTCCAGTTAAGGACGGAAGTCAAAAGCGCCATTTTGGATGCATTGCTTTTGAAATACCCATGAGGTATGGAAGGCAATAAGACTGAGGAACTGAGCTTAGTAAGGAAATCCCAGTAACCTTCAGTGCCCCCAAGCAGGGGTCACTACAGGTGGTAAGAACACCACAAAGATTATGCAAAAAAGTCCTTCCTTCCAATCCAGAACCAGCGTAGTCTTGCCCAATGGACCATGGAACTTGACCCCTTGGAGCAGAACAGCGGAGAAAGCAAAAATCTCCTTAGCAGGTGACAATCACAAACCCATGACAGTGTGAGCAGCGTGAGTTATGAGCTGCCCCAGGTTATCGGAAATAGTCAGAACGCCCTCCTCTCCCATAGGCCTTGACGGTTTGTGCCTGATGGTTTTCTGAGTGCTCACAACTGCTTTTTCTCATTTTACTCTCAAAGAGCCCCATGAGGCAGGAAGAACAGGGACTGTCAACCCCAGGTAACAAATGGGCAGAGACTCAAAAGGAACAAAGTGACACAGCCAAAGTGACACAGCCACGAAAGAGAGTTGGCAGCCAACGCATTCAATGCCCTCTACACTCAGTCCCCTAATCACGGCCACTTGGAACACTGAGCTCATCCTTGATTCCACTCTCTTTTCCTCTCCCACTAAATTCTGTCCACTGTCACATCCCTAGCTCCCCCTTCTCTTGCTACACGAATCCAGCCCTCGACCCCCTTTTCTCAGAGTGTGGAGAGTTTCCTATTCCCTAGCTCCTTCTTCTCCGATGCAACCTGCAAAGAGTAGTCTGCACAAAGAGGTGGCGTGTAAGTCCCCATTCCCTGAGTGTGGGCTGTACTTGGTCACTGCTTCTGAAGAGGACAGTATGGATGGGGTCGGGGGGAGAGTGACTTTACAGTGGGCAAATCTGACAAGCGCTAACTCAACCAGGTGCTCAAGGTCAACATCAACAGTGATGGCCACGTTGATAGTTTGTACCTTTGAGATAACGTGGGCAAAAGTGGCATTTTGTCTCTGTGGTCTTCCTTCTCAAAACCCCATAATTCTAATCATGAGGAAATTCCAAAATTGAAGGACAGTCTACAAAAACCTGCCCAGGACTCTTCAAAATTGTCAAGGTGACCAAAAACAAGGAGGAAAGTCCTCTGGTCATAGCCATAAGAAGCCTGAGATGGTAACTCATGGTTACTCATGGTAACTAAATGTAATGTGGTATCCTGATGAGATCCCAGAACAGAAAAAGACATCAGATAAAAACTAAGGAGGGGCACCTGGGTGGCTCAGTGGGTTAAGTCTCTGCCTTTGGCTCAGGTCATGATCTCAGGGTCCTGGGATCGAGCCCCACATCAGGCTCTCTGCTCAGCCAGGAGCCTGCTTCCCCCTCTCTCTCTGCCTGCCTCTCTGCCTACTTGTGATCTCTCTCTCTGTCAAATAAGTAAATAAAATCCTAAAAAAAAAAAAAAAACTAAGGAAATATAAATGAAGGAGTGACTTTAGTTAATACTGCATCAATATCGGTTCACTAATTATAATAGAAGTATTATATTAATGTAGGATGTTACTAATGTGGGAAATTGTTAAGTATACAGAAATTCCGTATGCGAACTTCTAAAATTTTCTATGAATCTAAAACTGCTCTTAAAAAATAAAGCTTATTAAAGTAAAAACAAAAGAACTCCCAATAGTTCTTTCAGTCCCAATTCATCAAGTCTAAAGTTGTCTGTCTAGCTTCCGAGATCTTCAATAACATGGTCCACACTAGCTCTTTAGATATCTAAGAAGGAGCTACATTTGTCGAGAATTAGCACTGTGTTAAGTGGTTTTGAACTCAGGTGGTCCAACCCCAAAGAATGTACACTACAACACTATTATTTGTTTATGGAAATCTACAAATACCCCTTTGGTTGAGCCTCTCACCACTGCCTGACCTATGATCTTCAGGGTCCTTGGAGCCTCCACACACGGCTCTGTGCCTCTCCTGAAACTGTTTCTTCTTTTCCCACCTGCCCAAACCCAACCTGACCCATGGGGCTCAGCTGATCTCTTGGCTTTTCTCTGAAGCCTTCACTCTGGGCTATACTGATCAAATATTTTGTTCTCTCCCCTGTCCTTCCCCACTAAATCCCTGTACTGTCACCCAGCATTTGATTTTCTCTTGTTCTGGGCTTCCTTTGTTTTGGTTTCACAATGTATCCATGCTAGCCCTATACAAGTGCAAGCTCAATGGTCAGTTCTTCTAAATTTCTGGAATACTTCTGATTTCACACATTGAGTAATCTGAGTTGTCATCTCTGTGATTCTCAGCTCAATTTTTGGATCAGGGAAAATATGGTTACCACCCAATATCATTCTTGGAGCATCTCCCACATAAAGCCACAGAATTCTGAACTTACAGCATCTCAGTAAATTACTCCCTAGCACCATTCTGTCATTACAGCTGGTACAATTTCTTGAACACTGACTATGTTCCAGGCATTAAGATAACTAATTTATATCCACGATCACAGGTCATTCTCACAAATGCCTTATGGCGGTGCTGTCCTATTATCCTGGGATGCTAAGGAGAGCACCATGACTGAACTGGACATCTTGTTCAAGATCACCCAGCTAAGCAGTAGTCCGACTCCAAAGCCCATGCTCGGAAGCACTGTGTAGGGGATTTCCACAGGAAAGTCCTATCCAGCACACGAGGAAATGAAGCTGGTACAGTGTACTAAATTCTGATTACACAGTTCAGAAACAGTGAACACCCCGCTGCATCATAATCCCAAAGGTAACACCTGCTAGTAAATAAGCAGATGGGAAATAGCACTTCATATATAAAAGGCAATTATTCCAGGCTGCGGCAATTTCTGGGAAAAGAACACTCCCAGAGTGAGGGTGATACAGGGAGGAAACGGAGCCTGCCATCAGGAGGGCCCTCCCTACAGCCTCCACCCTGAGCCCAGGCCTGGATTGGTCTCTGGTTAGGATCCATCTTTGCAATCACGAGATGATATTCTGCCAGCAAGGTGGGAGCCCTATTCTCCTGAGAGTCTACATTTCAGAAACTGTTGGATTACCTAGAATCTTTTGTAGGCTGCTACTCCATTAGTTCCCACTTATTGTAAACACAATCACAAAGATGTGTTCTCCCTGTTCCAGCTGTGTCCCACCTCCTACTCCCCTTCTTTGTGTGAGAAAAGGGCACTGGTATTAAGCTGGGGGAGACAGGAAACTCAAGAGTTTAAATAAATGCATAGAGTACTTAATTTGTAGTTTACCTAGAAGTCCATTCCCTGCTGGGGCAAGTGGTAGTTACTTGAAGCTACACACTGTAACCCCATCATTAGTTGTCCAAAATGATCTTTCTCTTTAATTGGCTTCCACGACCTAATTGTTTTTATATACCGTGTTAGTTTGTTAATCAGGATTATTACGTGGCACAAAGTGCAGGGCTCCTTGGCAGAGACACTCCCAGTGGGCAGGGGTGGGGGGATCAGCAGGAAGGCTGTGTTCTAGCTGCGCTGCCACTTTCTACTTGTAAGATGTCCTGATACTTGATTTGCCTTGATTTGTTGCAATGCAACAGGGCTTTGCTATTCCTCTGCACATGAAAGGCACTGTCAGCCATCGGTCAGCTGGGCTCCTGATTATAGAAACAGCCCAGGCGCAAATCTGGTTAATCTGATTCTCACAAGGCCAAGAGGTCCTAGGATTATAATAATTCGGCCAGGAAATTTCCTCGTGAATTACGTGATGCTTTTGCCCTGATGGGCTACACCTGCGTTCTCTATAGGAAGGTGAGTCTTGGAAAGGGATGTAAAACCAACTTGGAGACTTCTCCTCCTCCTTCTACAAGAATGACTCCTGAGACACACTTCTGGGCTGAGATGACTCACTGAGGCAACACCCTTCTGTGACCTCTCCTAGCCTTTGTCTGACACAGTCAGTAATTCTGCTTTGGAGTACAGGCATTTGCTTGGAGTCTCACCTTCTCTCCCTCACAGGAAGTAGAAAGGACTTCGGATTAGGAGGGAGGCTCCCTGACTCCCAGGCCGGCTTCCCTGCTATGTGCTTCGGTAAAGAGGGACCAAGAATACAGGTCCCACCTCCCAGGTGACCCCATGAGGTGATCCCCTCACGGGAGCCCCTCCAGCACCAGCCTGGAACGCAGCGGCCCATGCCAGCAGCGTGTCAGCAGGGAGGGTCACTAGCCTGTATGAGCGGGCATGTCTCATGTGTAACAAAAACCCCTTCTGAGATTTGATGGAGCCTTTTAAGGTCATCCAGGGATCTCACATCCTCTCTGCACTGGAAATTCCATTTAGAAATGGATCAAGTCAAGCAACTGGGCAGTGGCTTGAGGCTGAACCCTGCGGGCAGAACATCACATCTTTACGGGCTGCTCGAGAGCACCGTCTCTGAGCATCTGGGCCTAAGGACAGGGTTTAGCTTAGGCACAGTGCCAGTATTGCCTTCTACCCACCACTTCCAAATCCAGACACCTTAGAGGGGTTAAAAAAAAGAAAGAACTAAGATGTAGGTCCAAGTGTCCCCTGTGAGGTATACACCTAAGTCTGGTAACAGCATAGGAAATTCCCAGTTGTCTTTACCTTTTCATTTTGGCAGCTTCTACTCACAGCTCCGGATACTCTGGGAAATACCAACTAGTTAAAAGTAGCATTTGAGGGGCGCCTGGGTGGCTCAGTGGGTTAAAGCCTCTGCCTTCGGCTCAGGTCACGATCTCAGGGTCCTGGGATCGAGCCCCGCATCGGGCTCTCTGCTGAGCAGGGAGCCTGCTTCCCCCTCTCTCTCTGCCTGCCGCTCTGCCTACTTGTGATCTCTCTTTCTCTGTAAAAATAAATAAAAAATCTTAAAAAAAAAAAAAAGTAGCATTTGAGGCAAACTAAGGAAAATGACGAATATGGGTACGGTACTTCTCAATTTATAAAAGGTGTTCAAATATAATGTCTCCCTTGGTCCCATCAACTTCAAATTATCCTCACCCTACAACAATGAAAACCGAGCTTCAGGGATGCTAAGGGAATAGTCCCACAGGTGGGGAGCCGGAGCTGCCCCTTGCTGTGGGGAGCCGACCAGGCACAGCCCCGCCCCACCATGTGGCCAGTGACTTCACCTCAGTCCTTTGAAATGGGCCATGGTCGGGGGCGGGGTGGGGGTGGCACCGACACCATGGAAACTGGCAGACTTTACACCTCAGGGCCTTTGCCCGCTCCCCTCCGAGAGCTGGTTGTTAAGCATTCACCAGCACACCACCGGGTGGAGGTTACAGTGCTAGTAAACAGCAAAATAAGCCTCTTAGATCAGGAAAATTCTAAATTTCAGAAATAAGAATTTGAACCCTTTCTGAAAAGGTGCTCCCACTCCTGCTCTGTGAATGAACGTACCCACTCACCTTCCCCTGGATCTCTCTGGTGTCTGCACGCCCCGTGGGGAGACAAAAACAAATTTGAGTTCTCAGCATCCAACATGCAGAATCAGGCACGATTTTACAAAGGCAAGCCCTCTTCTCTGGGTACTTGAGCTCCCCCCAGACCTGAGGTTCTGGTCCATTCAAGCTTTCCATAGGACAGGGCTTTGCCAGGTGTTACCTTTAATGAAAAGGCAAACATGCTTCATAACCTATACTTGTCCCCTGGCCAGGTGTTGTCCTCGTCATCCACGTGCTAGCCTAACTCTGGGGGGTTTGATCATTCTTGTATTGAACTTCGGGGGTTCGTCTGCCTGAGTGTGAGAGAGGAGATTATCTCTTAAAGGTTAAGAAAGCTTAGACTTAGTGAAGTTGATCACTGGGAAAGAAGAAATATGTCTGCAATCCAACATAGGATTGAGGGAGAGGGAACAGACATTGAAAATACGCCTCCATGAAAACAAAATGCAACCTTCCAGTCCTTGGGACATGATCTCTCATCAACAAGAGTCAACAAATATTGATCAGGTGAGTGTCGCTGTGCGTGCCATCCCTGCCTCTGAAAGGGGGTGTCCCAGGGACGTGCATAGCCGACAGGAAACCCTGCCTGGGGAGTTGAAAACTCACTCTTTCCTGGGAGGTAAAGACTTATCTCCCAGGTAAGGTCAGGCACAGACCCTATGCGAGGACTTCCGAAGAGAGAAGCAAACAGAAAGCCGTGACAAAGGGGCGGAGAGAGTTCCTCTAGGGGGAGGAGAGTGGGATTTGACCCTGGGGGCGGGCTTCAGGTGAAAGGGTGACAGGGAGGATAGTTCAGAGAGCTGGGGCACCCTGAGCCCTTAGGGCCTGAAGCGGGGGAGAGCCCGGGACACATTGGGGCAGGGAGGATGGTAAGTTGGCCGTCGTCTTCTGAAACAGAGGCTTTGTGGACAATAGCAACAAAAGGAGAAAGGGGCAGTGTTTCTGCCTTGACATTCCCGTACACCCCAGGTCCTGCCCTCACAGAGCTTACCTTTTAGTAGCGTAGAGGGAGGGAGGTGGAGGGAAGGTAGAGAGGCAGAGAGAGACAGAAAGTGAATGGGGATGAATGAATATGAATACAGGGTAGAGAACAGATCACATGCCGGAGCAAAATTGTGAAAAAGGGAAAGAGAAAGCTGAACAAAAGCTTCGAGAAGGAAGCACCCTTTCAGCTGTGCCTCAAAGGAAGTGTAGGATTTAAATGAATGGGAAGGAAGGGGCCGGCCTCTTAAGACAATGAAGGGTGGGATGGGGTGTGCTTGGGGACCATCAGGAAATCTGGTTTCTCTGAAGCACAGAGGAAGGGAAGGGAATAGGAGATCGTGAAAGAGGTTTGCCCCTGTGCCTCCTCCAAGGACAGGCTGGGGAACAAACTTTAAAGTTCTCTATTTCCCCCCTGCTGGAGGTCTTGAAAGGAGTGACAGAGTCAGAGTAGTCTAGCTTATGTCTTAGGAGCTAAGACAGGATTGTTTTTCAGCTCACGGTGTAGGCCAGTTGGGAGCCCCCCGCTCTCACGTGATGGTGTGCGAGGAGAGGTCACCGCCGGTGGTGAGTCAGTCACTGTGTGTTCCGGTCAGACAGACTTGGTGTGAATCCTGGCTGCACCCCTATTAGCTCCTTGATCTTGAAACAAGTTACCATTCTTCCCTAAGCCTCAATTTCCTCTTCTGTAAAATGGGGATAAATCCTACTTTGATACTTGGGAGGATACATGAGTTAATGTACGTAGAGTGCCCAGCACTTTTCCAGACAGCTGAGTGTTGGAGAAACAAGACGTTACCATTTCCATGGTGTTTCCATGCAGGGATACGGTGGGACACAGTTTAACGTCCTTGATCATAAACACCCATGCACTCCACCTCAAACTCAAATATGTTGAATTTCCAGTTGTGTAGTCGTCTATGACTATTGGCGACAAACACCTGCTTTTCTGCTGCGTACTACCCAGCAGAACTACCAAGTCATCCAATGAACCTGGCTTTCAGTGCACCATTCCAGCTTCTCTCACTGGGCTGTAAATACTGGGTTTTATTTTAATAGCTTTATTAAATTCACATATCATACAATTTACCTACTTAAAGTATACAATCCAGTGACTTTGGGTATTTTCACAGAGTTGCATGATCATCATCACAATCTAATTTTGGAACAGTTTCATCACCCCCAAAAGAAACCTCATACCCATCAGCAGCCACTCCTCGATCCTTCTCCTGTTCAGTCCTTGGCAACCACCGATCTATTTTCTATCTCTCTAGATTTTAACCAGCAGGTCTGACTAGTGTCTGCTCATCTCTGCTTTCCAGTGTTTGCTCAGCAATCCGAGGGAACAACTGTGAGTGCACAAGGAGATAGGAAACACCCAACCCTCT
Source organism: Procyon lotor (assembly GCA_028646535.1). Classification (NCBI taxonomy): domain Eukaryota; kingdom Metazoa; phylum Chordata; class Mammalia; order Carnivora; family Procyonidae; genus Procyon; species Procyon lotor. Next base: position 57,585,127 of record CM053617.1, read on the forward strand.
CCACAGCTCACACCTCACCGATGCATAAAATCCTCCCCAGGATAGGACAGGATAGGTTTGTTTTTCCCCAGTACACCCCCACCCTAAGAAAATGCCCTCATTAGCCTTTCATCTCTGCTGCCTTCCTGGGAAAGAGACCATAAAAAAGGAAAAAAACCCTTTTTTTGATCAAGACACCATCAGATTCCGTTCATGGCTCATGTGGGAGCTTTCACAGTCCCCCTAACCTAGAGGTAGATCAACTCCAGTGTCAGCACCAGAGATTTGCCAGAAAATTAGAAACAATGGGACATGCCCAGACATGACTGATCCCCTCACCAAGGTGAGTGTTAGGGGGCGTTTATAGAGCAGTCAGGAGGAACACAGGGAGTCTATATCTTCAAAGAATGTGGGCTTGGGACTCAACCGTTTGATTGCTTTGCCACCCAGCAACCAGAATGATCATTTAGGACCACATTTGGGCACATCATTCCACTCACCAAGCCCTCCAAGCACTTTCATTGCAGGACCCAGGATGCCCCCCGTGGCCCCAGAGCACTCCTACCTCTCCAGTCTTCCCAGGAGCTCTCCCTCCGGCCCCCGGGCTCCAGCTCCTGCAGCTTCGGGATGTCCCCGTGCCCTCTTCACTTCCCCAAAGGCTCGTCCCCCAGCCATTGTCGAGGCTGGCCCCCTCTCCTTTTGATCTCACCCCAAAGCAGCTGATCTGCCATCTCTCAGAGCGCTTTCCCCAACCCATCGAAGGAGAGGCAGTCTCCCTGCTTCCCCACCACCCCATCTCTGTTTCCTGTCTTTACAATTGCAATCTAAACATTCTGTTTCTCCTTTTCTGTGCTCTCCGCCACAAGCTGACTGCCCCGATAAGCCCAGGGTCTCGCCCAGTCCTGGCGGTAGGCCTGTGCCCCATAAATGTGTGTTCGATACATGCATTCACTGAGCACGAGTCTGGTTTTCTTTCTTAGCAACAGCCTCAGGGAGACAGCAAATGGGCTGAATATCTTGGGTCCGTGACAGTGTCTACCCATTAAGTAATTCTGATGATGTCAATAAACTCAACGAATGACATGAGACCATGCTTGCCTAAGTCTCTGACTCAGAGAACAAACAAAAGCCGAAGGCATGAGCTTACTGAGGGCCCAGTCTCAGATCAAGTCTGGCGAAGTTCCTCCGTGATGCGGAATCACACAGCAAAGCACAATTTCCAGTTGAGTGGATCTGTGCGGAGGGGCGAAGGTGGCACCAGAACCTTGGAAATGCTGAGGGCTGTGTCCCCGGGGCAGGACACGATGACGCGGAGGAGTGAGCAGGGACCACTGCCGGTGGGTGGCCCACTTCCTCCCGTGAGAATCCTGAACACATGTGGCTTCCGGCCCGGAGCGCTTTAAGACCCTGCTTTTCCCAGGTAGGTCTACACGTTCTGGGACCAAGTCATTGTCAGACATCTCATTTCACTGCACAGCACAGAGGTGACGTGGAGTTGTCAGCTTGCTTGCCCAGGGGACACAGGCATCAGGAGCCCAGTCAAAAGAATTCCTTGGTGAAGTTCCATCACCCAACAGTAGGAATTACTGGCCCCGGGAAGTGACTCGTGCGGTCCTGGAGTAGTCGGGCACGGCCGAGGTTCACGGTTTTGCTCTGCTTCAGGTAAACTACAAAGAGGTTCCTCGGCAGACATGGGTGGGCCTTCCCTGCGTCCTTAACTCACCTATCTCAGCTTGATGTACTTGCCTGACTCCTGAAGCTAAGCTGATGGCCTAACTCCACAACAACGAACCTGTCGCCCCTGACTTTTCTCAGCCAGCAGGCATAGCAGTAGTCATAGCAACAAGGGCAAACAATCACTGAGCTAATTGCTGTATGCATTGTTTTTAATGCTGGACATTCATTAATGGATTCCATTCTCATAATAGTCCTATGAAGTTGGTACTATTAACACCCTTATTCTCTGACACGGAAACTGAGGCCCCAGGAAAGTTAAGTGACTTGCCCAAGTTCACAATAGGTAAACCGTAGAGCTGGGATTTGAACTCGGGTGGCCTGGCTGCAGAGCTTCCCCTCAAAAACACAACTTGTTTTTCAGGTAAACCTATAAAATCCTGAAGGCTTAGAGGGTAGTTTTACAAAGCCACTGAGGTGAATGGAATGATAATTGTACCACAAGGGGCGAATGAGAGAGACTGGGAAGGGCTTCACCACTTCAGGCTTTGAACTTGTCTCTACTGGAAATCCCAGCTGAGGGAAGTTTGACACTGCCCTCTATCCATTACAGGTCTCATTCTTTAACTACCTACATTTTCATCTTATTTTCTCTGAGAGGGATCTGGGCCATTTCCTTCGGCTCTGAGCTGTGCACCAACCCTGCTCCTAAACACACACACACACACACACACACACACACACACACACACACCCCTCTAGAGATCAACTGACCTTCAACTAACTTTATGGGCTACCTATGGCATGGCAAGAGCTACGTTGGAAACTTGCACGAACCTAATCTCCTTTACATTCATCCTGACAATAAAATATGGAGATGGCCGTATGATTTTTCTCCCATGTTTTTATTTTTATCAAAGTTTAAGAAACAAAATAGGCCTATTGGCATAAAAAATAAGTGTGCTTATAATGCATGCTGTCAATGGCTCACTCCACCCCTCCAGCCAGCCCACAGGCAGATGTGTCCAGCGTGTGGTGTTTTTCTGGCCGTCAGCACTACTTCTTAACCCTGTGCTTGGCCATTATCTCTCACCAATATGGCAATACCACAATTTTCAGTGAAATCTGTGGTCAGTGTTTAAGAATGCAATTACTGTTCTCCTAAATTCGGGTGTATCCTATGAATAGATTCCCTTTCTTGTACAATTATTTTTCATCTCCCAGACTTAATCATTTCCTTTTCTCCTGCTCACCTACTTTCTGATAAACAATCTGTCATGGTTATTATTATTTTTTTTTATCAGTTTTTGTCATAGATCTAGCAATAATTCTTTCCAATGCTCAAACTCATCCAATAATTTACCAAACTTCCCCAACCTGGAGAAAAGAGTGGGAAAGTGGGTGGTCTCAGTACCATTTTTACTAAAAAAAAAAAGGGAATCTCAGGTGGGGTTAGAGCTCGGCTCTCTGTCCTCTGGGAAGGGGCAGAGACGTGGGGCATCGACAGAAAGCCGGGCATCAGCCCCCGGCGGCACATGGCCTCTGGGTAGAGACGACCTGGGGGCCATGGGCCGTGCAGCTCCAGAGGGGACACTCCCCTGTGGGAGGAGAAGAACAGCGCCCTGGAGGGGAGCAACGCCTGGGCTCTGAAGAGAAGGGGCCTTGGCCTCTTCTCTCCAAAGGCTGCCCGGTTGTCCTGTGCGGGGCTGGCCCCTGACCCCTGACAGTCCGCGTCTGCTGCTGTCTGGCCCAGCAAGCTGCTGCTCTCTGTCTGGCCCTGTTGGCTCCTTGCAGGTTGAGTGTCCGCCTTCTCTGCCTACATATTACACAAAACCACGATATTAGTGTTGCCGCCCTGTGTTGTGCGGCATTCCGGGTGGGCATGGCCTTTCCCTGAGGGGCTCCTTCCAACGGCAGGATGCCACACTTGTTGCACATCACTGGGCCGCCTCTCACTCAAGAGGGGTGTGAAGGCAGACATACCCCAAACCCTAGGCCATGCCTTTCCACCGGAGGCTTGCTAGGATAGCTCAGCCCTCAGACATTCCTGAGTGAGGGGTGCCGTCTCTCCAAAGCCCCTAAATTACAATATTTCTGGAAATGCTCTGACAGGTCAAAAATGAATGCTATATACAGGAGGCGGTCCCCAGCAGACGGAGGGGAGGAGCTTCTGCACAGAGGGTCGGGTGACAGGATGCATGACAGACTGCCCAAGGCCTGAACTTGTCCTTCTCTCATTGGCTGAGATGCAAAAGCCAGGAAACCTGGTAAGCATGGCAATAGGAAGTGGTGACGCAGAAACACAGGAAAAAAATGCTTCTAAATGAAAAAGTAGTTCCAGAAATACCAGGCTTAGAAGCTGATGAGGCCTGAATAGGGGGTTTTCCTCTGGCTTTTCTGCTGCACTTCACCGAGGTAGCGGTGTACTCAGTTTAGCAGCTAGGTCAGCTCTCTGTTGTATCAAACACCCAAAAAGAGGACACCACATTCTGGCCAACATCTGTTTAGGATAAAGTGATCACTAAAAATTCTACAATGATTTCGTGAAAACTTCTCCAGGGTTAATGGAGGGGAGGCGGGTGGGGGGATGGGGTAACTGGGTGATGGACATTGAGGATGGCGTGTGATGTATTGAGCACTGGGTGTGAAATACAGCTGATGAATCACTGACCTCTACCTCTGTGAAACTAATAATATGCTCTATGTTCATTGAATTTAGATTTTAAAAAATTAAAAAACAAAACAAAACAAAAAACTTCTCCAGTTGAGGGAAGAAACTCAACCTAACCCAAACATACCCATTGAACTCTAAGAGTACCCAGGAGAGAAACAAGGTTGCCCAGGCAAGTACCTCATTCTGTTTTCATCCAATGAAACTTGAGTGTAGATGTTCTAAACCAATGGTTTTCAAACTTCAGTTTGATCCACTGAAACATGAAATTGGTTCAATGGATCATGGCCAGCATATTTTAAAAATAGAAGAGGATAAAAAAATAGAGTAAATGCATCGCTTCATGTGACTTTTATTTTAGCCATCTGCATGCATATGTGCATGAGTCCTGGGGCTGGATGGGTGAAGATGGATTCCTCGCTGTGGTGGGTGCGGGGAGTGCTGCACTAAGTCCCAGACCACAATCTGGAGGCCCTAAGGCTGAGTTCTGCCCACAGACATGTTTTGTTTGGCCCACACAAAGATTTTCTTGAAGAGAAAGTTGAATCATTTGCCAACATTTAAACATCTGGAGATTTTACATAAAAATTCCTATTTCTGGTTACTCCTGAAAATCGGAAGCTCTGGCCGCTTGGCGCCTGTCCCTTCGTGAGAACTAGGTTGGAGCCATGGAGTAGCTTCTCTCTTTTGAGGGCCACACTGTCCTGTTTGCCCTAATCTCCACTCATGTAAGTCTGGCTCTGGAGGCATCTGTATGTACCACCTCCAGGTCTGACCATCCTCAGCTCATTCTGACCTGCAAAGCCCTCTGTTTACCCTTCCTCGTGTCCGCTGTTGTATTAAGTGGCCAACTAGAAGCTTGTGCCAAACTCAGCTGGCTGTTTTTCCTCAGATAGGGGTTGTTCTTCCCTCCTTCTGTTTTGCCAATTTGACCACCTCTCTCTCATTTCCTTTTTTTTTAAGATTTTTTATTTATTTGACAGAGAGAAACACAGCGAGAGAGGGAACACAAGCAGAGGGAATGGTAGTGGGAGAAGCAGGCTTCCTGTCGAGCAGAGAGCCCAATGCGGGGCTCGATCCCAGGGCCCTGGGATCTGACCTGGGCCAAAGGCAGACGCTTAACGACTGAGCCACCCAGGCGCCCTCTCATTTCCTTTTTATCCACTTGTTGCACTCCTATTCATCCTTCAAAGCCTAGCCAGCCATGACCTCGCAGCAGAATTAATCACTCCCTGCACTGTGTTCCATGTAACTTTAACAGTTCTCTGTCTAATCCATCTCACATTGTACCATAACTACTTTATGTGTCTCTGTTCCTTGCTAGAATACGAGTGCATTCAGGTCAAGAACTGTATTTTATTTGTTTCTATATCTAGATTGCTTATCTCTTATTGGATTCTGACCACACACTTAAGTAAGTATAACCATCTCCCCCATCAATACATATCCTTCACATATAAGTTCATTCAGCATCATTGAACACTTACTATGGAGAAGACATTATCTTATGGATACCAACTGAATCAAATACCATCCCTAACCATAAACTTATAGACCCCTCAAGGACAATCTTAAATATGCTCTCTTCTAGACAGCCTTTAAAAAAAAATTCCTTTGAGACACTAACTCTTCCTTTGAACCCCCATAGAATATTGTTTATACCTTATGGCCTTATGTCTCCTTGATTTACATTCTTAGTCAGCACCTCTTTCTACACTGGCTAATTCAATAACCTACTGAAGGTAGGAAATTTTCACTGTCTCAGGCTACCCCCAAAGTGCCTTGCAGAGAACAGACTTCCCAAAATCTACAATGTGATCATTAAACCTATTGCTATGGTTCATTGTTTCAGGTTGGGACCTTTACATATGGCAGAACTACTTGTGTTTTCCAGACGAGCAGGTAGAGCATAACTGGACTCCAGGCTAGCAGATACCATTCCCACCATTGGCCACCAAACTCTCTATCTAGACAGGGTTTCCATGAGTGGCACATAGAGAGCAGTCCAGTAGACACTCATCCAGCCATGGGTTACTTATGGGACCTCCGTGGACCTGGGAACCCACGGCCCTTGCCATTTTTCTGTAGGGTACTCAGCCTGCTCTTCCGTTTCCCATCAGACAGTCTAGTATGGAAGGATCTTGCTATCTTTTTCTACCATTCTGTTTTTCTTAATTTTTCTTAAATTTCTTTCTTCACAGTGTTTCAAATCATGAACAACAGAAAGAATACTGCTAGAATCTAGACCAGATATAGTGGTGGTGAGTAAAACACACCAAGTATGAATAATACATTTTAGCTCCTCCAAGACTAAACAGGGAGTTGTAGCCTTTGTGAGACAAGATATCTACTGAAACCATCTTTCACCAAAGGATTCTAAAGAGCTCTGTGGACCCCAGTAAAAAGGTTCATTTAACCTTTTCAGAATTAGGAATGATGCCTACAGAGTGGCACGCCTGAGCCTTGATTCCAAATCAGTGCTGCCTTCCCCAAGCCAGGCTGAACCCCAGTCACGGCCGGGAAGAGGGCCTTTGTATCTTCATCCCACACCCACCCCACCCACCCCACCTACCCTTTGCACACCCAGTGTCCTATGCTGGCAGCAGCCTCTGGCCACTCGAATGTCACAGAAGCTCTGCTTTATCATGAACTATGGCCTCATTCTACACTGTGGAGAGTCAGTGAAAATAATGCTCTTTGCTTTCTCTTGACCAGTGTGCATTGTAAACAAGATAAAGTTAGTCCTATGGAATGGACAGGCTACTTACATTAAAGTTCTCACTTTTCTGCTTGAAGGGTTGATCATTTTACCCACAGAAACCATGGATTACCTAGACCATGTCAAAGTGTGGTCCCTGGACCAAGAGCATCAATGTCACCTGAAAATGTCTCGAAATGCAAAACCTCAGGCCTTTCCCCAGACCTACTGAATCAGAAACTCTGGGAGCAGGGCCCAGATATCCATATTTTAACAAGCCCTCCAGTACTTCTGATGCTTGCTGATGCTTGAGGACTACTGCCCCAGATACTAATTTCCCTGGAAGCGTTCAGAAAGCCAGCATCATCATGGGTAAGTCCAAGTATTCAAACAAGTCAGCCTGTTGGATTGCAATGGGTTATAGACACGAGCTTCTTGTGCCCCCCTCCAAGGGCACACCACATCATAATAGCATTAATCATGTCAGTGTGAACACAAATACAATGTTGCAGAGAAAAGAGGTCATGGATACAAATATTCACCCTCCCCAGTGTTAACAAAATTTGCCCTTGAATACACAGCTCCTGCCAATTTGGGATAAACATACCTCTCAGTATGAGTCACCATCAGGCCAACACACAATGAAATAGGAAGCTGGCTGGTTTCTACTGTGGTGTGGCCAGATCAGGCTCAACCACAATGGGAGAAATCTGCACCACTCACCAGTCACTGAACCTTCGGAAAAGTTCTCTGGCTCTCTAATGCTGGCTCAGGAAAACACTCGGCATTTTGACTTCAGCATGCTAGAGGCAAACAATATCAGGACTCTCTTTCTTGTCCCCCAAGGGCTGTGCATATGATGTAGTCTTCCTCAAAGCGAATCAGATGGTGAGATTTTCCTCTTGGTAGGTTGAGTCTACCTTAGGATGTCTTTTCTGCGGGAATTTGGAATATTCAATTTGTTGTCCTATAAAAGAGGGTTTCTGGGATGCGGTACAGGTGATATCATCCTTTCTGGTCACCTGACCAGGTCATCAGAGAGGCAAGAGGCAGGGCCAACTCTCAAAGTCTCCATCGCCAGCTTAGATCCTCACTGTGTCCATGCTCTTGAGTTCACGCCCTCATCAACAACGGCTCTCAAGAGCTCCCAGGAAATTTAAGTCATATTCCTTCTCTCAGATTTACTTGTACATTCAGGCTTGGCTCTAGTTGTACAAACGAAGTCTTCTTTCATTTCTGGATGAACATTTTGTAGACACCAGTGAGTAGATGGCACAGGGAAAGGGATTATTTTTTAATGTGAAATTCTTTCCCTTAACTTTGGAAATGCCATTATGTGGACAGCCCTACCGTAGTGCGGCTAAGCTGGACAGAGTCATACTTCCCATGAGAGAAGCACTTCCATTTGCAACATAGTAAGACCTATTTACACTTGGATTTTTTTTCCCCTGTCAAGAGGAGCATGATAAAAACTGGAGCTGCCCTCCCTCCTAAGATGTAAAGTTCAGAACGGAGTTGTGTGCGTAAGTCATCAATCAAGACAATTTATTCTGAAACCTGTAGCATTACAGCATCTCCTTTAACAGATAGCTTCTCTTTAGCCCTTCTTTAGGATGTCCTGGTCGTTTGTGTCCCCTTGAAGAGCTTGGGGCTTTTTGAATTAAGGAAAAGATGAAGAGCCAAGACAAGCCCAGGAGTGGGTAGGGCATGAAGCACTGATCTGGGAAGGAGGGTTGGAAAACTGAATCTAGGAGAGGCTGTTAGACACTCAAAAGGGGCCTGAGGGGTGGCTTGGACATGAGGAATTATGACACCACGGAGAGAGATCTACTGTCCCCAGACCTCCCCAAGGATGGAACAGAAACGGGTTTCAGTTACATGAGGCAGTGTGCATGTACCTGAATGGGTCGTGTCTGCGGTTGTGTGGGTGTTGGGAGGAGTGGGACCGAGGGAGGTAGATACCATGCGAGGCAGCAACACTTCCCACCTGGAAAGGCTGTTCTACAAGCCTGGATAGGAAGCCAACAAATACTTGAGAAGAGAGTGCTTTCTTAAGTGGCACCGGTGACTCAACTGTTGTTTAATTTCGCTCGTGTTTACTTAAGGGGACAGAGTAATTCTAGAAGAATTTACAGAAGGGATAGGCCCTTGAGAAGCATTATAAGGAAGCTGAACTTGAGGGAGGTCTTTGACAAATGCAGAAAAGGAGAATATAGCTATTTCCCACGAGGGCAGGAGGGGCAGCGTGACCAAGGCTGGAGACGAGAAATACCCTCCACGACGATTCAAACAGGACAAATGTGGGGTGAGGGGAGCAGAAGTACAGTTATCAGAGACTGGGGACCAGGTGGGCCTGGGTAGAAAATCAGCTCATCTGCTTTCCAGCTTAGCGACCTCTGCCAGGTTTCTAAATTCCTCCAGGCCTCCTCTTCTCCATCTATTAGAGAGGAGGAACACCACTGACCTTGCTGGGTCAAAGATTAGAGACAAGGTAGGTAAAGCTCTCAACACAAAGTCTGTCACTTAGTATGCGTTCAATAACTGGCAGATTTAATAGTAACATTAAAAATAAAAATAAAACATGATGGGCTTAGATAGGGGTGGGGAGGAGGTAAGCTCAGGACTTAAGGAATCCTCAGTGATCAGCAGAAAGCCTTGAACTTTACCTTGTCACTCATCAAGGTTTTGGAGCTGAAAATATGATGACATCAGTGTCCTAAGAGGATTTACTTTGGTGCCAGTCTGTAGGACACATTTGAGACACAATACACCACTGTTCTCAGCAGCTACCAAGAAACAAGATTGTGTGTGTGTGTGTGTGTGTGTGTGTGTGTGTATGTGTGAGAGAGAGAGAAAGAGAGAGAGAGAGAGAGATTCACATTCACCTGAATGTCAGGTGGAGAGTGAACGTCTCTCCCTGAGGGTGGACTGGAATGAATTTCATTGGATCCCACTCTTCCTTAAAAGCAAGCTGGGCCATCCAACAGTCTCAAGAAGTTTCCAGGACACAAAACAAAACAAAAAATGGTGTGCCCAAATGTAAAATCCTCTTTACCTTGATGTGTCTCCCTCATAGCTAAATTCTTATTCTTTCACATGGTTTCCAAACCATAAGTATCCCTCAGTATTTAAATCAGATGAGTGCTCAACATAATTTAAGCTTTAGTATTTCTTTTTTTCTCTAACAAAAATAACAAATCCCTCTAGTACTTTTAAAGCTTGCCCTAGAACACACACATAACCTAGACAATTATAGCCTTTAAATGAGTATAGTGGGCCTCTGGAGTTTAGGTTGATGAGAGCGTATTCAGGAAGACAGATATTGACTGATAAGCCCACAAAAGTCTCTCGTACTTATTTGTTACAGGATAAAGCAAGGGTAAGATGTCCTTGAACACATCAGAGAAATAACTGTTTCATCAAGATTCCTGGATCAATAAGTGTCTGCAACCGGAAGGGGATGGGCGACCAGTTAGGAGAAGGAAAGACAATGATGGCCAGAGTACGTTGGCAGGTGCCATTCCACGCTAGCAGAGGTGCGAGCTGCCAGCAAGCTTGCTCTCCAGCCAGGGCCAACCCCAAAGCAGACAGATACATGCAAGAGAAAAGAACGTCTCAAACCAGTGTGAGCTAAGCCATCTCTAAGTGGAGAGCACAACAGGGAATCTACATCCCTCCTTCGCGAGGCCCCCCATGTTCCTCGGGAAGGAGGCTCCCACGATCCGACCCTGCTCAAGGGTGACTTGTGTCAGCTCCAGGAGGAAGAAGCAAGGCATCTCTGGGAGCAAAAAGAAATGGAGAGGACTGGAAGAGTCTCAGGATTGAGAAGATAGGTTCAGGTCCCAGCTCTGAGAACAAGTCAACCTGTTTCAACGGTTGAGAATCTGTGATGGGCGGATACTAAGTAAACCGTGCACTAGAGATTTACAGATGGAGACACAATGCTGCTTTGGAGAGGCTCACCTTTTAGTGAGACAGCCCGTGGATGTCAATACACTGTGGCAAGTGCAGTCACTGACCCATGTCCACCATCTGAAGGGACGCAGAGGATGAACACTGGGTCCAATGAGCTACCGCATGACCTTGAACAATTCACTCACCCTTTCCGAACCCCAGTTGTCTCATCTCTAGGGTGAATGTGGGGACTTCGTGCTCCCCTGGGCCCCTCTCATTTTAAAAACTATGATGGAACTCCTTTCTTTCCACAGAAGCTCTTGTGTACCTGCCTCAAATCCTGCCCCCCTCTGTCACTGGCTGAGGTTGGTGCAGAGAGCTGGGAGACGGCAGCATGAACTGGCACAGACCTTAAAATAAAAAAGGAACAGCCTTTAATCAGTGGCTAAGGGCTAAGATAATTCTAGTATGTGACCTCTCGGTGGCCCATGACAGTGCTTCAGTTAGAGAGTGGCTACTGAGTTATGAAGCAAATGTGAACCCAGGCAATCGGTTTGAGTTTTGAGGCATCTGCAATGGCTTAGGAAGAGAGCTGCTCTTTGGGGACCACTGATCTGTGCTCTATCCATCACACAGAGCGAGTCCGGGGCTTTCCTGAGCCCCACGGGAATGGAATCAAGAAGTGGCTTTTGCAATTCCCTTTCCCATCATGCATAAATTACTTATACTGGGGACACACGCTCAAATCCATTAGCAATGGAGATCAGAGCTAGGTTGTTCCAGTTGAGAAGAAGGTACGAATGAAGAAACTTGGCCTTTATTAAATGTCAGCATCTGTATTTGTTATTCTGAGAGTTCCTGAAAATATCCCCAAAGAGAGGGCACACCATTAGAAGCATTTATATGTGCACCCAAACATTCCATTCGATTACCACTTACTCGGTGAAAGACCAAAGCTACTGACATGCTTATGAAAGACACACAGGAGCAGGATGGATGGAGTAGAACCACATTTCTCTTTGTCCTAAAGTGCAGCCTTAGCACTGTGAGCTGTCATGATCCTATTCTCCGGCTATCCATTAGTACAATAAAACCAAACTGAGTTTCCAGCAACAAGGATCAGTTTGAGTTCAGCATGTCCACCTCAAAGTTATTCCCTGTAGGGACTTTAAGTGAAAATAGATACAGAGAAATCATTGAAATGATTCAAGACAGCCCCAAAAGAACAGACATCCATGTTTGTGGAGGAAGTTATATCCCACAATAAGAAAGTATGGCAGAATAAATTCAAGCTTACCAAAGAGCAAAATTAAAGGGTGGCTACTCAGATTATAAAATCATGTGGTGAAGGTCCCTAAGACATATTAAGAGGGGAAAAAAAAAATCAAGTCACAGAAAAATGATGGGACGATCTCATTTTTATACTCCTTCTGACTATCTTACTCCTGTCTAGAAAGATACACAATCTTAACAATTTTCCTTCTAGAGAGAGGGAGGAATTGAGGTCAGCAGGGTAGGGACAAGGGGCTTTCACTTTCTGCTCTCTGTTCTGCACATTTCACTTTCTTAAGATAAATTTTATATATTACTTGGATAATTGAAATCAAAGATTGCTGTGTTTCTTTACATGTCCCAGATAAACTAATAATTTAAACTGTGATCCAATTCTGAAAGATTTAACTCGCATTTCAGGACCACGCCCAATTAATAAATAATGTACACCTGTGCAGAGCGCCCCACCCTCTCCCTTCTGACGTTCTCCTTGCCACTTGATTTGCCAGCTTTGACACACATCCCATCCTTTAAAAAGGTGTTTGGAGGGGGTGATTAGGGATGTGGCTGAAATGCCAGGTGATCAAAACAGCACACCTGAAACCTTCAAAACAGCTCACTTCTCTTTTCAGCCCATCCTAGCTGGGCTCGGGCATGTCCCAGCGCAGCAGAAACCTGGTAGAAGGACCCTTTCATTACACATCTTCATTAACTGACTGACTGGAGCGGGGTTAAGGAAGGGAATGAAAACTAGGATGGGGGCAGGAAGGCAACTCTCAAACACAGCAAAAATTTCAAGATGCGATAATCAGAAGAGACACATATCCAAGAGCTCAGCTGTGCAAACACTCCAGAAATAGGATATGCTTCAGACACCGCAGCTAAATTAAAGGTTCTTAATGACTTCACAGTACGGAGGTTCTCGCACCAAGAATATGTCTGCCTGGCTTTCGACTGATCATCCCCCATTAGGTGACCAAGCCCTGCAGCACCATTGCAACTTCTGCAACCATGCCCGGGGATCGATATTTATAATTACCTTTCTCCTTCACCATGGCAACAGGGTCCTCTGGCCAGCAGCGCGGGAGGAAAGAGGAATAGAGCCTAGGAGTGGGAGCCCTCCTGGGCAGACAGATCCGCGGCTGTAGACGCTGCGAGGAAAAGCCCCCAGCATCCACTCGCGAAGTCCAGGGCTGCTTTCTAAAATCCCGCCCCCATCCCGGGGGGCCGAGCTCCCGTGCCCGCCCCGCGATCGCCGCCGAGTGGCGGCCGCGCCCAGCTCGGGGACTCTGCCCTTGGGCCGAAACCACTCGCTACAGCTGCTGCTGTAACAAATGCAAAATTCCACTGTCCTAATCTCTGGTCACTGACACCACTTTGCATTCCTCGCACCGAGGCCGGGAAAACGGGAAAACGGGCAACAGAACGCTCCCTCCCGGAGTCTGATAAATGATTGCCAGAAGAGGGGGGCCGAGGAACAGCCAAGGGACTGTTTCGATAAATAAAACTAGTCAATTGTTAGCTCATTAGTTTCCTATTATTGCTGCTCCCAATTCTTATTCCGGCTTCTCTGGGACACACTGAATAAATAAAATGAACCATAGTAGAAAAAGAAAAAAAAAATAATGCCCGTGACCCCAAGTTCATTTTCTTCAACGTTTGAGGCTCAATTATAATGAATAAAGATTGGCCCAGCTCTCACCTCTGTCCCCGCCCAACGCACTTTTCCTGAATGCGGGGAGAAGCCGGGAGGGGACTGAGACAATGAGAGCCAGCCTGGGAAGAGGATCTTTCAGGATTCAGTTCCTTCCAGGATCAAATTCAGGATCAAAGCAAAAATCTGACTTATCCAGTTAGGTAGGATTCCGACCGTCCACTTTCTCTCTGCTTCATTGGAGTTTTCTAGACAAGCCCCTTGGATATATGCATGTATGGGGGAGGAACCCTAGCCACAAAAGTTGGGGGCAAAGAGCCGCACCCGTGCCACTCACCCCCCTGAGCCTGGCACAGCCGCCGTGGCTGCTGATAAGGCTTTTGATTTCTGACCCACAGGGTCACAGGTCGGTCTCTGGGGAGCAGAGGACTTCTGGGTTCGCAAAGCCCCTGCCCACCCCATTTCAGCACCTGTCTGCCGAACTCAGATCATTCCGCCGGCCACACGTCACATACATCCACCGCGTGGGAGAAATGTGATGAGCACAAGAGACAAAAAGACAGCCGTAGCCCCACTCCGGCAGAGCGGCACACGGCCAACACATCTTTCCCAACCAGAATGCACAACCAGTATTAGACTGTATTTACTGCAAATATTGTTAACGTGTTGGGTCTGAGAGAGCCCGGGTAACAGAAAGGAATGAAGTCAATCAACCTGCCTCGTCTTTGACTGGGAGGTTGTTTATAGCCCGGATGAGGTTCAGTGGGGGTGAGGAGGCCCTTTACTGCTGGTTTTCTGATGGGTAACAGTAGCAGATCTCAAGCAGCTGTGACATTCCTACATCTGTGACTCAGGGCTTTACTATTAATAGCTTGAGTGTCTCAGCCTGTAAGGGCCAAGTCCCCTCCAACCCCTGAATCGTCTTTTCTATGAAATGTACTCAGCCCACACTGCTCCCTGCCCCCACTGTAACCCCACAGGTCAGGTTTTTCCTAAGTCAGCAGCCAGCTGGAGTGTAAGTGCTAAAGAGCCTTGTAGCAGCTTTTCCAACCTCCATTCATACGTACCCGCTGAGTGTTAGAGCAACGCTGCAAGTCTGGAGAGGTGGGCAGGGCTCACGGGCAGGGCTCACGCGCATGGAGGGTCGAGCCCTTTACATTCCCAGATTTTCATGCCCTAAAGCTGTACTCGTCTGCTTCTTCCCCTTATCACCCTCAGAGGTCATAAAGAGATGCTGACAAGCAAAAGTAACCTCAGAGAAGTGAAATTAGTTTGGTGCTGTGAGCCTAGCAGGTGAATTTATTACCTTTTGCTGCATGGGCTCGGAGGCACTTGTCTCCAAGGCTTTCGTGGTCTTCGGCTCAAAGCTAAGGCATCCATGCTCTCTTGTCTCTCTCCCTCCTTCCCTCTCCCAACTGGTACACGACAGTAAAACACCATTGGGTTTCTAGTCCGAATCCAGTCCTATGTAAGTGTTCCAGATACTATAAATGCAATTAGTTCAATTTCTTTTTACTCGGCATGATAATTTTTAATCCTGAGATTTATTAACCAAACCGGTCCCTTATTACACTTCTGATTCTACCTGTATATCTTGGTGGATAAAGTGCACAGAAACCCTGATTTAGAAAGGCTCTCTGGCAGCTTTAGGGACTAAGCTCCTGGGGTGACAGTTGGTGGCTATTCATTTTCAGAGAAGGCTTTTCTAAGGGAAAATACTACATAGTGGTTCAGAGAGATTCCCTCCCTCCCGCGTTTTCCATGGAAAGAATTTTCCTGCACCAAAGTGAATGAGTCACCAGCATTTAGTTGCTAAATAACAGTCATATGGCTAAAGTTCCCCCAACAATCAGACACTGCTACTTTAGGATAAAAGCATCCACTCGGCACTTTTAAGATAACGAAAGAGGGTATTACTAAAGTTATTTTTGGAATGTGGGAAAGTAAAACTAAATTGTTTTTGTCTCCTTGCCTCTGGCTGAATAGTTCAGAGCTTAGAGAACGGAACTAAAACGTTGATATTTTCTACTTCTTAATTTTTTTACTTTATAGTGCAGCAAAATAAATGGAGAAAAATCTGAAAAATGTAAGGTTCACAAGATGGCAGGACTTTTTATTCTCATTTTTAGAGATGATTTCCAAAGAACTTATCTCCATCTCATTCCACTCAAATGAGATAAGCCTTCATAATACAGACACCAGCCCAAGGTTTTATTTGCTGTTTTATTCACCCCACCTGACTCCCTGCCGCCTTTTTCATTCACTCACAAAATGAAGCCAGGGTTGTCCACAAGTGACCGAAGGACAGGAACCATTTTGTGGGCGAGAAAAGCTTTGCTCGCCTACAGCTACTCTTGGCAAAAACTCAAGGGTACATCATTTCAACAGAAGTGAAGCCAATGGAGAGGGAAATGTTGCAACCAGAACAAGCCATTTGGCAGAACCCACTTCCTCATTGTCCTCTCCCTTCCACAGATTGCCTACTGCTTGTGCACCTGTACGGCAGGAATTTCAGAACCCCTCCGTGACTTCAGGACTCCAGGTTTCCAGGTATCACATACCCCTCAATGCATTTGGACCCACTGGCAAAAGAGCACGCAAAATTCTTTCTAGCGGAATTCAGCTGAAAGAAGATTCAAGAATGAGTTCCTTATTTGCTTTCTATGTCATGCTTACATCAATCACCCTCACTGCAGACAGATCTGGAGCATCTACTATGTGCCAGGTACTACTAGACTGGCAGTTCTACACAAGAAGAGAGAAACCAGTGCTCCGGAGTTGCTTAGCACCCAGTGGAGGGGATGCATGCATGCGAATGTGCTCCATGAAATTAGGAAGGTGTTAAAGACAGCAGTAGGGTGCCGTGGGTTCCAGGCATTGCTGAACCCCAAACTGGGAGCCGGGAGAGGATTCCAGGAGGAGTGAGAGGACAAGGAAGGGCTGCCAAGTGAAGAAAGGGGGAAAGATCATTCATTCCACGCAGAGGTCATGGGGAGCGAGAAGGTGTCCAGAAGCTCATGGTTCATAGGGGAGAGGGCAAAGCTCAAGCTGAGGCCTGGGTGGTAGGTCACAGAGGGCTCTGAATGCATCACCGGGAGGTGGGACCCTAGAACTGATATGGTTAGAGTCTCAAATCTGGATTCCCATTTCTTTCTAAATTAAGTTCAAAAGAATTCGGCCTCATTGCAAAGTCGGCCGTGGTCTGTTTCCAACGATATCGCCTCCTTCCTCCAAATTAGGTGGGTTGGTGTGTGCAGGTCCAGGAAGTATCTGTGTTTATTAGTTTATTTAAATATTTCCCTGATACATGGAATAAAATGATAGCCATGTTCATCCCATGCACAGCATTTTAAGTCACTCCCGCCATCTGGGATTGTAGTAATGGCTTCATGCCTACCACCGGGCTGTGAGATCCATGAAGACAAGCAGGGGTTCATGATTTTCGAGACCCCCCAGTGGTATAGTTTGCAGATCTCTGGGGTGCTTTGAATGCAGACACCTGGTTCCCACCCGAGATCTGATGGTGCAGATTCTTTGCAGCAGAGGCTGGAGCTGCGGCCAGCTCCTTACGTGACTAAGGACCACTGGCCCAGCACACTGGCGTGTAAAGCAGAAGGTGAATGAATATGAGTTGTATGAACACAGCTATACGCCACGCTGCCACATCTAAAAAGCAACCTCTCAGTTGGCTAAAATAACAACCATCCGGACATTCACTACGATCTTAATGGAAATTTATTGGAAGTGATGATTCCAGAGTTTCATACGGCCGGAGACAAATTCCTAAATGTCTGAGCCCTCTTGATCCTACTCTCATGTCCTCAACGGAGAATTCCTAGGATTTTTTCCATGTGAATCTCACCGAATCGATGCCCAGCAAAGTTCTTTTCCATGAATTCTTCAAGTAGAATTATTTCGCATTTGTATGCGAAACTTCCCCCACATCATGGTCCTTCTCAGAAGCCAGATCTGAATTTAGAACTGAGCAATAGTTTGCAGCTTAAGAAAAAATTACTAAGGTATATTTAAAACTTCCTATAAATAATCCATTAAACATATAAACTGCAGAGTGCACATAAAACAAGCCATTCCTCTACATGTGTACTGAAACCCATTACCTGAATTCAAAGGATCTCTTGATAGTAAAGAGTTTCACGGATTTTAGCCTAATTGGAGGCATGTGAGAAGTTCACAAGAAATACAGAAATAGCTTTGAATTACCTGGGAAAAGGCCCTTTTAAAAGGCTTATTATTAGCTTTATCTTTTTTCTTAAATATTTTCTAGGTAGAAATACAGGTAGTGGGAAAGAACAATCGTCGCCTTCTATCGCCTGGAACTGGGATTGCTCCCCTAGCAACACTCCCTTCTCCCTGGTCCTTAGGGCCACCAGCGCTCTGGGCTTGACTACAGGGCAGTGAAGATTTCCATGCTTATTTTTGCAAAAGGCTCCAGGCTTTCTGAGGGAAGGGATCCCATGTGAGTATCAGTATTCACATAGTGATCGGCACAAAGTAGGAATGTAATATTTGATGAATATTAACAATAACTGTCCCTAGCTCCCCATACTAAGTCAAAATACCAGATAAGTGTTCTTTTTTTTTTTCATTTTTAATAGTAAAATAGACTGATTTAAAAATCCAACTCAAATAAAATAAAAGTAAATTCATTCTCATATGTAAGTCAATTTAGCAGTTGCTCGACAGTATTTGCCAAGATACAAACCCATAATTCACCTTGGAAGAGAAAGCAAGCTGAAAAGAAATGTAACCAGGTAGTCATCTTAACAAACCCTCAATACTGCTTTTGTCACATTCACAGGATGTTTATAATGTGTCCACCACTCTTCTAGTCTGTTTGCATTTATCACCTCGTTTAATCCCCATACCAACTGGATGAGATAATGTTATTACACTTCACACACAAGGAAAGATCCAAAACCACGGGCCCTCCCTTTGCTCTGCTGGGCCTTCCCTTTCCTGATGAAAGAGCCTCCCCTTCCCTGCACGCACCCCTCCATAGGCACACACAGGCTCTCAATGTATATTGACTTCTTTGGCATTTCCAAAACACCCAGCAAATAGAAATGATGTTGCCTTTTACCTTGTTTGTATAAAACAATCTTCTCTTAAGGGGAACCCTCCTACACTGTTGGTGGGAATGCAAGCTGGTGCAGCCCTCTGGAACAGTATGGAGGTTCCTCAAAAAGTTGAAAATAGAGCTACCCTACGACCCAGCAATCGCACTACTAGGAATTTACCCTAAAGATACAAATGTTGTGATTCGAAGGGGCACGTGCACCCGAATGTTTATAGTAGCAATGTCCACAATAGCCAAACTATGGAAAGAACCTAGATGTCCATCAACAGATGACTAGATAAGGGTGTGGTATATATATACAATGGAATACTGTGCAGCTAAGAGAAATGAAATCTTGCCATTTGCAATGACGTGGTTGGAACTAGAGGGTATTATGCTAAGTGAAATAAGTCAATTAGAGAAAGACAATTACATATGATCTCTCTGATATGAGGAATTTGAGAGGCAGGGTGGGGGGTTGTGGGGGGAAAATGAAACAACATGGGATCAGGAAGGAGACAAACCATAAGAGACCCTTAAACTCATGAGACAAACTGAGGGTTGCTGGGGGGTAGGAGGGTAGGGGTAGGATGGCTGGGTTATGGACATTGGGGAGGGTATGTGCACATAGCACAGTGCTATGCTGTGAAATGTGTAAGCCTGATGATTCACAGACATGTACCCCTGGGAAAAATAATACATTATATGTTAATAAAAAATAAATTTAAAAAATTTAGAAAAAAGAACAATCTTCTCTTGATACCTTATCCTTTGTTAGTTCTTGGACTTCTTATAATAGGCCCTGCTAGGTAAACAGCATCACAACCTTGGCCTATTGGGCTCGTTCTTGGCTGGACTGGGGAGGATGGTATACCAGATCTACATATCACATCTTTTAAGATACAATTCAATCACCCATCCTGTGGAGTCCTTCTCAAGGACTAGCATTTCTATGGTTTACATAGGAAGACAATTTTAAAAACTGGGGGAGTTGGATCAAAGAACTGTTGCAGGGTTTACAAAGCCTGCATTCGCCCCCCTCATTTAGCTTTACAACTCTAATTATGCCCACTCCCACTCTGGTATTTTCCCAGAAAATAACTTCTCTCTCATTCTCCCCTGACATTTTAGCCACCCTCTGTGGGACAGGCCAAAGGAAGCATGTCACGTGCACAGCCATTAGCGCATCTGCTGCCACCAGAAGGGCACCACTGTCACACATCTCAGTCTCAAGAACTGGTTTCTCTAGTTCTTGCTGCAAGGAGAGAAGGGCGTGTGCACCCAACACTGTTTGGAAAACACTGCGACAAGTGAGAAAAAATAGGCGTCAATTTCCTATTAGATGTATATGTCAGATGAAAAGTAAGTCCCAAGGCAGACTTGTCCAAGGTTATGCAATTACTTAGAAATGGGTCAAAACTCCTGATGTCTTCCCTCTACCCAGTGCTTATGCCACCCTGTCACACTGGTCACACAGGCAGCCTGATCAAGCACAGCCAGGGTTTGAATCCAGCTCTGCCGTAGGCTGAGTAACCTTGGGCCCATTTGCTGTCCCCCGCTCTCAGCCGTCTCCTCTGTGAATGGTAATAGTATGCTCCACTTGTGTGGGGACTGGGCTGCTTCAAAGGTGTGCAGCCTGTGCAGTTACGCAGGACCTGTGCTCAGAAGGACCCTCCATTTGGTTTAAAGCTTTGCTCTTGTCCCATTGGTATCTGTAAGAATTTTTTTTTTAACGATTTTATTTATTTGACAGAGAGAAACACAGCGAGAGAGGGAACACAAGCAGAGGGAATGGTAGCGGGAGAAGCAGGCTTCCCGCCGAGCAGGAAGCCCGATGTGGGGCTCGATCCCAGGACCCTGGGATCATGACCTGAGCCGAAGGCAGACGCTTAACGACTGAGCCACCCAGGCGCCCCGGTATCTGTAAGAATTTTATCTCTGAACTTGTGTTTTGTAGATCACATCTGCGGGTGACAATGGAGCACGCGTGTGAGTAGATGAGACAGATAGAGGATGTGTGATGTCATTCCTGCCACCCCATTTGCAGATGGTGTTTACAGGGTGCCATGAGCACAGTGGACCCAAGATGCACGCAGGGAGCAAGCAGTGCAGTGAGACTCCAGGCAAAGGCGAGGTGAGCACAGTTACTTCTACCACTGGATAAACAGGGGTGCTGAGAGGGCAGTTTCCATTCAAATTGGAGTAGTTGCTCCAAATGCAGTAAGAAGGCAATGGTGTTCCAGAAAACAATCAACCAAGGACCCTATCTTATCCTTTCTGACTCATGTTACATCCTTGTATCAGTCATCCACTTACACTGAAAATGACAATACAGAAGAAAGAGAAGGGTGGGATAAGCCACTGCCCCCTTCCTTCCATCCGCAAGCAAAGACAAGAGAGCCTGACAGAATGTGTGTGCATCCAGAGGCAAAATTAAAATAGTTGTGTTAGCTGTGTGTAGAATTCCCACTCTTCTTTATTTTACTTCCTTTTAAGATTTTGTTTATCTATTTATTTGTCAGAGAGAGACAGAGAGAGAGAGAGAGCACGCACAAGGGGAAAGGGGTAGAGGAAGAGGGAGAAGTAGGCTCCCCACCGAGCAGAGAGCCTGAAGTGGGACTCGATCCCATGACCGTGGAATCATAACCTGAGCTGAAGGCAGACACCTAACTGACTGAGTGACCCAGGCGTCCCCCCACTCTTCTGTAGAGAATGAAATACATTCTGGATCTATAGTCTGTGAGATTGTGTAATTTCAGTGATTCTGCCTATGAGCTAAATGCTCTTCTATTTGCATTTAAAATGAGCACTGCACGATATAAACAGGAATGGTCCAATTCATGTTAATAATTTAAAAATCTTACTTTAGGGGTGCCTAGGTGGTGCAGTTGGTCGGGCTGTCCACTCTTGTTTCAGCTCAGGTCGTGACCTCAGTGTTGTGAGACTGAGTTTCCGTTAGGCACGGAGTCTGCTTCAGATTCTCTCTCCCTCTCTGTCTGTCCCTCCCACTCGTGCTCTCTCTTGCTCAAATAAATAAAATTTTAAAAAATTAAAAAATGAAATTTTATTTGGCACACTTAATAGCAAATAAAAACACTATGACAAGGTGAGAAAAAGAGTGTGGAATAATACATTGTAGTAACTTGTTTCTTTAGGATTTTATTTATTTTTATTTGAGAGTGAGAGTGAGAGTGAGAAAGCACACAGAGGGAGAGGGAGAAGCAGACTCCCCATTGAGCAGGGAGCCCAATGCAGGCCTTGATCCCAGGACCCTGGGATCATGACCTGAGCTAAAGGCAGATACTTAACTGACTGAGCCATCCAGGCACCCCTATATTTTAGTACCTTTAATGGTATTTCATTTCTGCACTTAAAACAAGGTGCCCCACATTTTCCTTTTGCACAGCGTCCTGCAAATTCTGTGCCAGGCACAGGATGAGGACAAGAGATGCTCTGTATGAGATGAAATTGCCCCACACCGAGTCCCAGTACAAGGAAAGGCAATATCATTGTTATGGTTTAGCCTCTTACTGCTTCATCAGTTTATAACAAAATAGGATGGGCTTGAAAATGGTAAAATCTCAATTTTCAAAACCATTTTAGGAAATCAGGAGCCTTTTGAAAATACTGAATCTGGGGGACTTAACTTATAATGCCTTGAAGAATTTAGTACCTCTTGATACCTTGGTATATGACCTCTGCTGCCCCATGAGAGAAGGCATGCAATGCCCACCATTAAAGAGAGAATGGACATCAGTGTCAGGAAATCTTCCCAGGAAGACAAAGCTATTCTCCTCAACCCACTCACTCACCCAGCAAGTACCGATTGAGTGCTTACTAAGTGTCAGACCCTGTTGTAGGTGCTGGGACATATCACAGCAAACAAAAGAGAAATCTTTGCTGGATGGAGCTTACATTCCAGTTGGGGGGAGAGTTGCTGCTAAAATATATAAGTAAAAAATACACAAATGATGAGAACTCTGGGGGGGAAATCAAGGCTGGAAAAGAACGTGTTGAGGGAAGGAATTGGGGTTTTAAGCGGGTGGCCCAGGAAAGCCTCTTGGAGAAAGTGTTGTCTGAGTAGGGCTGATGGGGGTTGGAATGTAAGCAGTGTGACATCTGCAGAAAGAGAACTCCAGACAGAGTGAATGGTAAGAGTTAAGGTCATCAGGTGGAGCTCAGCTGGGGTGTTCAAGGCCCCATGGGGGCCAGTGAGGCTGGAGGTACTGGGGCCTGTAAGTCCTGGCAAAGACCTTGGGTTTTATAAGTGAATGAGGCAGGAAGCCCCTGAGGGTTTTGAGCAGAGAAAGGTGAACTCTCTGATGGCTATTTCCTGGCCAGGATTGTCCTGACTTCTGTGTGGTGACCAGAGGAAAAGGGCAAAGATGCAAAATGTTGCATTGATGCATGAAATTAAAAAAGAAAAAAAAAAGAGTTTCAGAGTGAGATGAAGACATGACAAACTGAGATGAAGGAAAAGATGACAGAAATAAGGAATGAACACTGCGGACCAAGATAGTATCAATAGCATTAAACGAAACACCAAAAAACAGAAGAGACACTGATACAATAACCACCTCCTAGCAGGGAAAGGGCTTGAAATGATCTCAGTGAATGCAGAACAAAGTCCCTGAAATAATGAGAGAAAGTCAATAGATGTTCAAAATAAGGGAAGACTGAAAAATCCTTTTGTCCTAAACGTGGAGAGCATAAGAAGCAGAAGCTGTATTCAATGATTAACCCACAAGGACATCCTGGAAATGAAAATAGGTTTGAGGGGCACCTGGATGGCTTAGCCAGTTAAGCCTCTGCCTTTGGCTCAGGTCATGATTCTGGGGTTCTGGGATCCCAGGACCTATGTCAGGCTCCCTGCTCAGTGGGGAGTATGCTTCTCCCTCTCTCTGTCTTATGCTCATGCTCTCTCAATTAATTAATTAATTAAAAAATAGGTTTACATTTGCAGATTTAACAAGTATAGATGCGATATTTTGGCAAACATTTGACACAGAATGCTAAGTCCAAGTCCTAGCCTGAGCTTCTGAATGTCAAAGGGTATCATTCCCCATTTCTCCAGGCAGAAAAAAACCTATAACCCTCAAAAAGAGAAAAGCTCAGGCTCACCTCCGTCTTCTCAACAGCAACACTGATGTGTAGAAGACCACAGGGCAATACTTGGAAGTCTTGAGAAGGAAAGGTTCCCAAGAACTTTATATGCAGTCAAAATGTTCAGACAGGCACAGGCAAACCACCACAAACACAGGGGGCTCAAGAAATATACCTCCACACACCCTTCTTGGTAAAACAGTTTAACAACAATATCTAGTTAATTACGACTGAGTCAACATGCACTCAGGAGTGCAGCTCTTGTAAAGGGACTGGTAGGAGCAGTGAATTCTATTAAAAATGGGCCTGATACCCCAATTACTGGGTTATGGTTCTAGAAGAAAATGGGAATGTCCTGAGCAAAGAAGGCAAAGAACAATGTGAGAACAATATTACGACTGACCAAAATCAGGAGGTGGGCAGGAGACAAGGCCCGGAGAGCTACTGTCCTGGTTTTCACAGCAGGAAGAGAGTGACCTGCACCAGACCAGCCAAGATTCTCAGTGTTGGCATCTTTTAGAAGAGTCTGAAAGCACACCACTCAATTGCTTCATCTTTGCTTAGCCTTGATGCTCAATCTCATGGCTGTTTTTATACATCCGCTCTCGTTTCTTAGACTTAAGGCAAATGTATCTCTGGCATTCTTTAAGAAAAAGGGGTGACATACCTTTGCCTTTTTACTGATTTTTTTCTAGATTCTTAGTGTAAGAGCTGAAATTGTTGCTACTTTATTTATAATAGGATTTCCACAGCATCTCTCCTCCAGAATAATGATACACTGGTTCAAAGGTAGCCACGTAGGGTTTTTTTTTTTTTTTATCTTTATAGTTATTTAGTCTATATATTCATGAAAATGCCGTGAAATTCCTCAGGACAAGACTTTTATTTATCAACACAGAGTCTTGACCGGGTGTAACCATGTGCCTTGGGGGACCCTGCCCCATCCATTCCTCTTCTGTTCCAATTCTCCCCCTTTTTTACATAGGTACTGAGCCATATGACTTCTTGCCTTGGCCATGACTGACTGGATCATTAGTAGACCCTGGAAGGGGGGGGTGGGGGATTGGAAAAACCCATACATCAGCTGGCCAAACACTTACAATTTATATTCTGCCTTGAAAAAGATGAGCTGGGCCAACTAGGTTTTCACTCTTGGGAATCTGAACTAAGAGACATAGAGAAAAGTCCCAGTCAGTGGTGGGTACTTGTATTAAAAGGTCAAGTAAGTCCAGGCAAGGGCCTACCTTGCAGAACCATGTGGATACCAAAATTCCGAGGGGTAGAGTGTCAGAGGAAGCCAAGTGGGAGGAAAGAGAGTAAGATACTCCCTAAGACTGAACCGATGGCCCTGGCAGAGACTAGAATTTTATACTTCTGAAGACCTGGCTGTTCAGCATTTCCTGGGTTCCTATGAAACTTCTCTATGTTCTTAGACTATCCACTCTCCCCTCGTTTGTTTGCTCATATCTCCTTGGCATTCTCTTCTACGATTCAAACCTGGTTACTGGAAACATCACACTGGGTGAGTTAATGCACCTGGAAGCTGCTTTCAGGCAATGCCAGGTGGGGGGTGGGGGGTGGGGGTGGGTCAGTGCCCCAGCCGGGACATCTCTGGGGCACAGTCTACCTTATCTCCCTGAGTTCCCAAGGAGTTCAGTTTGGGCTGCCCACCCTGGTAACTAGTTTGATAATTTACCTTTTTTTTAGCTTCACTCCCCTACCAGTGTTTCCTGGGATCACCTTCTAAATAAATAACGTGCCCTCAAATCCTTGTCTTGGAGTCTGCTCTTGGAGGCGTTCAAAACAAAAGAGAATCTAAGTTATTCCTATTTTTATGACACAAGAGAAAGAAAAATTGGTCTTGATCCTCTGATCACTTTCAACCAGCCCTTTACTTTAAATCAGAGACAGATTCTAAATAGAATACCCTGAAGTAGCCAAATATGCTCATCAGACATAATATATTCTTTTTTTCTCAAGAGAATCAATGATTCACGGGATCATTTTACTGTACAAACATAATGGAATTTGTATGCACACATTGTGCTAATGTGCTTCTTCCTTTAGAATATGTAAATGAGCCTACTTGCATTAACTCTGGTAACAGGGTGAGAACTAATAACCACCTCATCAACAAACAGAACCCCAAACAAATGTCTGTTAGCCCGCGGTTCTGTTTTAGGGGGAAGGATGTGATTTATAACCTTTATCAAATCTATGGCAATGAGTCATTTTCTAATGACATCCTATTGTATTTACATATATCCATGAGGTCTCTTTAAAGACTTTTTTTTTTCTTTAAAGACTTTTAAGCAGATGAACATTTGTACAGTCCAACCAGAGACTGTGTTGGTTTTACATACAATACGCTGTGTGTCAAGTTGGCTATATTTCTGAAGAGGTAGAGGAGGTAGTTTTGCTCCCTTCCTCCCCTCCCACCAGTCCCCAGCGACACAGGAAACACTCCACATATGTACTGGATTTGTTAGGGTTTGAGATCAGAGGGAGGACAGGAAGAGAACTATTTAGAACTTAAATCGTTCTTGGTTTGGGATCTGGGTTGCACAATATAGTTTTTCCCTTCTTGAATAAAATGCACTAAGAGTGCTGAGCCTTTAGCAGTGTGCTTCGCTGGCTATCATGTTCACACACTCGAAAAAGCACTAAAGCCACAAGAATGGCAGCAAGCTGTAGCATCATACCGCTGAAAGCAAACTGGGCAAAAATCAGGGAATCATGAAAAGAAATAAATGACAGTTGACTCATTAATTATGCTAACAGATATTCACTGAGTATCTACAATATGCATAACATCACCACTGAGAGGCTGAAAGCGGGCTAGAGATCAAAGATGCCTTGATGAAGCCCTCGGTGAGCTTATATTCGAGTACGGTGAATATCACAAGTACCTGAATCATGCTAAAGAGGTCAGGGGTGGGGTCGGGGAGAGGCACGCCTGGGTGGCTCAGTGGGTTAAAGCCTCTGCCTTCTCATGATCTCAGGGTCCTGGGATTGAGCCCCGCATCGGGCTCTCTGCTCGGTGGGGAGCCTGCTTCCCCCCCTCTCTCTGCCTGCCTCTCTATTTGTGATCTCTGTCTCTGTCAAATAAATAAATAAAATCTTAAAAAAAAAAAAAAAAAGAGGTAGCGAGGGGTTGGAATCAGAAATACTGAGAAAATGTCACAAAGGTTTGAGGGAAGGAATGCTTGCAGCCTTGGGCTCACCGTTTCTCACCAGCTGCCCAGACAGAATATGATGTAGACCACTCCTGGTACCTAGACAGAGAAGCTAACCACACATGCGCTAGAACCAGGGGCTTGTACTCTCTTTAAACTCTTAAAATAAACCAATTTGCCATGATCTATGTTAGTGCAAGTTTTAGGAAACTAAAAGTATTAGGAAACAAATTAACATCATATGGTCTTGTCATCAAGGATAATCCTGGACCTATTGATGACCTTAACAATAGGCAGCAGGGCTGGTTCCCAAGTGATTACAGAGTTGGACTGTACCCTTGAAGGACAGGTCCTTGCCCGAGGAAAAGATAACAGATGAGCACATCCAGCTACTTACTAGAATCACATGCTAGCACTTCAGAGAAAATGGTGATATGAAACAGAACGGGGACTTGTCCCACAAGAGGAGCAAATGTTAAACATCCCGGAATATTCTGGTGATGTCAAAAATGACCTCACCACATGATCTGAGTAGTGACAGACAGAGAGGGAGAAGGATGGATGCTGGCAGTGGCTCCAAGTATCTGGCTCCTCTTCCCAAGCTTATCTTCTTCCTGTGGGGACCCATCTTCTGTCATGAGAGTTCTCCCTCTCCCCTGGGCCCCACGCAGACCTTCGTGAGCTGGATTTTTCTGAGCACCGTGAGTCAGATCATTTCTGACGTCCTCTGATTCATTTCAGTTGCTATCTCTGGCTACAGAACTTGGATGAGGAAAGATCTCGAAACATCAACCAAACAAAACTTGGGGGCACCTGCAGCATAATCAGGAAATCAGCCAATTACTGTCTCAGAGTAAAGGTTTGACCTTCCCATACAGAATGTGTTTGCAGACCTTTAAGTAGTAGGGATATTAGGGCCAAGATCTAGGAGGTAAACAGATGTGAAGGTCCATATGGGACTTTTTATTTTACCGAAAACTGGTTATTCCACTTTTGCGGAAGAGCTTTGACTTAATTTAGAATTGTATTAAGTGCTATTTTAATGCAAAATAGCGCAGTCACTGGGGAAAATGGCTTGGCAGTCCCTCAAAAAGTTAAACATAGAGTGACCATATGACCCAGCAATCCCACTCCTAGGTACATACCCAAGAGAATTGAAAACATATGTTCATACAAAAACTTGTACTCGTATGTTTATAGCAGATTCATAATGCCCTCAAAGCAGAAACAACTCAAATGTCCATCATCCAATAAGTACATAACCGAAATGTGGTCTATCGACACCATGAGATATGGTTTGGCCATAAAAAGGAGTGAGGTATGGCACTACGACACTGATGAACTGTGAAAATACTACACTTGGTGAAAGAAACCAGACACAAAGGGCCACATGTTGTATGATTCCAATGCTACGAAACTCCAGAAGAGGCGAATCCATAGACGGATAGAGACAGGAAGTAGACGCGTAGCTGTCAGGGGCTAGGGGTGCTGGTAACAGGGCGTGACTGCCAATGGATACAGGGTTGTTTTAGGGGTGATAAAAATGCCCCATAGGATTAGACAGATAGGAATGATGGCCCTACAACCCTGTGAATTTACCAAACAAGCCACAGAACTGTACATGTTAAAATGGTATGTTTTTACTGCGTGTGAATTATGTCTGAATTTTTAAAATGTATGTAGTGCCTTCATTTATCAAGTACCGAGTTATGTGCTGGAGAAATAAGGCCATATTCCTGCTTATAGGAAACTTACTACCTGGTAGGGAGAGACATGTAGACACATGTGTCCATCCAAGAATCAGCGACTGTGTGGTAAAGGAAGGGCCCCCAAAGCGGGGAAGTCTGGAGAGGCTTTCCAGCAACGTTTCACCTGAGCTAAATCTCAAGCTAACTAAAAACAGTATTGAGAACACTGTGATCTTCTCTTCTGCAATGTTAATGGGGGAGAAAGAAGCCTAATTTTTTCCACTTCTAAATGATATGACAGACCCTGGGAAAGTCGTTTTACTTTTCTGAGCCTCAATCTCTCACTGCCTTAGGAGGATGTTGATCACAATTTTATTTCCACCTTGAAGAAACATCTAGAATTCTAAGGCATACCATAGTCCATCTGGAGTTCTAGCATATTTAAATTTGAAGGTCCCATGAATTCTGATTCTGCAAAGGTTCCTCAAATGCATTCCTCAAATGAAGGGTGTTGTGCCTTCCGAAGGCTGAGAAAGGAGTCCTTGCTCTCCCGGCTGCCACTACAACCTGAGGAATAATGCGCACACTATGCTGCCTTCCCATTGCACCCTTTGTCTTGCATCCCAAGGCCATTCCCGACTCATGTCTGACTCACTCAGTTAACAGGAGTCTGTACTCTGAGCCCACGACCATACCCCAAAATCATCAGGATCAAATGATGCAAAGTTAGGGGTTTCTGTGAACATAGCCCGCTTAGTAAGAACCTTTTTAAAAAATCTTTGTAAAGCTAGGATTTAAAAAAACATTTCTTTTTAAAGCCAGGATAAAAACAAAGACAGACAATAAATTTAAAAGGATTGCTTTACCCTCTGGCTTTACATAGATTAGTTTTTCTTTTTTAAAGATCTATTTACTTATTTAACGGAGGGGGTGGGGGGGAAGCACACAAGTGGGAGGGGCAGATAGGAGAGAGAATCTCAAGCAGACTTTGCATTAAGCATGGAGCCCGAGGCGGGGCTCAATCTCACGACCCTGAGATTACCACCTGAACCAAAACCAAGACTCAGATGCTTAACCAACTAAATGAGATTAGTTTTTAAGTATATGTAATTAAAACTGGTGGAGCATTTCAGCATTTTTAGTCACTCAAGGAAGTAAATTAGATGGGAACATTTCCTTTGAAAATAGTTACTTGTCCACATTCCTGGGCCCAAATAAGTAAATAAATAAATAAATAAATAAATTAAATAAATAAATAACAAAGAAACAAAATAACAAGGCTGGGCTAAGCTGGGTCAGGCAAGGAAACCAAGTGAAAAATGTCTTCTGTTTTTCCTTTTTATTTCCATATTATTGAGATATTTCCCTTCTGTTCGTATTTTTGGGATACCTTCTCTGTTTTCTAGCCCTTTCCTTCTTTTGAAAACTAATGGTATTTAAAAAAAAGAAAAAGAAAACTAATGGTATTTATTACCTAACCATTTATTTGGCTTCTCCTACTTTTGGGGTAGAACGAAGCAGAAAGCACACTGATTGAGAACCTATTCTAACCTATACTAAATGCTGATATATTTTCTTCTTCTATATCTATATTGTCTTTCAGTCCTCATAAGTTCGTGTATCACTCACATTTGACAAGTGGTAAAGGCAAGGCTCAGAGATATTAACTAACGTGTCCAGGTCACGCAGCTAATAAGGAGTTGTGCTGGACTTTGAACTTGGCGGAGTGGTCTGACCCCCCAGTGCCCGACACTCACAGCCACTGCTCCACACAGCCTCACCCAGCCCCAGCTACTGGAAGGCAGGCGGACGGTTTTGTGCCCTTTGTGTTCTAACACAGTGGTCTGATTTCTGCAAACATTCATTCATGCATCTACTTGCACACTCACGGGCTTTTCTGTGCCACGTACTAGAATCAAATAAGAATAGGAATGGGGCTCTCTCCACACTATGAGAGAGGAACTCGTGGTGCATTCGAAGAGAGGCTTAGAAATGGGCGACTCTGACAGAAATATGCACAGTGTGCCTCGGAAGCACAGAGGAGGATGAGGCGAGAAGGGGGTAAGGCCGCCGAGAGGAGGAAAAGCTTAATCTGAATCCTGCCTGAGAGTCAGGCCGCCGAAGAGCACATGCAGGGAGAGACCCGCGGGGAGACGAGCCTTCAAACACTTGTGACGGAGAAGTCTGATGTGGGCGTTTGGGGGTTAATGGTAGGACGTGATAGAAAGGCAGGGCCTGACCGTCAAGAGCTTGAAACTATGATTCTGGGAAATATGATTAAGCTAATGGAAGAGGAAGCCTCGGGAAGCCAACAGGGGTCATTGCTAACTGTGAATGAAAAGAATGAGAACGATGAGATCTCTAATCTGTCTCCTTGAGTGCCTTCCCAAGACTTAGGAGGAAACTGTCCACCACTCATCATTTCCAACCCCAGGAGAATAAAAGTCAAAGCTTTTGACTCCCGCGTGCTGGGGGAACTGAGGCCAGCCCCTTGAGAGCCCCAGAGTCCTGTTGCTACTTTGTGTTCAGCACATACAGGAGTCTAAGCTACCAGTCAGGACAGCAGGGCTGAAGGGAGGAACCAGGCAGTTCTTTCTCCCAGTATCTCTCAGGATAACATTGTTTTTCAGGCAGGATCAAACACTTCTCTTTAATGTAAGGGAGGGTCTTTACAAAGGAGTCCGAGGTTTCCAAAGTATTAAAAACATTTTCCCAACGTAGCATCTCAATACCACCAGGAAGATTCGATAGAAAAGCTCCACAGGGTCCTAAAGAGTAGCTCTTCGAAGAAGACAGCAAAGTCCCTCAATATCGAAGCCCTTCCCCTGGCCCTTTGCCATACAAGCCTGATTGGTGGGGTTGGAATTAGTGACAGTGAATAGAGTGAGAAGGGGACACTAAAAGGAAAGTTACAGAGTCATAGTGTTATAGGTTATGGTCAGTTTGAAAACAGGTTGATATCACTTTAAGAAACAACAATACACAAATACCCATAAGGTTCCCTCAGTCATGTGGTAAATCTGAGTTTTTGAGTCTTGGGGAGACTACTCTGAGTGAAGACAGTTCCTAGCGGTGTATTAAACACAACAAGGAGGACATAGCAGGTGCCTGAATCGAAGCAAAAACACCTTTCTATCTTCAGGGATACGAATTATTTTTCCAAGAAGGGGACTGCCAAGTCTACTTTGGTCCCTGCTCTTCAGTCCAGAACATTCTGCTTTGGGATTTGGACTCAGCTGACAACACAATCATTGAACCCCTTCCAGATATCCTTCGGGTGTTTGATAACAGTGCCAGGTCTCTCCTTGTTTGTTTGTTAAGAAGATATTTGCCCTAAATTTGCTCTTTCGTTTTCACCAGTCACAACAGCTCAGAGAAAGAAACCCAGGTGCAAAAACTTATCTAAGTTCCTACAGTGAAGCCAAGAGAAAACCCCATATGGATAGCCTGTGTTTGTGAAGCAGGGGAAAGCAAGGTTTGCTCATTTTCTTGGGGAAAACAATTTATTTTATGAGAGTCTTCAAATTTGAGTTATTAGAGGACTCAATTAGTCCTACTGCTGAAAAATAGTGCTCAGTGCCAGTGCTCAGCAGATCTCAGGGACGATCTGTCCTTCTGCTCATAGGGCTGAGGCCATACAGCAACACGGGTAAGACCCTAAACTTGGGTACTGAGCCAAAGAGGCATCAAGTCCAAGTCTGGCTCTTCCACTCACTACCTATGTGACTTTTGGCAGGTTTCTTATAGCAGCCTATGCCTCGGTTTCTTTATCTATAAAATGAGGCTAAAAGTAGTCCTCCCTTTGTTGAGTTCTTGTGAATATTTAATGGAGAAAAGTTATGAAGCAGTGGACACAATGTCTGAGACATGGCAGGCCCTCAGTGAATCACAGCGGTTCTTCTAGAATAGTACCACAGTCACCATCAGAGACAGAGTTACCTGCACACACAGAAGCTATTTTGTACATTCGCTTACGTGTCTGCTTTGTCACTATGTCCCCACTTTTTGCCAATTCCCTTCCTGTTCTTAAATGGAGAAAATAGTTCCTTCCCTACCAGCTTGTGAGGGTTGTTGAGCATGACAAAGGAAATGTCTACGTAGGGACTTTCAAGAGCATGCACAACTCAGAGTAGGAGTTGAGCCCCAGACAACAGGAAGATGTAGCATCTTGAGGTCTTTCTGGCAGCTGCAGGAGGCCTTTGCCAAATATCCCCGAGCATCCTGCCAGGAGACGCTCCCGAGCACTCGGCTTTGCTAGTATAGGAACACGCACAGCTGCGGGAGGGTGCACTTCCTCTGAACACCTGTCCCAAACAGGATACCCTGAGCACACATGGTGGCTTCCTGGGAATCCCACTTCTGTATTGTTCTGGGCCCCAGCGGCACAAAGCCTGGGCCGTCACTGCTTCACAGCAGTGGAAGACAAACAACAGAAATCATTATTTTTTTGAATAATGAACTATGTTATTGTATTACTATTGTAGCTAAAATTGAGTGGATGCTCACATGTGCCCCGGTACTGTACAGTTTTCATATGCACGTTCTCATTTAGTCCTCATAATCGATATTATCCTTTGGCTGGGCCCTTGGCCCTAAACCATACCTTCTTCAAAAATGTCCCCCTCTGATGCCTGGGACCAACTAGAGCCAGCAGTGATGTCTGGTGGGGGGGGGGCGGGTACTGCAGCCTGCTCCTTGGTATTCTCTCTGATGATCCTCTATGTCTCTCCCATGCTGGGCAGGGGTTGACCAGATGCCCTAAGAAGCTCTAGGACTCCTGTCAATGGGATTATCTCAGGACCCTCAAGCTCAAGCTGACTCAATTCCAGGAGGGGATTTTGGTGAGTGATCTGTCCCTCCAGCTGGCATGGTATTTCTTTCCCATGATGGAACAAGATCAGGCTGTTGACACATTGATTTCAGCTGACTCAAACTGTTCACATACACAGGGGCACCACGAAACAATATTTGCTCCGGGACACAAATACCCTAGGGGTGGACCTGCTCACAGCCATCATGGAAGGTATGCATTCTTCTGTAGACCTTATGGTTGAAGAAACTGTGACTTGGAGATGCTAACTTCCCCAAATAACACATTTAGTAAGTAGAAGAGCTGAGACTGAAATTCTAGAATGTCCAACTCCAAAGCCACACACTAAACTAATCCCCCAGACTTCCTTATCTACCTTCACTGAGATATGGACATCCCAATAATGGTCACTCTTTCCTCTAGCCGGTGTCAAAGCTTCTCTTTGATACTGTTTGTTCTCTTGTTATTAAACCTACTGGCAGGCCATTGTGCAGCACCGTCTCATTCAGCCGTGGTTTACTGGTCTACTCTTGTCTTCCTGCCTTCTCCTATGGCCAGACCTTATCTCTTTCACAAGCATCAACAGTTCAGTCCAAAAACATCTGCTTTGAATCTCTTTCAGTGGAGGCATTCAGTAGAAGCACCAAACACAGTCACAATAAAGTGTTAGGTCCAGCAAAAACCTGCATGTTTAGTCTTTATCCCTAATTGCGGAGTAAACTTTTTTCCTCAATAAAGGCATTTAGGTTTCCACCGGCATGGAAATGTGACACTTGAGAGGTAGGTGTGGCCAGCTGGTTCTGAATATAGTTGTTCTAGGGTAGCTTAGAAGGTGGCTGGGAGCAGATGTCATGGCTTCTCCACCCCCACTCCAGGGTCCCCCGAGGAGGAGGGAGTGGAGACTGTTGGGGAATGCGAGAACCAGGGATCTGTCACATCAGCATCTGTCAGGTCCCACCCCGCCCCGCCTTAGTATCAATCTGCCAGCCACTCCTCCCCATCCCCATTGAAGCTCAGGATAGTCCCAGTGAGACTCCACTTTATTCCCACTAGGATGGGTAGAATCATAAGTCAGATAATAACAAGAGCCGGCAAGGATGTGGAGGAACTGTAGCCTTCCCATGCCACCCGTAAGAGCGTAAAATGGTGCAGCTGCTTTGGAAAACAGTCTGGAAGTTTCTCAGAAGGTTAAACATAGTCCCCATGTGACCTGCAAATCTCTCTCCTTTCGAGAGACCCAAGAGAAATGAAGAGACATGTCCACACAGAAACTTGCATGTGAATGTTATAGTGGCATTATTCATAACAGCCATAAAGGGGGAAGCCACCCAGATGTCCATCAGCTGAGGAGTGGATAAACAAAATGTGGTGTGAGCTTACAGTGCAACCCTATGTAGCTGACCCAGGGAAGGGAGTTCTCAAAAACATGCTAAGTGGAGGAAGCCAGACACGAAAGACCACACAGCATATGATTCCACTCGTATGAAAGGTCCAAAATAGGGAAGTCTGGAGAGACAGAGCATAGATTAGTGGTTTCCCAAGACTAAGGGTGGGGTGGGAAGGATAGTGCGGTAGCAGGGGGGACAGCTAACGGTACAGCGTTTCTTTCTGACACAATAAAAATATTCGCGAATCCACCGTGATGACAGTTGCATGTATCGGTGTATATTAGTGAATGACCTAAAATCATATATACTCTAAATGGGTAAATTATAGGGTATATGAATTCTACCTCAAAAAATCTGTTAAAAAAAGAATTGCAAAAAGCAAAATGAACCACCCCCACAGAGGTTAAGTCACCTACCGCACCTTACCTTAATCCAAACGCGACCTCCTCCAAGCTGCCCAGGAATTAGCAGCTATCTATCTGACTTTCTGGCTCCTTTGGCTCATGCAGGGACCACGTCTACTAGCCTTTGCCTCCTGTACTGATTCTAGCCTGATTTGGACAAGGAGTGAGCAGCTAAGTATCATCTTCATTAATCATCAATTCAAAGTGTGCAGACCCCCCAGTGTGCTCACTCTTGCCCACAGGCTGGGCTCCTTCCCTCTCTTTCCTGGGCAGCTGGACAGGTAACCACGTTCTCATGAGCTTCACCAAAAAGAAGCCTCGGCCAATTCTCCAAATATTACAACTGCTTTTCCTTTTTCTTTGGTAAATATCGCACAAGACGAGCACACCCTAGGTGGGAACACAACTGAGATCTCGCCTTTCCAAGGTCTTCCTTCACTATTGTCAAGGAATAGGAGGTGCCTCGAATGCGTCTTTTCAACCCACGCTTTAACCCACGAAAGAACAGCATGTGTGGCTAGAGATCTTTCCTTCCCTTCGCACGTCCTCCTTTGGAAAGAGACACACTGGCTACTAAGATTATAAAATCGTGAACAAGAATATCCTCAGAACTTGGCTCCAGAGCTGTACTCAGGTTGCATTCTCCTCTCCTCCTACCCGCCCCCCGTTAATTATGTATAAGGGATAGGGTTCCTTTTGAGGAACACGTTATGGAAGAATGACTCTAGATGATACTCTGGAGTATCACCCACACGAGACACAAAGCCGTGTGCAGAGTAGGTTCCGTCACTCACCGGGAGGATCCAGGCCACTGACCAAGTGCTCCAGGGTGCAGTAGGCCTCGGGGTGCAGATACAACAAGTGGGTGATGGTGGCCCGCCTGTGAGCAGGCGGGGGGGTCCCGGTGATGCTCACATCCCCCACAAACAGCTTCCTTCTGTAGGAGCCCGTGCCGCCGGCTCTCTCAGAAGAGGACACTCTGCTTTTCTCTGAGCTGCACAGTTTCCCCAGACACTTTAAACCAAGGAAGGAGGGCATCTTGGTACGGATTGCAAACAAAGGAGAAACGTCTGCCAGGAGCCCGAGAGGCTGTGCTTTCCTTTCGAATCCCCTGGCTCCTTGTTGTTTGTTTGTTTCGATTTTTTCCCCCCTCCCTGCCCGGTAAAGAAGATTAGGGAAAATGTAGTTCAGTGATTAGCCTCAAGGGCTTAGGGCTCCACCTAGTCAGAGGATCAGGTATAGAAAGAGTCGCTACCAGGAACTCAGGCCCATGTCAGTCTGGGGGGTGAATGCATTTCCAAAAACCAGACTAAGATCCAGAGCAAGGGGAAGAACACAGCCGCAGTATCTAAGAGAATTCACCTGCCGAGAGTCCTTGCGTGTCAATATCAGCCGGCAGGAGCACTGTGAACAGCTCTAAGGGTCACCACACATATTGTATGTGACCTAAAAATGCAGAGTGGAAGGAACTCAGGTAATAATTCCACGTTCTTCAGTATTTCAGATCTCACGGGAGGGAGACCTCAAGAGAGGTCTTCAGCTTCAACTAGCAACAAACCCAGCTCCAGGCCACGGTCCATACTCCTCTCCACCTTCTAGAGGGAAACCTCTCCTCCTAGTGCCAGGAAAATCTTTCCACCTTATTCCATTAATCCAATGCTAATAATATTCTTAATGTTATTTCGCGGGGTTTCTGCCATTGCTGAGTCACGTGACAGAAGCAGAATTACCATGTAGGTATCTGCGTGTTTTTACAAAGTTACAAGCTAGCAGGACCCTTCCTCAACTAGGGGGCTGACATACCAAAGGCGACCTTAGCCACGAACGTTGGCCCTCTGACACCCACTCAGGAAGGTTACGCACAATATATATATGGCAGTCTGAAATGACACAATAGTCACAAGTCAGAGTGAAAAAAAAAAAACCCCATACTGCCTTCTCCTGTCACGGGGTCATTATGTTCTGATACCATTTTCCTTTTATTAAAACCTGTACACACTTTAAACAGATTAGAGTTACAGAGCTGGAAGGCCTCCAGAGATGATCTAGTCCAGTGCTTCCCAAATAATGGTGTGCCTAAGGATCTTCTGTTGAAGCATTCGACTGTGGAACAGGCCGGACCTCCGAATGAGATGCTCTTGGGGGTGTGGCCCAGAAATGTATATTTCTCGAAGTTCCCCAGACCAGGACCACCACTCAGGAAGCACTGATCTCCTCTAGTCCTTCAACTTTAAGATGAGGACTGTAAGTCTCAGAGATGCTAAGTGAGTTTCCTAGGACAGCACAGCGAGCCCATGGCGGATCCAGGTCTCCTGACTCCTAGGTTATGACCGTTACTACCATAGTCGTCAGGTCCTTCCACAAAACCTAGAGACAGATGGAGCAGGGAAAGGAAACTAGTTTCTAAACTTTAATGCAAGACTTGGCAACGGAGCTCAAGAACCAGAGAATCCAAATGTGCTACTATGACTCTAGCCCAATGGAAAGCCCAGTGGAACTGGGGAAATAGAGTCTGTCTAGGAGCCTTCCGGATTGGGATGGAGCTGGGGAAGGTGGAAATAGGGGAGCCTTTCTATACCACATTCACACGGTGAAACTTCTGTTCTCAAATTTGGGGAATTAAGCCCTAGACCACTATTGCCTCCAGAAAATAAATCCTTCCAAGGTCTTCCTCTAAAAACAGTTTAAAAAGCAGGCGAAACAATCTGCATGCATTTTATTTCTGGCCTGTCTATTTCAAAGGTCCTCAGGATATACAGTGTAAGATATTTTACCAATGTTTCCCAGGGTGTGGTTACTGGAACAAATTGTTTAAAACACAGATGCCTGAGGCCCATCTCAGATCTAGGTTCTTCTGGAGTGTTCTTCCATAAACATCACAGAGTGGGAATCTCTCTGCCCTATACCCTTAATTCCTTCTTCCTGTGGTTAGGTTCCGATAGGCCTGCTCTTTGCAAACTAAGCCCCTGTGCAGGTCTATCTGCTTATGTGTGTTCACATGGCTCATCTGTGAAGTGAGTGTGTGTGTGTGTGTGTGTGTGTGTGTTTAGAGAGAGGCCGGATCCAACGACTTTAAACATAGGCTCTAGTATACATTAACAATGTACAAACACAGACTTTGGACAGATCAGATGATTATTTTCTTCGAAACCAGCATCTCCCTGACCAAGCCAAAGTGTAACTATTCCATGGCAAAGCTGGTATGCCTTTTTGGTCCCTAAACTTGTCAAGCGTGGCCCACTGAAACGAATTCTATAGCATTGACAATACCTCAACACTTAGGTTTTGTTATCAGTAGATATTCAGGCCTTCCTAAATTTTTTGACAAGACTAGAGATGCATATATTCAGTTCAAGAAGTAATTGGGTTCCGATAGCTTATATAAAGGAAAAATTAAGTTATTCTATAAAAGGATGTTATATGTTTTATATGCATTATATGATGGAAAGTGAGCTAAATGGGGACCACAGACAAGGCTGATAAAAATAAAGATCAGGTTTGTTCACTTTTAAAGACAATCTGACTACACACAGATGTGAGGGGTGCCTCCTTTGTCAGGCAGTGGAGAAAGAGAAAGCTCAGATACCAGTTGTTTGGGATTTAGGCCCAGCACTGACAATGGGCTCTAAGTTCCACTTGCCAGGATGTCCAGAGTTCTTAACCTAACCTCTTCCACATAGTTTGGGGGTAAACACCCAGCAGAGGACAAGCCTCCTATCGTTTTTTTAAAAACACCTTTGAATTTTGCTATTGAAGAGTAGTTAGTTTCAGGAGTACAACATACTGATTCAACATTTATATATATTACGAAGCAATCACGATAAATCTAGTGAACACCTTTCACCATATGAAGTTGTTGCAATATTAACCATTAACTATATTCCCTATGTTGTACCTTGCTTCCTGTGTCTTATTTTAAAACTGGAAGCTTGTACCTGTTAATCCCCTCCCCCCCCCTGCCCCTCCCTGCCCCCCTCACCCCTCTGCCAAGCCTCCAATCTTAAAGTTAGGCTTTCAGGAGTATCTGCCTGTTAGCTGTCTCTTCAGCTATGAAAGCACAGTATGGAGAAGATCTCTAAAGCATCAGTGGACCATTTTCTTTTCTTTTTATTTTATTTTTTTTAAGAATTTACTTATTTGACAGATCACAAGTAGGCAGAGAAACAGGCAGAGAGAGAGGGGGAAGCAGGCAGAGAACCTGATGCGGGACTTGATCCCAGGACCCTGAGATCATGACCTGGGCTGAAGGCACAGGCTTTAACCCATTAAGCCACACAGATGCCCAAAGAGTGGCCCCATTTCTTATCACTACATGAATATCAGCCTCTTGCCACAGCCCATAAAATGACGGGCTTAGCATTTACAAAGAAGTGTAGTGGGTTTGCGGACAGTTCATAGGGTTGTATGATGAAGAATCACAATGTATTACACTACAAAGCTAATGCTAATTACAGACGCTCAACATTCACCCCAGGTTTTGGTGGCCTGCCTACCTCATCGGGTAGACACTCCTAATTCTGCTAGTGACAGTTCCCTTGCACCTGCACAAGCCCCTCCAGGATAAACTATGACAAGAAATCATCAGTGGGCAAACTCACCACATGGCTTCCCCTCGCACCAAGAGCCCAAGCCCTCTGCTCGCTGCAGGAGCTCGAGGATGGGATGAACCCCAACCTCTAAGCCAGGCATTCCGATGCTCCCTCGCATTCTGAGCCTGGATGCCTTTACTACTTCTAATGTGCCAGTCACAGGTCAACTCCTGCAGTGACTTTTTTCCAGAAATGCACTCTGACTTTTCTTTAATTTCATTCTCTGTTATGACTTAGGTCTTTCTTCCTCCAGACAAAGGCCTACCCTTCCCTTTAAAATATCTGCAGCCATCTATCTGCTTCTTGCTAAGAAAAAAAACATTTGTAAGAGAGAAAAGCACTGCCTTCAAATGTGAATCTTTACGGCATTTAGTTTTCTAAGGGAATGGCCTGAATTTGCAGCCTGTGGCTCCATCGGTGATAATGGGGTTACAGGCTTTTCAGTTTGGGTTCTGGTTTTCATCAGAACTGAGCCAACAAAGGAGCTCAGCCAGTGCCCACAGCAGCTCCCAGTGATCGGGGTGATCTCTGCGGCTGAGCAGAATGGAGGAAGCAGAGAAACAGCTTCCTAAGTGGGAAAGATCGGCGGAAGGGGCACAGTCGGACCTTCAGATGTGCCTCGGCCCCTCGGTGGCTCTCCCCCTCCAGCCGCCCACCTCTGGCTGCCGCCCGCAAGCCTCATGGTTAGCCTTTCTCTGGGCCTGCAAGGGCAACCCTGGGCATCAGTGTGGCAAAGCTCACTGTTTAAGGGGTCTTACCCTTTCCTCCAAAGCAGGCTGTGATTTTCTGAGCACACTGACACAGGGTCCCCGCGGGGTAGGGCTCCTTGGGAAGGCCTGCTTCGTCCATCCCTCGGCAAGCAGCAGCCTCTCTTCCCGTAAAGCCACCCGCCCAAGACCTGCTCAAAACAGAGAAAGCAGCCAAGCCCCGTCGTCCATATCATCTCCGTTAATAATTCAGATACTACATAAAATGTGCTGAGCATTCAGGATGGAGAGCACCAGGGCGCTCCGAGGACTGTAGCGTAGTTTCACAGGCAGCACGGGGCTCAGATTACGCCCCGACAATACTCTCCGTAGGCAAGATTTCCGAATGGCAGCAAGAGCCAGGCTTGGAATGCCTTCAGGGAAGAAGCCTCAAACGGGGATTGGCTCTGGGAGGGTCACGGGCGTCCCGGAGCCAAGCCCCGTATGTGAGACAAGGCTGCCCCGCGAATCTGTCCCATGGGGTCCCGCCACTATGTTTCCGACCACATATCACAACCCACCAGCTTTGGTCTCGTTGAGTTTCTAACCCTTCTTCTCTCTACCCTGAACATATCCTGACCCTTAATCGTTCCCATGGTTTTTTCTCTCTTCCTGACATTCCTCAGCCTTTCCCATCTGATCCTTCTGAAAATCCACCTGACCTCCCTCATCCAAATGTCCAGAATGACGCCAGCTAGAATCAATTCCTTCCTGCCTTGTCCCAAAGTAGCAGCTCTCCCATGGTATTTCTTACACCCTGCACTGTAATACGGTTATCTGTAGACTTTTATTTCCTCTGCTAGCTGCGAAACTTCTAGAGGACCGGAGTCTTGCCTTTGTCACCCTGTATCCAACATGTCTCCCAAACATTCTGGGTGCTCAATGCCTTGTAAAGAGAATTTGGCCATTCCCGGTGAGAACTCAGTGTGAAACAGGAGTATCTGACACTTGGGCAAAAGGCAGATAAAAAGACAAAACACACTTTGGTCATTATTAACTGCTTAAATAGGAGAGGACAAGAAAGACCTTTTATACCGGTTGGCCTGAGAACTTCTATTCCTACGTATGTGGGATGGGGTTCTCCTCCTGCAGGTCAGAGCTGATCTAAGTGCCACGGACCTGGAAGGCACAAAGGGACAGGCACATGCCTGCAAGGCCCAGGCCAGGTGAGGCCACAGGAAGCTGTCCCGGTGGTCGGTCATGAGGGGACAAGCCGTCCTTGCTGGTGGGATAAATAGCTGAACGTGGACCCAGAAACCCTGGCCTCAGCGGTTCTCAGTATGTCTGCCGACGGAGGGGCTGGCCCTGGGGCCAGTGCACGGTGTCTGCCTGCCCCAGCCGCCCGGCCCAGCCCTCCCAGAGCAAAAATGCCGGGGGAGGTGTTTCCAGTGACACGGTTTGAAGTATTTATAATTCATCTGTCTCAACACGGAAGAGCTCAGGCTCACTCTGGTAAACCTCATGCTCACGGTCAGTTTACTGGAAAACGTCAACCATCTCCAGATAATCTATTTCCTGACTTTGCGGCAAGCAGGGCCTCCCGCTCTCCGAGGTCTTTTCTCGCAATCATTCACCTCTGGACTTAAACTTGAACTTCAAAGAGGAACTCCTTGTAGTTTATGGTCACGAGAAATATGCAAGGTAGATAAGGAACGGGACACCTGATTAAAATCAGTGTCAGGCTTCTCACCATCCTTTGTTTAAGGGATCTATCTCCATGCTACAAATATTTACTGAGCACCTAAAATAGGACAGGTCAGGTGTTAGCCGCCTTCATAGTCCATGAGACTGGGGCCCTCAAAGGGCGCGTAAATCAGCAGGTGGTGCAGGCATGTATGGGCCCAACTGTAGCCCAACTTGGTAAATACCATCCCGGTGTAGAGTTAGAGAACTAAGAGGCTGGGGGCTTGGCTTAGATTTGGGATGTGGTGAGTGGTACGTCTTAATTTTCTGTCTTAAAGAAAATGCGTTTCTGAAAGACAAAGTGGCTTGTGTTCCACCTCTTACAGGGACAATCGCTATGTATTTCTATTCCATTCCCAACAAAGGCACACAAAAACACATTTCCCTTAGGGAGTCCGCAGGGGTGTGTGTCAAACATGTTCCCGCAGGATGCTCTCCATGCCGTGCTCTGATATTATGAAAGTGCATGGGAGGGAAAGACTGAGTCAGCCTGGTGCTGGTGGGATTATGGAAAATATGAAGTTCGATCTGAACCTCCAAGAAAAAACTTAGCAAGCAAATAAGCGGATTAGGGGAAGGCAGAAAGAACAATCCAAAGAGAGGATGCTCTGCAAGAATGCTTTCTTCAGATCACACACCTGACGATGCAAAGGGAGGTCAGGAGACAGGGAGGGTCTTGGAAGGAAGAACCTATCCATCCACCTATAAACATCTCTATTTAGAGAAATAAAATGGCATTACCTTTGAGCAAGCGCGCACGTGCACGCGCACACACACACACACATGCCTCCAAACCGTCTGCTAACTGCCATTCTTTCTCCAGAGAGTCAGAATGCTGGGAAAACTTGGCACACAGCCTTTCAAAGGCGCCTTTCACCCTGATTCAGTATTAACTGCCTCTCTCAGCATTTGTTTTTGTCCAAGAACTTTATAACCAGAAATGTGTTCATCACAGCAGCTGTCCTGAGAGGTGAGGGGGTGAGACATGCCACAGGAAGCCCCCACAACTCTGACTGAGAAACTGAGACCCAGCGGTCACTGCTCCCCTTGAAATGAAGCCCATAGTCAGAACTCGAGGTGTGAAGAGAACCTAAATTCCCCAAAGACAGATCCAAGAACTTAATATGAATAAAAGATGCCTCTGATGGTTTGGAATTTCAGGGCTGCAAAAGGTTTTGGAACATGGTGTTTTAAATGTGCCTACAGATGGACAATGATTTTTCTAACAAAGGGGAACCTGCCTTTGTCTCTCCACAGTCTGAGCTGGTCTAGTGACTTTCATGGCACCCTTGACCTGGAAGGAACAATTTTACTGGATGCAAAATTGGGAATCTCTGATGTGAAAGATGCTTTGAGGAAGAATCATCGTCCAGACATCATTTCATTTCTTGTTTGTCAAAATAGGATATGTAATCACTATAAGATAATCTATTGCAATGTAGAAAGAAAATTCTAGATCATATATATATGTGTATATATATATGTATATATATATATATAGTCTCCTTCTTTAGCATTTTAAAGTGTGTATATGCTTTAGAATGTACACAATATTAGTACAGTTCAAGTGCACTGTTTACCAGCAAATAATATATGTAACTATGTGTTGTTTTGCTTTTTTAACACTAGGATGCAAAATCAAGAGAGTTTGGAGATCGGGGATTAGTCTATCAAAATAAATGATAAGGAAACTAATAAGAACTCAACTAACCAGAGGTAAGTACTAAATAATGGATGAACCTGTTAAAAACACATGAAGAAGAACAACAATGTGGTGGGTAAATGTATGCCAGGGCTCTGGAGTCAGGGAGCCTTGTTCAGATCCTACCTGGTTCTACTATGTGCCACTGGGCAACCTCAGGTGAGTTTTTCACTTATTTCAACGTTGATTAACTTGTCTGTAAAATGGATATAATAATAGCACCTCCTCTATGTATCTACTAAAGCCCTTAGCAGTTCCTACTCCCTAGGAGGGGCTCTATACATAGACATAGGACTAAAAATAGAAATTAAAACAATTGAGGCCATAGCTTTGTCCTGAGATATTGTGAGCGTTAGGATATGTGCAAAGTACAGCCCCTCCCTAAAGAAGAAGCCACTACTCAGATCCAGACAATTATTGCTAGTTTGGTACGCAGGCCAAGTACGGCCAGATGTTCAGATTTTATGTGAAATCTCCCAAATTTCAAACATTTGCAACTAGCTTAAAAAAAAAACAACCCAAAAAACCAAACAAAAAATCCCTTCTCTCGCGCGCCCCCACCTCCCCC
Source organism: Procyon lotor (assembly GCA_028646535.1). Lineage (NCBI taxonomy): Eukaryota > Metazoa > Chordata > Mammalia > Carnivora > Procyonidae > Procyon > Procyon lotor. The sequence goes on from CM053617.1 coordinate 57,629,903, forward strand.
CACCCAAAGGCACACACAAATGAAAAAAAGAGAAAACATGCTTCCAGCCCTACCATACCTGTGGGCCAACAGTCTGGGACCTGCGTACAAGTTCTTTCAAATCTCCATGTAAAACCTCCCACCCACCAAGCTTAAACCAAACAGTTACGATTTATTTCGGGTATTGGCGGAATGTGGTGGGGTGCGAGATTGGAGAAGCATTGGCAGTTTTCACATAAATGATTCATACCTTCTCATTTGTGAAATTAGATTTTAATTATGGCATCTCTGCCCTGAGCCACCGTGTATGCGTCCGTGTATTCCCCGACAATTAAGTGGGTAATACGAGTAGCACTTTCAGAGCAAAGTTTGTCACATTTTCTTCCATGCCACAAATAGAAGAACATGTCCTTTCTCCACTATATGATTGTTTGTATCCACATTATATAATCTTGGATCTTTAATCACTCGTAGAATCCTATTGTACACACTACTCTGTAATTTTTCCCTAAACTTTTTGTTTCTTTTATAAAATTAAGGTCTAATTTACATACAGTGAAAAGCATAGATTTTAGGTGTACAAGTCAGTGAGTTTTGGCAAATGCATTTACCCATGTAACCCGCTTCTCTATCAAGATATAGAAGACTTCCATCCCCACAGAAAGGTCCTTGTGCTCCTTCCCAGTTACGCTCATCTCCACACCAGAGACAACCACTGTTCTGATCACCACTTTGGTACAATCTAGAACTTCAAACACACAGATTATCCAGATTCTAACCCTTTGCCTCTAGCTTCTTCTCTCAGTATGTTTTTGATGTTCATCCATGTTTCCCTGTTAAGTTTTACTTCTAATATTTCCCCTGATGCAAAAATTATAGCTTCTCTCTAATGTACTATATAAATCATAATCTGGGTGTTATTACACCGTGGTAAACACCCATTCCACGAACTTTGGAACTGGTAACAAATGCAATACCTACTTTTGGAGTCCCAAAGCTTACTGCTGTTGATACCATGTCATTGATTGAGGCAGACCCATGATTTGGGGGGCTGCCTGAGTCAGCAGTATTGATCGGAAGACTTCAGACTGCACCAAATGAGAAGGGGCAGTGCCTAGGGCAGGAAGAGCTGTTGGTCTCTGGAAGTACTGAATCAAAAAGGGAAGCGGGAATGGGAAAGGAGTCAGTTACGCACCAGCATGTGGGAGAAGGAAGACAGGGAGAGTACCTATTCGGGGATGAGCTGGGAAGAGAGGTAAGCTTGATTAACCATGGGGCAAGTGGGGTCAGACAAACTTGTTAGTAGATAAGGAACATGAGACAGTTCTAACATCTTCCCACAAATATAGAGCACCTCATGGAGCCATCTCTTTCTTGCCTGGAATCATACACCCAGCCACACTGAGGATGGGCAGTGTTTATACGAGCCGACTCCAATGAACAAATGGCCAGAATACAAAGATGTGCATACCTACTAAGGGGGAAATAAATTTGTGATATGAGGGGTTTGGTTAGAACTCCAAAGAATAGAGCCTGAGTGACTAGGAAAAAAAAAAAAGTATAGCCATTGAGACAAGAGACACGGGAAAGAGATTGAGTTTTGTTGGTAACTAACTAATTTCAGATATCATAATGAGTTTAAGATGTCATCATAGTATCTACAAAGTGGTGTCTAGAGACAAATGGGAATGTTCTTCTGAGACTCAGTGGAAAAGTCAAAACCAGAGCTATACTTCGGCAGTGTCCATCAAAGTGAAGGCTGGAGCCGTAGGAATAGATGAAAGAGGAAAAAAAAAATCACTGGACCATGAACTCCTGGAAAGCAAAGGTGGCCTTCTCCATTTCTGTGCTTGCTTCAAGGGAGATGCTTCACAAATATTTATGAGCATTGGACCTTAAAATGAATCTTCTTGTAGGTTATCTGGGAAAATTATTAGAATTGCCTATCTAGACTCAATTTACTCAAATTGACCCTTTGTGCATAAATGCTTGAACCTTTCAGCTCATTGCATTAACAAAATGGTCCAACTCAGCAGCACTTCCTAGCATTCTAATTAAAGACACATGCATTTTATTGATTAAAATTTCCAGTAACACAGCATAATGCTATTACTTACCTTGCCAAGAAAAAGAGAGAAGCAGTTAAAAAAACAAAACAAAACACAGAAGGATTCAATCCATCCTCCAATTCATCATGGATAATTTGAAAATGTAGTAATTAAACTCATCTAAGAGGATATAGGTTTGCAGAGAACAGATTTAGAAAAATATTGGATTCTAAAGAATATTACCCTTTCCCTAATCCATTTCATAATTATAAATGTGCACCCATCAGTAAAACTGTACCCAGGAAAATCCAAACGTAGCACAGACCATGATATGTATAAAGGCGATTCAATCAGCATTTATCAAACATCTCCTTGTGCACAGCCCTGCAATAGGTATAAAATAGAAAAACAAAGTGTCTTGCTTTTCATTTTCTGGTGGAAACCAAACCACTCTATAAAGGCTTCCAATATAGAAGCTCTTAAGACAAAGCAAACAAAAATAGCCTGCACCAGGATGAAGTGGGTGGTGAATGTCTCCAACAGGACAGATGGATCATTTGAAGCTGTGTGTGTGTGTGTGTGTGTGTGTGTGTGTGTTTCTGTGGTTCTTTTATTTATTTATTTTTTCAGAAGGAGAGAATTGCTTGGCACAATTTTTTAAACTCACATTGGCATATGGAGAAGCAGAGCGAGTGGTAGGGGGAAGGCAGCCTTGAAATAGAGAACCGAGCAAATGGTAACGCCTAAGGATCCAAAAGGATAGAAAAAGAGCTTTTGAAGAATACGAATTACAAATGCTTAAAAGATTATCATGTTAGAGTCATAGAAAAAGCAATTAGATACTTGAAGGTCCACAGAAACCATGGAGTGGATAGAAACAAAGACCAGGCTGAAAGAAACATCACACCAGGTTAACTGACGACCCAGGAACCCTGATTTCAACCATACCCTTCCCTCCATGCCATCCCTCCTCCTTGGATTTACTGCTCTGTGAAGCCCTCTGTAACTCCATCCTATGAATTCACCCATCTCTGAATTGCTAATTCACCCCTAAAATTGCAAACTTGGTTTATAGTTGAGGGCCAAGTTATGCAAACTTGGTTTATAATTGAGGGTCAAGTTATGTTGCATATTTTCTTAGCTATAGTTTCTTCCATTTGATTTTCTGATGTTTCCATTTCTCATATACTTCATTAGAGAAAATTTGAGAAACACTGAAAATCATAAAGAAATGGAGGGTTAACACGGTCCTATCATCCAGAAAACACTATTAATACATCAGCATGTTTTCTTCCAGTTTTCTCCCATGAAATATTTTGTGTGGTTCAAATCACATTCTATGTGCAATTTATAACTTTTGCTTATCAGAATTTCCCCCCATGTCATTCAAATCTATTATAATGTAATTTCTAATGTTACTTTTTTTTATTGAAATACATCTTATGGTAAAGTTCACAAATCTCTTGTACAGAGCTCAGTGAATTTTTACATGTGTACAACCATGTAACTATCTCCCAGATCGAGATCTAGAACATTCTCAACACCCCAGTGGGTTCCTCTGTATTTAGTTAATACTTCAAACCCCTTCCTCTGGTAACCATGATTCGGGCTTATCATAGGAGATGTTTTGCTTGCTTTTTACCTCGAGATAAATCTGTGGCTTCTTTGCTCGGCATAATGCCCGTTCGATTCATCCCCATGTGTGTATCAGTAGTTCTCCCCACCCTGGGTAATATTCCCTTTAAACAGTACACTACAACCACAACTGATTTATCCACTCTCCTGTTTTGGGACATTTGGGTTTTTCAAGTTGGGGCCTATTATGAATAAAACTGCTATGGCTATTACTGTATGTGTCCGTTCATGGACACACATACTCATTTCTCTTCAGTATACACCCAGGGTAGAGTAGGCATGTGTTAGCTTTGGAAGGCACTGGCCAACACTTGTCTAAAGTGATTGGTTCAGTTCAGACTCCCACCAGCATTGCGGAATTCCAGTGGTTCCATATCCTTGCCAAGTCTTAGCGCTAAGAGTCCGTCTAATTTCAGCCATTCTGATAGATGAATAATGGTGTCTCATTGGGGTTTTAACTTGCATTTTGATGAATCATGATAGTGAGGCTTTTTCCGCACGCTTATTGGCCATGTTGGATATCCTCTTTTGTGAAGTCTGTCTTTATAAAGTATGGAATATCTGCTTTTGTAGGAGGTAGGATGTATATATTTACATAGTACATTGTAGCACGTAGGATGTATCTGTATATATTTTTTGCTATCTTAATTATGGCTACTCTCAATGTGACTATAGGTGTGAAAGAGGGAGAAAAACAACCACCAAATCTTCAAAGTAAAAAAATTTATATGAATACTCTGAGGACTAAATACAAAAGGACTAACTATAAATGCTCTGAGGACTAAGTATAAAGGGACTAAATATAAATATTTCTTTTTCATAAAGAGAGAGAACATCTGCAAGTCTATTGGAAGGCTGGATCCTAGGAGGTTTCTTGGCATATCCTGGCCTTAATCCTTCTTGTAGTTTCTCTGTGGCTCCCTTGCTTTGTGAACACAAAGCTCTCTCCATGGTTCTCACTGACACTGGCAAGTCCTCTTTATCTGCTTGGTGATAACCAGATGTCCCCCATGTCTCAAGGGTACTTAAGTATCCACAGTCATTGGAGAGCTGGTCATCTTTGGGTAGAAGGCCCCACATTGGTACCCTCCAGCCTGAAACACACACTGTAATAAAGTAATCCTGTGTGACAGCCACTATGGTGCACACTTATTTACATACATCAGCTCTGTAAGGCTCACAATGACTATGGCTTAGGGAGATGTTTTTGCTTCCTGGGGCTGCCTTAACAAAGTAGCACAAATTGATTCGCTTAAATGAGATTTGTATTGTCTCCCCGTTCTGGAGGCTAGAAGTCTGAGCTCAAGGTGTCAGCTGCATTGGTTCCTTCGGAGAGCTAAGAGGGAGAATCTGTACCCCACCTTGCCCCTGGCTCCTGGTGACCTCAGGTGTTCCTTGGCTTGTAGATGGCTGTCTTCTCCCTGAGTCTTCACATCATTTTACCTGTGTGTCCAAATTTCCTATTTTTATAAGGACATCAGTCATCCTGAATTAGGACCCACCCTAATGAACTCATCTTATCTTGATCATCTGCAAAGACCCTAGAGCCAAATAGGGTCACATTCACATGCTCTGGGGGTTAGGACTCAATGTATTTTGTAGGGGACAATTCAACACAAAACACTAGAAAAGTAACTGACTTAGAGGAAAGAGAACTTCCCAAGGAAAGAAGGAAAACATGTATACAAATGTATCTTACATAAGGATGTAAGATAACAATCAGTTACAGTGAGAGTGCACTTATGGGATTATGTTACCTGGGAAAATGGTGTTTTTCCCAAAAACCCACGGGATTTCAAACGATTGTGTTCTCAAAACCTCTCCAGGATTTCTTTTAATTTTATCGCCGACCTTGGGTGTAATGACTATGAAGAGAATTCTAAATTCTTTTAAGGTACAGTCTGATTTTAATCGGAGGTATGTAAAGTCAGGAGGGAGTTTATTTACCTTGGGAAAAATCCCTCTTAACTTCTGAAGGAGACTTGTTCCCTCCCACCCTGGCATTCCTGGGGGCATGGTGACATGCTGTGGTTCACATGTCCAGAGCTGATGCCGGCCTGTGGGTGCCACGAAGGGAGGAATCAGCTTTTTCAACCGTGATAACTCTAGGTCCTTGGACTGGCATGAAGCAGGAGCTCAAAAAAATAATCGTGAAGGGAGTAAAATGGAACAATACCTTCCAGTCCCCACTTTCTATGTATATTTTGCTATCTTCCACAAGGAAAGGAAAAACCAAGAAACAAACACTCAAGAAAGATAGGAAGCTTTAGGAAATATTTAATAGAATTGAGACTCTTATCAAGGGTCATTCCTTCTTCCCACCTTTCCAAAAGCAACAGTCCAAACTTCTGTATCTGAGTTTAATGAGCAGAAATCTACCCAAGTACAGGCTATTGACAGGCTGAATGTAAAGGAATAAACAGGTATTGAAGATTTTGAGGAAAAAAGATCCTTCATTTCCCAACAGTATTCTGAGCTTTTTTTCTATCTTCAAACACAGGGGGTAAAAAAAATCCATGAAGATTGCTAAGTAATTTTAAGTGAAATACAACTGAGATGGGAAAATGTCCACTTGAATTCTGCATATTCTTAGAAGTTAAAAATAAATCATCCCTATTAATCCCCTTAGTTCCCTTATACAAATCTAGGTCATGTCGGTCAAATAAAATTTTTAAAGTGGCATAAAATCACATCATTTTAATTAGGTATTTCTTGTACTTTTTTTCTAAACCTCCTTTCCCCCTCATTCTCCAGCTAAACAAAAACATTAACATTCTTGGTAAGTGTGTTTTCGAACAGGCTTTTAGAGGCAGAAATGATTTGTAGTGAGTAATACCGTGGATGAGGGTAGAGTTTTCACTCTGCCCGAGCCACATTAGCCTGTGGGAAAATCTGTCTATTGAATGACCATACAGGTTTTACTGACTTCTCTAAAACATATCTTGTTAAGTGAAATTAATCTTTACTTCCTTCAGGATAGTTGTTCTTTTTTCAAAAAGCCTTCCTTAGCTGACTCTCTATCTCCTTCAATATTGTAGCTCAGGAGTCTACCTATGAATGCCTGCCGTCTGTCTTTGCAAAGTTTTACTGGAACTCAGTCATACCCATTCATTTCTGTATTATCCACAGCTGCTCCTGTATTACAACCACAGTTGGTGAGTTGCGAGAAAGACCATTTGGCTGGCAAAGGCTAAAACAGTTACTATCTTGTCATTTACAAAGAGTTTGCTTTAGACTAGTCACCCAAAGTGTTCAAACTTCTCTCTTAGCTTTTTTGCTCTACATACATTCGTATTCATTGGCTTCCTCTGTAGGTCACTTCCTCAAGAAAGGTCCGTGTGGGTTAAAATTATCTTTTTCTTCTTAATCAAAACTAAAGGTTCTGCCAGCTTAACAGGACATAGACTTTTATTTAGTGTCAATAAAGGTTCACTCTCACCCATGTCTCTGCTATGGCACAGGACAGACTGCATCAGTGGCCCTAAGTTATCCCTCCTGGTAGCCAAGTCCTTTGCCATGTCACTTTCCAATGTCTGCTCACTCTGAGACGGGGCTTGCCCATGTGACTTGCTCTGGCTGGAAGAGTAAGGGGGACGTGTGGTGTGTCAGTTCTGAACTTGGGCCTCAAGAGATCAGGCATGTTTGTGCTTTCTCTCTTGTCTTTCTCTTTCACTGTGATGAGGACATGCCTGGGACAACCTGCTGGTCCCAAGAGGAGGGTGAGAGATGCATGGAGCAGAGCTACCTCCAAACATGTGAGTAAGTCTGCCAAACTGCCCACTAATGGCATAGAAAGCCACTGACCCTCGATAGGCAGACTCATGGAACATAACAAATGATCGTTGTTTTAAGTTTCTGAATTGGGATGGGTATAAAGCAGCAATCGGCAATTGATATAATTTACCCTGCCTTGAAAATACTGACTGCTAATTCTTATATTTCCTTGGAATCTTAAAGGCAAAAATGAAGAAGTTGAAATTTTTTTTAGTGACCTGGTTTTTACATGACTATACCACTAAAGACAGTATACATACATGTCCTTGACAGCCAAAGAATGAAAGAGAAATCGTACTAATCAGTACAATTTAGTGAGCACCACCTACCACGTGCTCATGATGGAGATTTCTGAAAGATATAAAAATTATAGTTTCTAATATCAAAGAACTTATAATTCTGCTGTAGGAAAGGAAAAAACAGGAGATAATTAGAGTATAAGGCAGTAATTGAGTTCTGAAACTTCAAGCTTCTGGTTAAACACAGTGCTTTGATCATGTGTTTATCTCTGCGTCTTGACAAGACCCTAAAAGAACAAGAGAGGAACACCTGCAGATGAGATGTGGATGCAGTTTTGGAAGTTAGAAAGTGAAAGAATGACATCTTCAAAGAGCAGGGAGTCTGTAAGTTAAGCTAGAGGGAGAGGTTTCTACTGGGGCAAACCAGGAAGGGTCTGGTATTGGGGGTACCAGGTACCACTGAAGACAGGGATGAAGGACAAGACTGAACAGCCCTGACAGTCTTTATAGGAAGGAGTTACACCCCCCTTCCCCCTCCTCATCTTCTCTCTACCCAGAGACTAATCCTCACAGATGCCTGCTGAAAATGACATGAGGTGCTGTGCCAAGCTGGAAGGTCCCTTTTGCTGTAGGTGGAAATGGGATAAGAGACAGAAGGCAACCTCTTTCAGTTTTTTTTTTCTTTTTTGGCTAATTATTCTGGTACTTAATTCCATCTCCCTAAATGAGATGCTTCAATGGCCATCTCTTGGTATTATTGTTTTCATGGTAGACATTATCTATTGATTTACTACAAAGGTAGGTCAGGATTTAATTAACTCTTCTATACTCTCGACAATAGATAATCTCTAAAATATAAAGGTTAAAAGTGGCACCCCAAACTTTCAAAAACCATACTGGGTCATGTGCCCAAAGAAACTATGAAATAGATAAAGAGCTGCACGGAGCAACAGGGAGGGATGAGTCATTGTAGAGAGTCAGGCCAGAAAAACTCTAGAATCCTTGGCTTTCATTCCTTTGTCTCCCATTCACGGGAGAAAACACTATTTCACTTGGAAGAAGACTAGGAACATGAATTATTTTGATGAAAATAAAATGAAAAAATAAAACTGATAATAGTAGTTACCCCCTAGGTTTGAATGGTAGTCGAGGAAACTTTTGCCTTTCAGTATACTATTTGCAAGTTTTACAGCAAAAGCTTATTCTTGTGTGATCTGTATAATTTAAAACAAAATAAAATACCCACATAAAAATTAAAAAAAAAAATAACCAAACTGAATCAAGGTCTTGGATTCCAAGGCACTATTCAACGAAATAAATAATTTGGAAGCCTCTACATTTCTCAGGTGGAATTATAACCAGTAATTATTTGTCATTATTACAAGTAAGGTATTGTGTCATGGGTTTTATAGACATAAACATATTCATTTAATACTCATGATCTTATAAAGAAGGTATACCTATTAGCTCCACTTTACAGATGTGGAAACAGGCTTGGAGAACTTAAGACACTTGGCCAAGGTTACACAGCTAGTAGATATCAAGGCTGTGATGGAAACCAAACCTCTCTGCTTCTACAGAGAGGCAGAGCTCTGTAGAGCTCGAGAGCTTGACACCATGTCCAGAGGGAACGTGTTTTCCTTCTGCAAGTCTGAAATTATTGGTTCACATTAGAAAAACTACCTTTGAAATTCACCAGAGAATATCATTTTAGCAAGGGGAAAATAAATCCCCAATACCCTGTGGCTCTGGCAGTGAGGAGGGGCAGAGATGGTTCTGGAGAACAAGAGACAACCTTCCTCCCTGCTGGAGCCACAGTGAGACATGATCTGTGGTCAGATTGTGGCCCTTGAAACCACTGGGCTCATCTCCATCCCAAGGAGCCTCTGGACCTTCCCTAGCCAGTATCCTAATCTCCTGAGGTGACTATCTCCCTTAACATCTTATATTCCTATATTTGTATTCTTCGTCCTGCTCAGGAGGTTATTAATTTTTCATGTAGGTGACTTGCTCAACTCATCTTTGGCACATAATGCCAGTGATCCTTCTAAGATTATGGATTCTGAATGACAGAGCTTTATTCTGCACGGTACCTAGACCAGTGCCTGCCACCTGCTGAAAGACAGTAAATTAATGATAACAAACAGAGCATTAATGAGCTGCTTTAATGCCAAGTCCAGCGAGGGCTCTATGACACATCAGCAGACCCTCCCTGAGGAAGCTACCAATTAGAGAGACAGACTATTAGAGTGAGAGGTCCTTTAAAGTTAAAAAAAATAATAATAAAGATGTGGGTGAGACCATGAGCCTCAGAAATAAAACGGCTAATTAAATTCACGCATCTGTATCTGCATTTGAGGGTTCACGTAGGCAACAAAACCTTGTACAGGAAAAATTGGGAAAACAGACCACTGAAATCATTTAAAAAGAGTCAAGAGCTGGGCTTTCCACAAAATAATACCACTCCCCTAATGGGGTGACCTTTTTTCTAAGGGCACCGTGCATTCCAGTTTACCTTCTAGCTCTCCATCACTTTAATTCACGTGTCAGCGTGAGGTATGAGTCCCATGAAAAGTATTATAAAGAAGAGCAATACCAGGCTCAGGGAGTTTCTATTCCATTAAGATCTTCAAGATACGTGGTCTTCAGGGGTGGTCAAGGTACCGTGGTGCAGTTAGGCAAGGGAGCCTGCAAGCATCAACAGCAGGGGGGAGGAGGGAGAGACAGGGACAAGGAGGGGAGATGGGGACAAGCCCTCTCCAAGCTCATTCTATTGTTGACTGTTCTATGAAAAGCTAATAGCTGGTGCTCCTGCAGCCTGCTCCCACTGCTTGGGCATGTCCCTGGCAATGTCATGCTCTAATTGACCCACTGGTTGCTGACCTTGGCAGAGCTCATTTGCAGAAAAACCTGCCCAGCATTCCATTCCCTCAGATGAAATCTAAAAGGAGTACTCGTCAGCACGTTGCATTTTTCCCCCTTTTTGGAAGGGAATGGCGTTTAGAGATAAGTCATGCAAAAATCCCAGTCCCAGTGTTCTGAATTGATATCCTGACGGTCACCCCAATCTTTAAAGTGTACGTTATGATGGAGAAGTACATGTCAATAATCAGATTTTTTTTGGTAAAGATTTTATTTCTAAATGAACTCCATACCCAACGTGGGGCTGGAACCCACAGCCCTGAGATCAAGAATTGCCAGCCAGGAGCCCCAACAGTTAGATTTTAATATAAAGGAGAAGGTTGGATGTCTCATATGCCTAAATTACTATTAATTGTATGCAAACACCAGCTCTACGCGTATCATTTAAAGCAGAAGGTAATAAATCAACAGTCAGCTAAGTAGCTAATGCTTTCAAGGTGTGCCAGGAGAGAAAGGACAGAACGATGCACTCATTAAAGAGGGATGGGTGAGCAGGGAAAGCTTCGTTATAGCTTTAAAGTATCAGGGACCCAGCTGCAGGAATAAGAGACAAAATTTAAGAGTGCTCAAACTTGTTCGTTAGAGATCCATTCAGAATATCCTTCAGTTTAAAGAGTAGGTAGGTGAAGTCTATTGTCAATTTTCCCAATGGAGAATACTTTTAAAACAATGCAGAGTAGTGAAAGTCCTTATGTTCCAAACATAAGGTGTGCCTGTTTTTGAGTCTCAGAATAACCTGCCAGCCTTCCAATTTAATTATGACAGAGATTCAAGTCAACTGTTGAGTGTTCTGGAGATACACGTTCTGTAAATTCCAGCTGGCAGCGAGTGGAAAGACTCCAAATCCCTTAAAAATATGCCATGGAGTAGAAAGAAAGAGTAGTCAAAAAACGGAAAAAAGAAATGAAATTCTTTTGAAAGATTCTTTTTTTCTGGTTTGACCTCAAAAAAATATAATCAGATACATGGCTTACTCTGTTTACTTATAATCTTTTTGTCATGTAAGATTTTCTACAACCTGCCCGATCTTTCCTGGAAATCAAAACCAAAATCCACTCTTGTTACAGTGCAGGGAAAACAGAGGGCTCCAAGTTTATTTAAATAGAGACATGCAGACATCTTACGATATTCTAATTTTATCCCTTTCACTTAGGAAAAGCCATCGAATCAGAGTTTCTAACTCCAAATACTAGTAATACATTAATACTAACTAAGATGCACAACATTATCATTAAAATTCAGATTCTATCCTCGAGGAGAGCCCAGAGATTATTTGAGCATCTAGAGGCCTTTTATAACAGCAGATGATGTTATACTTCAGAAAGAATAAGGGGGAACAAGTTTCGACAGAGTTGACTGCCCACATGGGGCCCCTATCAGCTTTACATTTTATTTTTCTGACGTTTGTCAACTTTTGTCTTCCCAGTAAATGTCTAAGGCAGATCAATAAAGACTATGGAACACTGGCGGAGTTTGAAATCAGCGTTGTCTTTCAAAATAATGTTCATTTGCCAGAGAAAGTATTACGGCATAGAAGTCGCCATGAATTATTCATCAGTCACGGAGGGTGCCAACCTGCAGCTCCTCTGTCTGTACCTCTTAACAAGTGTGGACAAGTGAGGTGCCACAGAGCTAGTCTCCCTGGTCCTACCTGTCCCGGGTCGGAAGGCACACGCCAGCACACTGGAGGTCCTGGTAAGCGGAGAAGGGCAGAGAGCTGGGAAGTGAAGGTGGGAGGGTACAGAGCGTATGTGCCTTATGTGGAATTACCCGCTGGCCTTTTCTCCCGAAACCCAAATAAGTTACAGTCTCTTATCTTAAAGGGCCCAGTATCAAAAGAGGCAGCATGAACCGACACAGTCTGCTGGCTTCAATGGAGCAGCCCGCGAGACGGTGCCGGGCTGTGTCTGATGTTAGGGTGTTATCTGGTCCGTGGGGATGCTGAGCAGGAGAAGCTGGGTCCCTCCTGAAGCCAGCCTCTCCCACAAAGCAGGGGACAGACTCCCACAAAGCACAGCTGTTGGGGAAGCAGTCTAGGGACGGTATCCAAACTCAAAGCACCTGCGTGCCCCATGTAGGGGTACAAAAACTCATCCTCAGGAGGAAAGAATTCATCTCAGAGCTATGTTAACACGGAATTATCGTCATGGAAATGGGACCTAAAAGAAAAAGAGGGTACAGGAGCAGAAATAGAATCACAAGGTTTATTTGCAGTCACTGAAGACTCTTTAAGGTGCTCCAACAGACTGATCTAAATTTAATTTAATTTATCTCCTTTAAAGATTTTATTTATTTGGGAGAAAGAGGGAGGGAGAGAAAGAGCATGGGAGCCCTACACGGGCCTCATCCCAGGACCCTGGGATCATGACCTGAGCCGAAGGCAGACCCTTAACCGACTGAGCCACCCAGGCGCCCCTAATTTAATTTAATTTAGCTGGATTCCCACTATAAAACAGTCATGTCAATTTTAAAACCCCCTTATATTAATAATATCTTTAAATATGTTGCTATAGACGATAGATATTTAATACAAAAAATGTTATGTGCATAGAATTATTAACATTATTAACATATTGTAATAAGCATAAAACTATCTGAGCCAACAGAAACGCCCCTGCACTCTATCCATCTCTAAAGACACGGTCTGCCCCAGGCAGCACATACGCCAGGTTTACAAAATGAACAAACAAACCTTGGTCGTCTTCACCCATAGGCTGGGGCTCCATGAACTCGGTCTGTTCCCAGGTCATTAACGAAACATGCAAATCTTAGAGCTGAGATGTCAGCTTTTCTTCACCAGGTGGCCGGGCACACATGGAAGGACTGCATCCACTCCTCAGAGGGAAGGCTTGGGCCCTGGCTTTCCTCCCAGGAGTTTGTGGGCTGAGCTGGACTCCAGAGAGGGGTGTGCCACCCAGAGGGTGTGCCCTAGCCAACTCGGGAAGAAAGAGAAGCTTCCTGCATGAGTTCTAGCTCCTTCCTTGGGCACCGAGTCCTCACCCCCTTCTTCTCCCTGCTCTGTGTCCCACCAACTCTGAAGACCGCACGTGAGAGCACACCAGTTCACTGACATCACACCTGCAGAAAATCATCCATTCTGCCATTAAAACGCGCCCAGAATAATCCTCAGATTTTCCTCCACTCTGCACAATCCAGAATCCAGATTTTGGTCACTGTCGTTTCACAATAACTCAAACACATGAGGCAAAAAAAAAAAAAGAGAGAGAGAGAGAGAGAGAGAGAGAGAGAGAGAGATTGATCTTCCCAAGCCTTCTGCCTCCTTTTTTTCACTTAATGATTTATTGTCTCACCAGATGGGCACTTATGCTTTTTTTGAATACAAGGTTTTAACAAAAACACTATAACTCTGAGCAGGTTCCTTTTACTATCAGCCCAACTATTCCTCGTGGCTTTGGATGTGGTTCCCTGACAAAACACTGGTCTGAGGCAAGCCGTGGACTTTGAGCTCATTTATATTAGGTACAGGCTGTCTGAAAACAATGAGCTCATCCGGAAAGGCTCAGGAAAGAGGCATTTTTTCCTTTAGTCAGGAATGCCCTGATGCTGGGTTGGATTACCCACCACCCACAGTCCAGAGCTTTTCCCTAGTTATTTTTGAACACTGGGGCTTTTTGCAAATTGGAAACATTATGAGGATACAGTTTAAATGGGAAAAGACACTTAGGACAACTACCCCCCAGCCCCAGATACATTTGCTGGCTAGGAGATTGGAGGAAACTGGCATAATTGTTTTAAGTGTGGGGGTAAATCATTTAATTCCTCTAATTAAGCCAAGCACCAGCAATCATTCTGAGATATTAATTTAATATAAAGCCCATAACCTACCCCCTGGAAGGAGAGACTACATGATCACATTGTTTCAACATCAAGTTTGTTGAATTGCACATCCCTGGCTTACTCTCTTCTCGGTGGCTTTTTTTGTTTTGTTTTGAAATGGCTCTGGGGACAGCCACACTCCTGGATTACCCCATCCGCCCTCCTGATAGCCCAGGCCACTGCCTGGAACTTTGTGCCTCTGATAACGTCCTCCTGACTTGGCCGAAGCACCGGGCGCCAGACAAAGGATCACAACTGGACCACTCATTGATAAAATGCTTGGCATTCACGGAGCTGTCTTATGTCAGCTGCTGCCAAAAGGCCAGTCACATTGATTGAAATCTTCTGATTACGCCTAATGCCTAACATTCTCATGACAGTGATTTCATGCTTTAATGTTTTTTTGTTAGTGTCTCGGGAATCTTACCGAACGGCGGAATAGAAGCCTTTCACATTGGTGTTTTTGTTTTTGTTTTTTAAATTCTCATTAGCCTCATTTCAAAGGTAATGGAAACTAGTTTCTCCTACTCCCTTGAAATCTCAGATTATGATTCCTACCGGATTTGATGTGAAAGGGGGAGGAGGAAACCATATGTAGGGCTGCCACTATTTCCTGGAGCTAACCCAGAACTCTAGTGAAAAGCAACTTGCACAGCTTCCGTGCCTTTCAGAAGGCAGGACTGCCGAGGGCCCATATTGAAACTCTGTGAGCAGTCAGCCAGTAAAGTAGCTCCTTCCAAGCCACGACCCCCTAGACTTGACTTCTAATTGAAGCACAAAATACTTCGGTGATTTATTAGACTCCACCAGCCAAATGCTCAAAAACTGTTTAAAACGTACGACCATTTTCTAATTACATGGCAATGGTACTTCTGCAAGGTCATTTAAAAACCAGATACTGGGGCGCCTGGGTGGCTCAGTCGGTTAAGTATCTGACTCTTGCTTTCAGCTCAGGTCATGATCTCAGGGTCACGAGATGGAGCCCCTAGTCGGCTCTGTGCAGGGTCTGGAGCCTGCTTAAGATTCTCTCTCTCCCTCTCCCTTGGGTCCTCCCTCCCCCAACTCGCATGCCTGCTCTCTTTCTCTCAAAAACAAAACAAAACAAGACCAGAAGACAAAAATCAGAGATACTGCTGTATGTTCCTTGCCTTACTTAACTCAATCATCTAGGAACCTGGAGCACAAGCTTCTCCCTTGGAACCCCTCGGAACTCTTCCCGGGAAAGCAACCGTCAGTCAGCAAAATTCATGAATAAGAATGCTTTAATTTGCATATCACCTATATTTGAGAACTACTTGATAGCATTGTTAGACAGGCTTCTTAACCATGGATTTCTCAGACATTAACATGCACATGTGCGTTGTGACTCTGTAAGAGAAGAATAAGATCAGCATTTCCTAAATTTATTTGATCAGAGAACCCTAACCCCAGCACAGACGATAACTCAGCACAAAACCCTGGTCAAGGGAAGGAGAGCACTAGATAGGATTTTTGAGATAATTCACTTCATAGCGTCAGAGATGAAACATCTTGAAGCCGGAGGAATTTAGGGACTGGCCCAAGGCCACACAGAATGCAGAAGCAGGTCGACTCTGCCCAGCGACATTTGGCTCTGCTGTTTGAAGGGCTTCAACGGGCCATGGTGCCCAGCTCTGTCCGCAGGGAAGGTACGGTCCCCAGAGATGATAATGCTCTGGTAACAGAGATGCTGAATGTTCTTAGGCAAACAGCACATCTCACAACAGGTTATGGGAAGAGACCTGGCCTAGGAGATGGAGCCTGCCCTAATGGGATTTATGACCTAGCCGAGAGAGAGAAATAGCAGTATCTGTAACGAAACATGCACGGGGCCCGAGCCTCACCTTCCAAAGTCGGCGAAGAGAAAGAAACCTAAAGCAAACTGAATTCCATAAGAAAAATGATTCCCTTGGGAAAGATGAAAATGACATTTCTTGAAAGGTCATATTCATGGGGTGCCTGGGTGGCTCAGTCGTAAGCGTCTGCCTTTGGCTCAGGTCATGATCCCAGGGTCCTGGCTGGGCCCCCTGCTCAGCAGGAAGCCTGCTTCTCCCTCTCCCACTCCCCCTGCTTGTGTTCCCTCTCTCGCTGTGTCTCTCCCTGTCAAATAAATAAAATCTTTAAAGAAACAAAAAAAAGGTCATATTCAATAAGGAGGAGGACCCTCCCAGACTCTAACTAGAAAGGTGCAGGAAAAAGGGAAAACTGATTTGTCATTCCCTTTGAACTTGGGTGCTGCTGATACGTCGTTATAAGCCCAGATGGTTGGCACCAATCCAAGCTCAGCTGTGACTCCATTGGAAGGATCAACTTTAAGAACTGAAAGAACTCGGAGTTCACCAAGCTCTTAAACACAAAGCACTCTTGATGGTGGCTGAATCTAGAAGGGTCTTTATAGCACACAAATACCTCTGTGCTAGCAGAGCCAGTCTCTACTTATGATTTCCAGGTGGATCCCATGTAATTATTTTTATGACTGGAGAGGAAATGTTAAGACCTGTACTGAGATAGTATCAATGCCTATTAGCCACATGTGACCAACGCCAACGGTCACATCTATCAGCTTCATAAACTGCAGACAAAACAGGCTCATCATCAATCATAGCTCACCTATACTGAGGACTCTCTCTCCCGGCACCGAACCGAGATTCCCTCACTGATTTCTTAAAACCCTCTGAGGCACGCACCCTTATGATCTCCATCTAAAAGATGAGGCAACTGAAGCGGAGAGAAGTCAAAGAAATTGCCCCAGGTCACTCCCCCTGCGAGAGACGCAGCCGAGGCTCAGGCCCAAGCACTCGGAATCAGAGGCCATGCCCGGGACGCTAAAACTGCCTCGAGACATTGAAACAGCTCAGGGAGAATCACTGTATCAGAGAAAATGCCAAAGCCATCTCTACCACACCTGAAATTATGATGAGTTGATGTGAAACATGAGTTTAGCAGTACAAGAGTTATCGCATACCGAGAAACTGCTAATGCTTTTTTTGCAAAAAGTCTAAAATACTGAAAACCCCACTAGGGGTGGGGGGGGGTAGGGGAGCATTCTTATTATTGATGTCAAAAGAATTTTTTTCTGAGTCATTTCGGTTTTCATGAGATTCTCCTAAATTGATCTCATTCACAAAGAGACCCAGCCATTGGCTAGCACTCGTCTCCACTAAGGTGGCGGTGAGGGGAGAACCGTCATGGTGGACTGCTCCCCCCGCCTCATGCCCATTGTATGGGCAGTGTTCCATGTTCAGGTGGGAGCTGCCAATCAACACTTACTAGACCAGGGACAGGCAGAAGGACCCAAGTTCTTGACCCAGTTCTAGCTCACCAGTGATCCTAGGCAAACCGCCACACTGTCTTCTAAATCTATAGAATGGGCCACCAATATGGGCTCTGTCTACATCAGAAGAGCTGAGAGATAACAAAACTCACCCATACTTTCTGTCAGCTTTTTCTCCTCTTCTCTTCTCTTTTTCTCCCCCTCCTTCCCCTTATTTTTCTGTTTCTTTTTAATTTCCCCCTTTTTTTTTTCCAGCCAATATTTGTTCAAAAGGATTTGAGATGAAATCTCCAGCACACAGAAACTGGATTCCCCACAGCAATCTTAGAAGGTAAGTACTTAGGGGGGCGCCTGGGTGGCTCAGTTGTTAAGTGTCTGCCTTTGGCTCAGATCATGATCCCAGGGTCCTTGGATCGAGCCCCACATCGGGCTCACTGCCTTGGGAGAAACCCGCTTCTCCTTCTCCTACTTCCCTTGCTTGTGTTTTTGCTCTTGCTGTGTCTCTCTCTCTGTCAAATAAATAAATAAAATCTTAAGAAGGTAAGTACTTAAAAGAAGGGTGTTATTAATCCCTCTTTAACAGATGAGGAAATGAAGGCTAGAGAGAAAGTAACTTTTCTCAAGGTCACAGCTTGCAGACAGAGGAGCCAGGACTCAAACTCAGTTCCACGTGTTGTATTCACCATGCTACAGTGAGGTGTGATACAATGACCCAGTGTGAACATCTTTAAGCCTTCTCCTTATTGCCCTCCTGAAAGAATCCACAATTACCAATCAACCAATATCTAGGATGTTATTCATGCAAACATTTTCAAACAAAGAGGGAAGAGGTAGAAACAGAATGCATTTAGTGGTTGCCATCAGAAGCCTTCAGCATCGCCCCCTCTCCCCCTACCCCATAGCTAAGGAGTCGACAGGGGTGACTTGTTACCTCCTTGCCCCTTTATCCACTTTGCCCACCTTATGACTCTCACTCCCACCTGCCTTCGCTGGCTACGGGGGATTAAAAGGCATTCTGTACTCCGTGCAAAAACAACAGGCATTTCTCTTCAGTGACTCATTTGACACAAATAGGCTGTAGGAACAGGGGGATTCCAATCTTCCTGTGCTTTTGAAAGAGCGGTGAGGATAAAATCTGCAAGGAAGAAAATGACTGCAGAATGAGCAGATTCTACCTTGCTTTCATTGTAAGAGGATCAAATGTTGGGTTAAATCATAATGATTTACTAGAGTCTGGATTTTTATGATTTCTACATTAATTTCCATTTGGCTCACAAGGGATAGGTGACCACGGCAACTGTGAAGTATTGCACACATACCCTAGAGAAAGGAGGAGGGTATTTATTGACTGTGTTAGACAAAGAGGGCTGCATTTTGGATGGAATATTTTGTTGCCGGAGGGTGGGAAAACAGAATAAACACCTAGAAGACACATACCTGCCCCAGCAATGTTGCTACATCATTCCATCTCGCCTATACCTTTTGCCATGTGTACCTCCACCAAGCTGGTCCACCACCTCTTTGGAAGTGGGGTTCAAAGTTAGTGGGAGGAGGAAATATGGCGCATTTCAATGAGGTTGAGAATGCTCCCTCAAACCATTGACTCAATTCAACTTCCCAGCTCCCTTCGAGGGACTTTAAGTCTAACAATCTCTATGGCCGTGCCTAGTTAACAGTTTACTGACAGTAAAACATTCACACTCAGTCTCTAATGCAAGCAACCATTTACTTATGGTCGCATGCAAACTAATTATTCCAAAGACTTTCCTACTGACTTTTGAAAATCTTAATGGTTTGTCTCTGCTAGCTTTCCACTTTCATTTGAAGATCCAAAAGGAGTTGGACTACTTTGTAACTACATATATCACAACCTTATGAATCTAATGAAAAAAATCAAAACAAAAATGTTTCTACCCTGTTCCAAATTCAAGAGGATAAGTCTAGTATGAGGGATTTTAACAACACAACAAAACAACATGCAATAAGCCTTTCCAAACAAGTCAACCCAGAGGATGTCTTGCTAAATATATTTTTTAAAGATTTTATTTATTTATTTGACACACAGAGAGAGATCACAAATAGGCTGAGAGGCAGGCAGAGAGAGAGGGGGAAGCAGGCTCCCTGCTGAGCAGAGAGCCCGATGCAGGGCTCCATCCCAGGACCCTGAGATCATGACCTGAGCTGAAGGCAGAAGCTTTAACTACTGAGCCACCCAGGCGCCCTCTAGCTAAATACTTTTAAGACTTCCTAAAAACCAACCTCTGGGGTCAAGGACAAAATCACCCTTAGCAGTTAAGTATCTCTTGCAAACAGAAGCCTCCTGGTACGCTGTGTTCCATTCCTTTGAGCACACAGACACAGTGGGTGTGGAAGCTGGTGGAGGGAGGGTGCTTTAGATCATCTAGTCTGGGTGTTCTGAAGCTCATATACAGAATAATCAGCCTTTTCAGGGACTGCGGTGAAGGGTTGGTTCTGATTCCCACCCCCAACTTCCACCGAAGAAACTATGGCTCATCTCCTTCCTTTTCTGCGTTTCCAGATGAATCTTTATTTGAAGAAAGGGTTCCATAGCTAGAAACGAAGCATACTCTTCAAAAAATTCCCATCTTGCCCAATCTTTTCATTTTACAAAGGATTTTACAAAGGAGGAAAAGGAAGGCCGGTGAGTTACTGACTAGTCCCAGGATGCGTGAGCAGCCAAGGCAGGGTCACACTAATCACGGGCTCTGAGCAGCACACTCCTGTGCTCGCACTTTTCCCCAAACTGCTGATTACACAACCCCCAACAAACAGACCCCCCCATCCTTGTCCAGGAATGTGCTCAGGTCTACGCACTGCGGCTCTTACCAGAAGTGCCCACAGCCCTACAGTGCAGGCTTGCGGTTGTGATGGTGGTCTTATTCTTGTTCTCATTCTCATCTTTATCCTTCTTCTTATTTTAGCATTTTTAGAGTACTAGACAGCGGCAGGATGGTAGCAAGAGTCCTGCCCACGGAAGGTGAAAAAGAAACTTTCTAAAGTTTTATGTCAGTCAATAGAAAATAATATGTGGTTGGTAACAGTTGAATTTACACTTAACTTGGGATGGAAGCAGGATGTGTCCTGCTTGCTGTGACCTTCCTTCTCCAAGTTGTGTATCTTAGCAAAGCCCCGCTGAGCTTACCGTGTGGGGTCTAGCCCCCCGGGGCCCTCTGCGATTTCAAGCCTCTGCAGTTCTCTGGGGCTGCATTCCAAATAAACAACACAGGTCCTGGATCCAGGGGGGTGGGCGCTGCATTTTGTAAAACACGATGAGACCACAGTGGGGGTAACAAAACTGATAAATTGGAGTGAACGATTCCAGTGATTCCTGGAGTCCCTGATTTACACAGGGCTCCTTTAAATAGCTCCTAAAATGATCCTGGTTGCCATCCGCTAGGTGAGTGGTCTGAGCAAGTTGTTTTATCCATACGTGTCTCGGTTTTCTCACCTGTAGGATGGGGTAATTATAGCGCCCACTTTATGGGGTGTTGTAAGAATTTAAGGAAACGGTTCCTGGTACAGAGTAACCTTTATATGAATACTAGTTATCACAATTATTCTTCTTATTAAAGAAAAACATGGAAGTACTAGATGGAGAGACTAGGGGCAGGACAGTAGCAAGACGGCCAATTTAAAATGAGAAATGATGGGCGTCTGCCTTCGGCTCAGGTCATGATCTCGGGGTCCTGGGATCAAACCCCACCTTGGGCTCCCTGCTCAGCGGGGAGTCTGCTTCTCCCTCTGCCTCTCCCTCTGCCCCTCTCCACCTTCACTTGTGATTTCTCTCTCTCTCAAATAAGTGAAATCTTAAAAATAAATAAATAAAATGAGAAATGAAAATGAAATTGTTCTGAGGTTTAATGTAAATCAATAGAAAATAAGCACTGGTTGATAATAGTGGAATTTACAAACCGGGATCCATGGTCAGCCTCACCATCTATTTGAGGGTCTGGCTGCTCCAAGCCCACCTGGGGCATCAGCATCGCCCTCTTCTGAGAACCCGTTGGAACTGCAGGACCTCTGCACCCAGCCCCACCCCCACCTACCCAATCAGGATCTGCCTTTTAACAAGGTTTCCAGGCAATTTCCGTGTGTATAAAACCTGGAGAAAGGCTGCTTTATGGCATATACTGAGATTTCCCCATTTGTAGGTTAAAGAAATGAGACCTCATTTTTTTTTTTAAAAGATTTTATTTATTTTTGAGAGAGATTGAGAGCATGCACAACCAGGGGCAGGGGGAGGGTGGAGGAGGCCGAGGGGGAAGAGACTTCCCACTGAGCAGGAAGCTTGATGTGGGGACTCCATCCCAGGACCCTGGGATCATGACCTGAGCTGAAGGCAGACGCTTAATTGACTGAGCCACCCAGGCACCTGGAATGAGACCTCATTCTCTAGATACATCTGCACACATTATCCAAAATCCTACACACCTTCTCATTAGCCCTCAGGTTACATAGTTGCACTAACCTGAGTCTTAGAGCAGATGCTCCTCTTATGGAACAGAGCAATAGTTCAGGAGGACATCCGAAGCCACAAAGTCACCTCTTATTAGTAATCAGTGATCTTAAAATGTCATCTTCACGATTGTCCATCAACAGCTAACATTTATCAGGCTCTTTAAGTATGCAGGATTAATGCAAGGTTAACACTTTCCAGATGTTCTCACTGTGTACTCGCAATACCCTTTCAAGTAGGCATCACTATCCACATTTTACAGAGGAGGGAACCAAGGCTCGGGGAGGCATCATCACTTTCTCAAAGTCAAGTTGAATGGGGCAAAGGGCCTTTCTGAAGTCCACTCTCTTATTACAAATGAAGGCCTACAACATCCAAATTACATCTCTGTGAAATGGGGAGCAGTGATTATGTCCCTTTGTATGTGAGGAAAACTGAGTCCACAGAGTGAAAGAACTATGTAGAATCAACCACCTGAGGCTCAGGTCAGCGCTCGGTTTGTCAGAGTTCAAGTTTCTCAAATTAAAGAATTCCGGGGGCACCTAGGTGGCTCAGTCACTTAAGTGTCTGCCTTCGACTCAAGTCATGATCCCTCTGCGTCGGGCTCTCTGCTCAATAGGGAGTCTGCTTCTTCCTCTCCCTCTGCTTGCCACTCCCCCTGCTTGTGCTCTCTCTCTATCAAATAAAATAAATAAAGTATTAAAAAAAAAAAAGAATTCTGCCAGAATTTGCAGTGATGGGGCGCCTGGGTGGCTCAGTCAGTTAAGCACCTGACTAAGATCATGAGATCGAGCCCCACATCAGGCTTTGCACTGGTGTGGAGCCTGCTCGAGATTCTTTCTCTCACTTTCCCTCTGGCCCCCTCGACCTCTCTCAAAGAAAGAAAGAAAAAAGTAAAGAAAAAGAAATGCCAGTGACAATGCAATGGCACTGAAGAGCTAGGGAGGAAAACGCCATCGAAAATGGAAAGGACACTTTCCATTCATAAAGCTTTGCACAACCAAACCAAGGGACTTCAAATTTTAATCTCAGCGGTCAAGAGCTCACTGGGGTGTCAGATTCTTTGGCAAACCAGAACATCCAGATTTTTCTTGCAGTGACTTGTGGCAGCTGGTCCTCGTCAGCATATCGCAGAGAACCTCCCACGCTGTTGACTCTCTCACACCTGTGAAATTCTCCCAGATACCGTCTCTCTGATTTCCCTCGTGGCATCTCGATCCGTGTTTGACACCAAATAGTTCAGAACTCAGCAAGATTCCTCCCAGTCTTTCCTGGATAGCACCAGCATCCTCAAGTCAAAGATGCAGGTTTCAGAATCAAGAGGTCGGGGCTCCTCGGCCCGGCCCCAGAGAGTGCCTTCCATCCTCATCCCTGAGGGAAGCAGGGGAAGAATCATAATTTGCTGGCTTAAGATTCTGTGTGAGTTTGTGAGGGCTGCCACAACAAAATACCACGGACTGGGGTGCTAGAGCAACAGAGATGTGTTTTTCCCAGTTCTGAAGGCCAGGGGTCCAAGATCAAGGTGTTGGCTGGGAGTCTGGTTCCAGAGGCCTCTCTCCTTGGCTTGCCGATGGCCACCTGTCCGCACTCTGTCCGCCCACGGTCGTCCCTCTGTGCGTGTGTCTTGCTGTCTCTTCCCCTGTGTCCAAATATCCTCTTCTCGAAAGGACATCAGTCCCATGAGATTAGGGCCCACCCTAATGACCCCATTTTAACTTAATTATATCTTTAAATTAAAGGCTCAATTCCCCCAAAACAATCACGTTCTTGAGGTACTGGGGGGAACCTCAAAATTCAACATGTGAATTTTGAGAGGACACAATTCAGCCTACACCACACGTTGACTGGATCTTGTCCTTCATCATCATTGAGTCCTAGGGCTAAGAGGACTCATCCCGTCTGGGCTCAGTAAGAACAAGAATTCCTAATAATCCGAATCTCCCAGGCCCACGACTCAGGGCAACCTGAGGAAGGAGGTGAACGGAGTTCCAGGTCAGACCTTTGCTTTTCCAGTCTGTGCTATCAGAGATCAACAATTCTCGGCCTCACTATGTCCACCAATATGGCCTGTCTTCTTCCCCACCCCCACTCAGCACGCGCTTCTGTAAGGTCACTCTGAGGTGGGTTTTTAAAAAATTTAAGTGCCGCTTATAAAACAGTCTGAGTCAGAGATGAACGTTGCTAAAAAGTACGAGCTGGAATCTGGCCGCCTGCAAGGCCTCTGGGGCCTGGGGGTGAAGCTCCTGAGCATGGGTGGGGGGAGTCCCGGGGAGCTGGCCCCAGGCTTCCCAGAAGCTGTCCGGGAGAGCAGGACGGCCAGGAGGCAAAAGCCAGCCCTAGGCTGGCCCACTGAGCCCAAGCCATGGCCCCAGCAACTGTCAGCCAACAGGAGGGAGGAACAGCAACACAGGGAGAGCCTGTCGGGAGGGTCTGGCTTCACACGGAGTGTGTGCAAATGGCTTCTGACGGCGGATTGGACGTGATGTGTTCCTGGGCACCTAGACCATGATGTCACAGGAACAGAGTCAGACAAAAGGGAGAGTGACACTTTACTAGGAAGGGAGAACACACTCACAGCCTTCAGTCTAATAAACCTCCTTCATTAGATTGCCCTACATTTCATTTTTAGGAATGCCACTATTCTTTACATCATTAATGTTTAAACCTGGTTCTCCAAACCTATTCATATGAATATAAAATGCTATAATGTCCTTTAGGGTTTTAAAAAATCATTTTGCCATTTTGCTTGGTATGTAAGTGCTTTAAAGTAAAAGCTGTTTTAGGGGCGCCTGGGTGGCTCAGTCGTTAAGCGTCTGCCTTCGGCCCAGGTCAGATCCCAAGGTCCTGGGATCGAGCCCCACATCGGGCTCTCTGCTCAGCAGGAAGCCTGCTTCTCCCGCTACCATTCCCTCTGCTTGTGTTCCCTCTCTCGCTGTGTTTCTCTCTGTCAAATAAATAAATCTTTAAAAAAAAAAAAAGTTGTTTTAGATCCATATATTAAATATATTAAAGATTATACTTTAGAGACTTCTTATACATGTAGACCAAGAAAACTATCATGGAAAATTATACCAGCAAAGAAACAAAAGAAAAAATTAATCCCCCAAAACAGAAATTTCCTTATTAGTTCATTAACACAGATGAAGAAACAACTAACAATCACTAGATATTTAAGGAAAACAACCAGCGCAAAGTGGTTGTTTTCATTCAAAGATGAAAATACAAACATAAGTTTCTAGAGAAAACATATAATTCATGCAACAGAAGAGGACCCAAACACAAACTCAAATTCAATTCACATCCTTTAAGGTGTTTGAGAACACATTGTACCCATGAAATAAAAATGAGAAATTAAAGGAGCCAGAGAAAAACAGTGTTTCGGGAAATTAAAAATCATTATTAGGAGCGCCTGCATGGCTCAGTCGGTTAAGCAACTGACTCTTGATCTCAACTCAGGTCTTGACCTCAGGTCGGGCTCCACACTGGGCATGGAGCCTACTTAAAATAAATAAATAAAAATAAATATAAAATTGTTATGAAAATAAAAAGAAATTCAACAGACATGCTAGGAAGAAATGTCAAGATCTCCAACAAGTTAGAGCAAAACAAAAAAGACATTGAAAATATGAAAGAAGAATGAAGAGACATGGAAGATGTCTAGCATCCATATGATAGGAGTCTCAGCAAGAGAGAACAAAGTAGAGGGAAAATTTTCCACATTTGAAGACACTGGTCTTTATATGGAACAGGTTGAATAAGACAAAAGACAAACAGCAAGATATGTCCTGGTGGAATTTCAAAACTCTGAAAATACAGAGATGACCTACAAAGAGATCAAGATTATCTATCAGAGATCAAATCAGGCTACCAAGAAAGTAAAAGGATTCTAGCCGCCACCAGACTTGGCAGACCCTGTGGATGTTAGAAGATAGTAAAACAAAGCCTTTTGAGTTTTAAGGAAAACACAGCTTTGAATCTGGATATCTATACCAGACCCATCAAGCATGTGGGCATAATAAGGCATTTTCAAACATGCAAGGAGTCAATTTACCCCTCATGCACCCTTACTGGAAAAGTTACTTGAAGATTAACTCAAACAGAAGGAAAAATTAGGGGCACCTGGGTGGCTCAATCTTAAGCCTCCAACTCTTGATCTCCACCCAGATCTAGACGGCAGGGTCATGAATTCAAGCCCCACACTGGGCTCTACATTGGGCGTGAAGCCTACTTAAAAGAAAAAAGTTAAAAAGAAAAAAGAAGGAAAAATTAATCCTCAAACATAAAGCTACTGATTCCAAGAAAATGTAGAATTAGTTTAAGAATTAAATGAGGTTGGTGGAGAATCCCATAATAGTGGTTATGACAGTTCTAGAATCCAGTGAGTCCAAATTAGAACATGGTCAGAGGGTTCCAAGAAAGCATCTTCAAGAAAGTATATTTCATTCAACAAGTTAGTATCACTATGAGGATGGGAGATCTTGGTGATGCTATTGATAAGTACATTTTGCTTAGGGGAAAAAAAGAATTGGAATTAAAAGCTTTATGTAAATTAAAAATCTGTGTAAGAAAATCATAGTCCAAATGTGAAGCAAACTAAAAAATAACATAATTTTGAGCAAAAAAAATAGTTTTGGAAAAGGACGCTTTGATGATGAGGCTTTGATAAATGCCAAAACATTACCCTTAGAGTAAAACAGACTTAGTGCACAAAATCATAATTCCTTCCTTATAGGTCCAATCACATATCACTTGTGCAGTTGAGAATATTTACATAATTTCAATATTATAAATGCTTTCTATTGGTTTTCAGAGCTAAAAATCAGCTTATAGGTGTGCCTGGGTGCATAGTCATTAAGCATCTGCCTTGGGCTCAGGTCCTGATCCCAGGGTCCTGGGATCAAGCCCGGCTTCTGTGTCCCTGCTTGGCGGGAAGCCTGCTTCTCCCTCTCCCACTCCTCTGCTTGTGTTCCCTCTCTTGCTATGTCTCTGTCAAATAAGTAAATAAAATCTTAAAAAAATAACCAGCTTAAGATAAATATGAAAGCATATAAGTTAGCAGATTTCAAATATTATAAACCTTGACAGTGTGAAAGCAAGGCACAGCCCAGAGCAGTGGGAAGGCAAGACAAAAATCTTCAAACATATGTAAAGGATGTACACTGAATTTTAACTTTGTAATATAGCAATTTATGATGAGATGTTTAGAATTCTAGTATTTTGACCTTAAGAAATTCAACTTTCTATTCTTTTCATCCTTTCTTTTTGAATGGTAGGCAAAAAATTAAAAAAATTTCAGTGTTTAAGCTTTCTCTCTAAATACCACATTGTACGTGAGGGAAGTCTTTGCTTCTAGTAATCAAAAACTCAAACTGCAGACAATCACTAATATATGGCCTTCCTAAAACATTGGCTTTGAAATACCATAGATATTTCAATGAGAAGAATTTTAATTAGATGAGTAAAACTTATGGGTCTAGTAAATATCAACTTGAGAACAGAATTTGCAGAATTAAAAGTTTTAGTGATAAAAAAAATCAGCTTGCATATTAATACCAATGTTTTCTGTATTTCTTGTCTTTAACTAATGGTCTGTCATGGCTATGTGTTGAGCCATATATGAAAAAGAAAAAGATAAAAACACTGTAAAATAGCATAACACCCAGTATCACTGGAAGTGTCCATATAAATAAATAAATCAATCTCACCAATTAAAATACGTTTTCACTTACTAGGCATTCAGAAGCTCTCAAACCACTCATTCTTTAAAATATTATCTAAATGATCACTTCATTTGATGATTTTTTTTTCATTTGATGATTTCTTAAACAGAAATTATATCTGATACCATTACTACTTTTAAATACATGAACTCGAGGAGTATCTAGATAAATTAATTCAGACATCTGTAAACCCTAATAAGGGAAATTCTACCACATATAATTTATACTGAGTAAAACTTGATTGTTATGATGCATGAAAGAGCCTTCATGAAATACTAGGAGTTTTACAATCTTAGATATAAACAAAATAAAATTATCTGTGTGCCTTCGGCCTGGAATGCCCTTCATACCCCCTCACAGATGTACTTTCCACCTACTGATCCGAAGGATTTTACTCACCTTTGACACTCAGCTCAAAGACCACTTCTTCCTTGAAGCTGTCCCTTCAGATCCTAGTCTAATTCGTCACTCTATCCTCTGCGGCTACAGCCGTTTATCTAACCTCAATTACAGCACACTGACGTCATAGGGTCGTTTGTCTCTGTGTGTGTTTTCCGACAGATGTAGGTTTTTAGTAATGGTGGAAGAAGGGGTAGGTATTATTATACCCATTTTACAGATGAGAAATCAAAAACGGAGAAAGATGAAACAGCTTCCCTTCAGGTCCCTTTGCCTTCAGTGGCAGCACCAGGTTCCCGGTACAAACTGTGCCCCAAGCCCATGCCCTTAAAGACCACAGGTGTTCGGACCATCCCCAGAGCTGCCTAAGCAGCTCACCGTCGGGTGAGTCATCCGCATCAGTCTTCAAAGCACCCGGTCTGTGCTTCACACATTACATATTCTATACGTTGAATTTGGTCTTAGTTTACCCAAAGTACTGTGAGAATAAGACATTCAATTAAAATAGCTTATCAATTATTCATTCCAACAGTGTTCAGAAGACTCCCAAACTCGGGCCGGGGGCATGGTCCACCACCACCCTCTACTGGAGAATCAGTTTCTCACATGAAACTTGCATGCCTTCTCACCAGAATGAGCTTGACTCCTTAAGTCGATGTACTCCATCTTGATCCCCTGAGAAATCTGTGAATTCTCTTTGTAGAAATAATCTGTAAAGTATATACTATGTGCCCAGAAATGCCAGGAAACAAAAGCTATTGGACTTATGCACCATGAAACATGAATCACTTCTCAACAGTGTTTAGAACAGAAAGGACCGACTTTTGAATAGAGATATTCTAAGCCTATGAAATTCTGTGCCTAAAATCAGGCTGCCACCTGCTATCTGTAATTTTCTTGGCATTTTTGTGGTTTGGCTTTTCTAGTTACTCGGTGATTCAAACAATTTCCCATTCTCTCCTCTCTCTCTCTCTCTCCTCCCTCTCCCCCCCCCTCTGCTGCTCTCTCCCTCTCTATCTCTCTGCCACATACATTCTCTCTCATACATTACATCTCTATGGTACCTTGGAGTGAGTAACAAGAGCTTAAATTGTTACCATATAAACTATGAAAAAGTGACTATATACTGCTTCTCGGTAGAATATTTTAAAAAAGGGAGATTTTCTATAAATTTGTTTAGCCAGCTACTAAACTAGAAGTTAGGATGTGCATCACACATCAGCAGAGATTTTCTAAAGCCCAGTTTCAAGCTTTCTTTAAATTGGTTAAAGCTCATTCATTTTTCATACAATTTTCAAGAAAGTGATTCACTGGCAAAGCCTGCCTTTGGTCAGTCTGAGGGGGAGAGAGATTAACTTCATGGCAGGGCAAATCAGCCTCCCCCTTCCTGAGGGGCTGGGGGGTCCAGTGTCTTTTTTCTGGCGTGCCTGGGAATGTGAAAGTACACTTTGTTATAGGCTCTTTCTACAAAGAGAATCCACAAATTGTTTCCAAGGATAAAGATTTAGTGGATCACCAACCCTAATCACCAACCCTAATCACCAACCCTAATGAGGAGGCAAGTTCAACTTCAGTGAGTTCCGATTCTCAAAGACAAACTCATGAATAGTTCATAAGCTGAAGTAGAAAAGCTGCTTTATAATTCCTTTCATGTATACTAGTCTTAAGACTTTTTCAAAGGATTGGGTAATTTTGCCAAACATTTCTGAGTTCACTGGAGGACCTTAAATGATACATTGAGGGCATAAGGACTAGAAGTTTGAGCTCCCCCTTTTCCTTAGCACCAGGTCTGGCTCTTAAACTAAACATGTGCAGAGTCAGCTCAAGATCAGCTGAGAAATGTCTCGTTCATGCCATGACCTCTCAGCAGAAATGTACTTAGATACAGGGGTGTTTGTGCCCATGCTCAAGACTTCTGAGCGAGAGCGTAGAGATTATTTAAATGCTAAAACCAGACAACAGGCAGAATCCTGGCTTGACTAGAATACACCAGCCTGAGCTGTGTTTTAGAGCAGCAGTTTATTGGCAAAGGCTTAAGATCAGGCTATGAAGCCAACAAGTACACTTGCTGGACATTATCCTATAGCCCCAAGCCAAACGTGGGCCCTCAGGAGGATCCTGCCATGATCCATGAGGGGACAGGTCACTGGTGGGCAGGATGCAAATTAGGTGGGGAAGGCAAAGACGTGGAATAGCAGAAACCGGAGGGAGTATTCGGAAAAACATTATTAACAGAGGTTGAACTTCTTGGAGAAGGAAGAAGTGAGGGTGGTGTGGGGATAAGCAAACACAGGAGACTGAGAGAAAATGTAAGAAGCCACTCATCCAACAAAACTGGACACCAGCCCTTTGTGAGAAAGTCTGTGTACCATGGGCACAAAAACAAATGAGTTCTCTCTTAAATACTGTGCCATGCGAGGGCAGAAAGGCGCAAGAAAACGAAGCCACAGCATCTTCCAAAGACCATCACTTAAGATATCATTTTAATTTATGCAGGGAGCCTCAACGCTCAAAATCATAATAAAAATTTGAAATTGTTTGAAGTATCTTGTCTCGTGTGCAGAACACTGCAGCACGAGGGCCGTGGCGTGTGAGGTGGGACATAGGTGTTGATCAAATTGCTTATAAATATATTCCTTTAGGTTGTTTTCCAAGACAAGTAGCCAACGGGTCAGGTTGACCCTGCTACCTCGAAGACTAGGCAATCGCCATTCTCGCCATAAAAGACTGGATCCACTGAAGAGTCACCAAGTCAAACTCACACCTTCAATCCTGAACCTCAAGGACAAGACTATACTCCTTCTTGATGTCAGCCTAGAATCTGACGATCCATGAACCAGGATCTGAATCAATACTTGATTAGGTAAGAAGACATGAAAACTCACTACATACAGATAAATACAGCAAGGGCTATATAAAAGATGAGAAAGGCTTTAGGAGTCGCACAGATTTAGGCACAGGCTCTCATTCTAGGACAGACTTCATCCTGTCTCTTCACAAGGCTCCTGCTATCATCTGAGCCACATCCATAATACGGTATTAGCAGCAGCAGTACCAGCTGGGCCTCCAACTCATTGTCAAAGTGTTGTGGGTCAGCCCTATCAATCAGTAAATCCTATACCATGGATTCTTCTCAAGAGGTCCCCAGGCAATGCTGACACCCAAGCCGAGCCTGAGGAACGAGTCAGTGCACCATC
This sequence comes from Procyon lotor, assembly GCA_028646535.1. Taxonomy (NCBI): domain Eukaryota; kingdom Metazoa; phylum Chordata; class Mammalia; order Carnivora; family Procyonidae; genus Procyon; species Procyon lotor. The sequence continues at coordinate 57,661,422 of CM053617.1, forward strand.
TAGTGCACCCCCTGGGTGGCTCGGTCGGTGTGGCGTCTGCTTTCGGTTCACAATCCCAGGGTCCTGGGATGGAGTCCCGCATCGGGAGAGGCCCTCTCCCTCTGCCCGCCGTGCCCCTTGCTTGTGCTCATGCTCTCTCTCTATTGAATAAATAAATAAAATCTAAAAAATAAAAATAAATAAATCTTCCTAGTAACTGCATTTAAAAAGAGGAAATGTTGGGGCGCCCGGGTGGCTCAGTGGGTTAAAGCCTCTGCCTTCGGCTCAGGTCATGATCTCAGGGTCTCTGCCTACTTGTGATCTCTCTGTATCAAATAAATAAATAAATAAATAAATCTTTAAAAAAAAAAAAAAAGGAAATGTGTGAAATTAGTAACCATCACTAATCCAACATATCAAAACCCTTCACCGAGGACCCAGTAGCCACATGCCGCTGGGGGGGGGGGGGCTGTTACATGGCCACTGCGGTCAGAGGCTGGAGTACCTCGGAGTTCTCCAGCTGCCAGGATGTGGCTTTGCTTTGGAGGACAAATCCGAAGCTACCCTGAGCCTCCCAAATTCCAGTCACTGCAAACTGACTACCAAACTGATGTGAACGTTTCACTAAGCCACTTTGCTGATGGCGCACCTTCAAAGTCTGCTCGGAGGGCAGGTCTTGTATTTGTCCCCATGTGGTGCCACAGACAAAACTGTCTCGGTGACGGGAAACCTTATGAAGACCTTCCTTAGCCATGAGGACTGACCCAGAGAAGGATGGCGGGGGTGAAACACGTGCCGAGCTATCTCTAAAGTGACCCAGCCACTGGCACATTCTTCAACAAAACGCAGTCAGTGGGCACTGCTCCAAGGCAGTCTTGGGCTGGTGCGGCGGCTACGCCCTCTGACGGGGGCACAAAACCTCCCCGCCTGGAACCAGCAGGGAGTTCCCTGGCAGGGCCTCCTCCTACGGGTCCGGTCCTCTCTCTGTGTTCTCTCTGCCACAAATGTCTCCTGGCCAAGCATGAGGCCAGGGAAAGGGACCTTCCTCTCGTGGGACTTCAAACCCCCAGGGACTAGTAAGTAGAGGCAGAAATGACACCCACAAAATGCTCTATTTCTGGTGAAAGAAGAAGAGGTCAAGAGGGAATAGAAGAAAAAGTGGAGAAGATGTAAAAAAAAAAAAAGAGAGAGAGAGAATGAAAGAATAGCAAATGAGTTAATTTAAAAAGAAACATTTATTCTCCTCCTATATCTGGGGAAGAAGGAGAGGAAGGAAGGGAGAGAGAGAAGGAGTGGGGAGTGGGGGGACAGAGGGAGGGAAGAAGGAACTGGAGCAATTAATAGGTAATAAAATCTACCTATCCTAAAAGTCAACTCTACGTAATAATAAAATCTAGGGTCAGTTTCTCAATGCGTGAGTGAGGCAACAGACAAGCTTTCTAATATAATTAACAGAAGCAGGTTTATCAGGAAGCGAATAATGCTTAAGCTTCAAGGACTCTTACTTACAAGGACCCCTTTCAAAGTTCTGGGAGGACCCCTGATATTTTTCACATGGCCATATGTCCATAAAGTTTGCACACACACACACACACACACACACACACACACACTCAAAGATATTTTAATCAGAATCTTTTAAGACTGTCATCTCTTAGGGTGTCTGGCTGGCTCAGTCAGTAGAGCGTGGGACCCTTGATCTCAGGGTTGTGTGTTTGAGCCCCATGTTGGGTGCAGAGATTACTTAAAAATAAAATCTTCAGTTAAAAAAACAAAGACTGTCGCCTTTTTGCATTTTGACCCCCATCCACATCCTTTCAGTACATTAGTACTGAAGCACACAGGGTGTATTTTAAGAACCTGGCTAAGGAGCAGCTGAGTCAGAAACATTTAGTTTGGGGTTTCACGGAATATATTTATGGGGCTCATGGTCACTACCATGTATAGTTACATTTTTGCTAGCTACTGTTGCAAAGTGTGAGAATGACTTCCAGGAACACCCCCACTGCTTATGATGCTGACTCACGTACGGTCATGACAAGACGACGTGAGAATAGAGGTCATATGATAGGAATGTGTCCCATGGGGCACCTGGGTGGCTCAGTCGTTAAGCGTCTGCCTTCAGCCCAGGTCATGATCCCAGGGTCCTGGGATCGAGCCCCTCATTAGGCTCTCTGCTCAGCAGGAAGCCTGCTTCTCCCGCTACCATTCTCTCTGCTTGTGTTCCCTCTCTCGCTGTGTTTCTCTCTGTCCAATAAATAAAATCTTTAAAAAAAAAAAAAAAGAATGTGTCCCATGGCATGCAGCACAAGAATTATGTGGGTATTGGAAGAGAAACAAAGTTTGAATTGTACAAAGGAGAAAAATGATCTCTCGAAAAGATCTTCCAACCATCCAACATGTAAAATCAGAAGTAAAAGATCCAATCTTCATCAACGTCAGAGGTGCTCCCCCATCGTGAATATGGTTGGCAATGAAACAGAGTTATTAATGTAGCAGACATTTTTTTTTAAAGATTGTATTTATTTGTTTGACAGAGGGAGAGAGATCACAAGCAGACAGAGAGGCAGACAGAGAGAGAAGGGGAAGCAGGCTCCCCGCTGAGCAGAGAGCCTGATGCGGGGCTCGATCCCAGGACCCTGAGATCATGACCTGAGCTGAAGGCAGAGGCTTTAACCCACTGAGCCACCCAGGCGCCCCTGTAGCAGACATTTTTAAGTGGGCACACATGAGATAGAATTTATCAAAATTCCACTCTTTGTAGATTCCAAACTGTACCAGTAAATGCAATTGTCTATGAAATTGCTTGTTTTATATATTCCAACTAGTGATAACAACAAATAAATACCAATAAGCTACATTAGAAGAAGGACAGAAGTATTTTTCTTTTGTCTATGTGGGAAATATTAGAAAATTGTTGTCATGTGAGGAGGCAACCAAAGAGTATGCTATCAAAAATGTAAGAGGAAAAGTATTATAAAAATATGTCACAGGGGCACCTGGGTGGCTCAGTCGGTTAAGTGTCTGCCTTTGGCTCAGGTCATGATCTCAGGGTTCTGGGATCGAGCCCTGCATCAGACTCCCCGCTCAGCAGGGAGTCTGCTTTTCCCCTTCCCCTCCCCTTCCCTCAACTGGTGTTTGCTCGCTCGCTCTCTCTCTCCCCTAAATAAATAAAATCTTTAAAAAAATATGTCATAATATGTTTATTAACTGCTTGTTATTCTATATTTTCTGGCATTTGGTAATTGTCATTTTTAAAAATTTGGCATTTCCTGTGGGTTTTTTTTTTAATCCTAAGTAAACATTCACTCATATAACCTAATTTTTCATTCCTAATTTTCCATCTTTTTACCTAACGGGGGTTCCTCAAATTATATAAGCTTCAGGCTTCCTAAAACCTGGATCTCTCCCTAATTAGCAAAAATAACTACACATGCCATCATCCCCATCGTGTGCACATGTGTGTATACACACAAACACACACATGCACACATACGCACATCTATCTACTTGGGCAAGAAAAACTATCAAGTAATTAAAATCTGTGACTCTCTAAAGTAAATGGTTTACCCAGGTCAAGGATACCCACTTCATCCATTCCTTTCACAGATGCAACTGCGCGACTGATCCAGAGTTAGAGTGACTCAGTTGGACACTATCCAACTATCCAACTGAGTGACTCTTTGGAGACTATCAGGACTGTATTAAAATGCAATCTTGACAAAATTCGCACATTGGCTTCACAGAAGGAAATACACGAGTCCATCATTTGCATACTGTTTGGGTTCCATTATCTCCCTAGAAAAGTTGGGGCTCTGGAACGTTGGCTTGTCCCTCATTCCCTCTGTACCATTCCAAAGACATTTTGATGTGGCCTACTCAAAGATGACCTATAAGCTTAAGCTCAAACCTGATTATAATGTGGGCCTGAAAAGGCCAGTCAGGCATAATGAAAATATTCAGGCAATTCCTCTTACATTTTGGAACCGCTTGCCCTGAGACATCACATATTCACCTCACAAGTGAATTTTTACCTGTCACGAGAACGACAGTGACAAAAATCATCTTATTTCTGGTTGTTATAAGCAAGGCATTGGATACCGCGATCCGGCTTCCCATTGGAAATTTGGTTTTACTAGGGTTTTGCATATTTAATTTTGTTGATTTTCTCGTTTGCAGTCATCCCGTTTCAACTTACCACGAGCCCTCCTGTTGCTATAATGGTGCTTTTATAGGAACTGGGTATGTTCCCTGTCTTTTGATGTTCAGTTTCCATGGTGACAGTGTGAAGACCATTGGAGAAGCCAAGTGTAAAGCTTACGACGGACCCGAGTCTCACAGTCCCACACATCATAGGACCAGGGGTGGCCCTCACGCTAGACTTGCATAGCAGCCAGGGACCCAGCGGAAAATAGTTGGAACATTCAAACTGGATCATCTGAAGGAAGCTGAACAAAGGGTATATTTACCAAGGGACGGGAGGGGATTAAGGGAACCCAACAAGGGACAGGCACTGCACGGGGCCAGCCGCAGTGGAACAACGTCACTACGTCTAGGCCTAAAGAGGCAAGAAGTAGAGTAGACGCTCGAACTGAAGAGGGTAGCCGAATGGAGAGGGCCACCCCACAGGAGCTGTGGCCTTCCACAGAGGGCCAGCCAGCCAGCGGTGGCTTGCTGGGGAAGGGGCCAGGGGAGTAAATGCCCAACCGTGTTTTCCTGCCACTCTCAGGTCTCTTGCTGGACCCAGATCAAAGCAGAAGTCGGGGGAGCCATCGCTGGCAGGGGGAGAGGCCGGTCTCTGGGAGCACAGAGCAAGGCAAAGGGTAGAGAGAGTAGAGTTGAAGGACCACGAGGAATACGGGCCGCATATCCTTCAGAAGGAGAGGAAAAATGTTAATTACAAAGTACATTAATGCTATGATTAAAAGCTACAGTAATTCCTTCATAAGACCTGAAAATTATAATGTAGAGGTATAAGATGATTTTCAAACCAATCTAATAAATGCGTAAAATAGGAAATTTTAAAACAAAAAGACTGCAGCTTATTATAGGCTACACTCAGATTGGTTACACTAAGTGTATCTTCTATTGGCCGGCCTCCCCAAGGCCACGTTGGCTTTCCTGGTTTGGTATTTTTTTTTTTTTTAAAGATTTTATTTATTTATTTAATTGACAGAGGGAGAGAGAGAGAGTGAGAGAGGAAACACAAGCAGAGGGAGTGGGAGAGGGAGAAGCAGGCTCCCCGCAGAGCAGGGAGCCCGATGCGGGGCTCAACCCTGGCACCCGGGGATCATGACCTGAGCCGAAGTCAGATGCTTAATGACTGAGCCACCCAGGCGCCCCCATTTTCTGCCTTATTGCCCCTTCGCATCGCATGGAATGCCCAAGATCCCACGAAAATCCTTTGCAGTTTGAGGGTCGTTTTACAACTGTTATTCTGTCAGGAAGAAACAAGGGAGCCATGGGACGGTGTGATTTAAGTACCCAACATAAGATCTCGCGATAAACTACACACCCCAGGGAAATGAAAACCAAGTGTGAGATGTCGAGAAAGGGAAGGTAAAAAAGGAAATTGTCAAGAGGCTCCTGCTCAGTGGAGGGAAGGATAAGCCTTCTAACCTCATCTTTCCGACCACTGGCATTTTCTTAGAGAAAGCACAGTGTTTTCATTTCTGTTCGTCTTTTTTTCAGGGACTAAGGCACTTTCAGGGAGTCATAATTTGCTTCCCGTTTCAACCAGCCAGCTTCATTCAACAGGACCGCCCCCCCACCCCCCAACAGAGGGCAGCTTTGAAGAAAACTTCTCCTTTCGGTAAAAGTAATAAAAACTGTGAGGAATTCACACACATCTTTCTCTAAATGCAAACAATAGTAATTAATAAATATCATTATTGCACAGAACACTGTGTCTTCCTGCTTAAAAAAAAATGCACACAATGAATGGGTTGAGTGACAGCCAAAAGGGACTCAAATGAGACAAAAATGGGAAGCTGCCTTCCACCTATCCTGTGTTAACCTCCCTCTGTACTGGAAGGTGTAGGGTCTGCACACCAGGAAAATCATCTCCCAGAAATGCCTATGGAGGAACATCCTATAAATATACTATAATGAGGCCTCACAAACATTTTACGTTTCCAGAACATTCTTCCCAAAAGAACGTTCTCTGACTTGGCCCTCCTATGCTGTTTAGCCTGCGATTGGGTGTCTTCTCTTCCTGTTATGAATCACAGGGTTGAAGCTGGTTTCTTAATTAACTTTATTTAGATCATGAAACCATCCATTTGGGACCTCAGGCTTTACATCTCATTTTACAGATGAGAAAACTAAAGTTCGCTGAGGTTAAGTGACTTGCTGCCGATGAGACAGCTAATCACAGTGAGCCGAGAACACAGGTCTTTAGACACGGACCCGAGGGCTTTTTCTGTGGTAGCACTCTGGGTCCCGAGCCAAACACAGCCATTTAAAAAAGAGGCCATCCACGACCAGCACTGAAAAAGGCCAGCGATCCTGGCACATGAAGTTCAAAGCTGCACTTGAAAAAGACTTGGGAACTCTGGAGGTTTGACATCCTTGTGACTAATGTTACCCAAAGTTTCCTGAGTCGGAGTTGGATGTGTCCAGCGAGACGATGAGACTGTGCCATTCTCCAACCCGCGCAGACAGCACCGCAGATCATAAAATCTCCGGCCGTTTATCTTGGAATTTCACACCCACTTGGAGGAGTTTGTTTTGGTTTGCTTGAAAGAAGCCTGCTCAGCAGTCAACAGTAGATTACTTTACATAAACTTGTTACAGATTCTGAAAACAAAAGGAAAGCCTTAAGAAGGCAATTATCCATCCGCTATAATAAGAAGTCAATAAATTGACTCTGTTATGTGTTTATCATAGAGACAGAGAAAGGACTGTTATTTGAAAACAAAAAATACTCAAAATTCTCTTTCTCTCTCCCTCTGCATCTCTCTCCCTCTTTCTGTTTCCCTATTATGCCATGAAGGAAAAGCATTCCAACATCGACTTTTGAGTATTCCTGAAGAACAAAAGAAGGAAAGAAAGAAAGAAAGAAAGAGGAAAGAAAAAAACCCCACAAAAACCAAGCTGAAACCACATCTAAAACTGCAATACTTTGAAAAGTTACCTACGTTTAAAATAATATTGTTCTTAATGAACTTATTAATTTTCATGGAAGTACAGACTTTCGTACGTGATGCGAGGGAAAAGGCAAAAAGATTTCCCAGACAGGCTGAAGGCCAAGGGAACTGGAAGAGAGAGCCAAGAATGAAAATTCCAGTCATCTTTGCTGCTGTAATTAGGGAGCATTGTCCTTTCCCCCTAATTAGCTAGCCAAACACCACTGATTTTTACAAACACACCTAGGATTAGCATCCAGCCCTCTTCCTTCAATTCTTTCCAAGTAAAATCACTTGCTAGGAAAGGATAAGCCTGGGAATTTGGGAATCTTCTGCTCTTTCCCTAGTAAGAACACATTTAGTAAAACAAAACCCAAAACAAATTACATTCCTTCAAAGACACGTATTTCCTAACGATGCCTCCTCCCTGATAAGTGAGCCAGGCGAGCAGTGTGGCTGACCTGCGGTGGCTCGGCCACTCAGGCCAGTGGGGAAAACTGCCAGGTGGCTCACACACAGTCAGTCTCCTAGGCAGACAAAGTGTGGAGGGGACCCCCTTTTTCTTGACTTCTACCTTCACTCCGACCTTTCCTTTCCATAAGAAACATCCAGTAACATATTTAATACTTAGCCTTTGGGGGCTAGTTAAGCTTAAAATTCAAGTCCATACATCTAAAAGAAAACCTACCTTTTGAACGCTGTTTTCGTTTTCAACCAAATATTACACTTGTGAATTCTTTCATTTGCATGCCATGCACAAGAAAACGTTAATAGACATATAATATGAAAGACACATAAACAAAAGGAACATGTTATAGACTGCCTTTGGAGTTAGTCCTCAGAGTGAGGCACACACAGGTCAGAGCAATCAAATTCTACTACATCATCATATGGAGCCAAGTCATAGAAGTTCTGTCTGTCCCCACTTCTCCCTCTATTTACCAATCCAAACAATCAAGTGTTTCTACACAGGGATAGGGTGAGGACAAAGCACAAAATGTCCCTGGTGCCATTAGAAGTACATTTTCCACCAACCCCAAGAGTCACTATTTTCTCTCTTGGACTACCTTCTGGAGTTCTCTAGGCCAGGATGGGGGTAGCTATCCAATGAGAGGTGGAGAAAACAGAGAACCTTTCATCATCATCCAGCATGTCCTTCAATAGAAAGACAATTTGCTCCTTCTAACTTTTATGGCCATATGGTGTTAGAATTATTTCTCTGCCTCTGGTGGCCATTCTTAAGCTAGTAAGGAAGGGGATTAGATAAATGCAGACTTTAATGGTTTTTCACAGATAGGATCTAAAATTAGTAAAAAGAAAAGATCAAATAAACAGACAAATAAAAACTCGCTGTGGTCTCAAGAAAAAAGGAAATGTTGCCAACGTAAGTATGTTCTGATTTTCCTCTGTGGGTACAACTACCTCCTGAATTTATAAGGGATATTTTCTTAAGGATAATCACTTTTCTTCTGGTTGATGGACTTCATCTTGAAAACACATGCTAACTGTTAAGATCATGTAAACTTTCCACGTTACAATGATATGAGTGATTTGGGAATCCAAGGAAAAACTGAATCGTTTAGAACGTCAAGGACAAATGATCCCCTACCTGAGTGGTGTTTATGCAAGTCTTCAACAAGTTTATTATGTACTAGCTAGTTCTGCAGGACCCAGCGATGTATAGATTTCCTCTGTAATTGTTTGCACTTGTTGGAGCTGTTAATTAATACGAATGGCAGGAAAATAAAGGAGAATTGGCCAGTTCCACTAATGAGAACTACCAGATGAACACAGAGTTGTCATGGAAGTCACAGTCACCATGAAGCCAAGTATTTGCTGCTGCCAAGTTTCTGCTCAGACCACTGCCACAAGCCCATCAGCTGATGCCGAAGCATCATAATATTTCATTCATCTTTTCAAGTCAATGTTTACTGAGACCCTAGTGGGACCTGGCACTGGAGACCAGAGTCACATGAGAGGCCTCATCCATGACTGATTCACCGGTAGGGTAATTCCTTCCATTGATGTTTGTTAGGAGTAAGTGAAGTGTTCTGCGCTAATGTTTATCCACTGATAATGAAGAGATTCTGAGAATCTAACACCTGGAAGAGATGTTTACAGTCTTAATACGCAAAAACAACAAACTTGATTCTGCACAGCAAAGCAAACCATCAACAAAATGAAAAGGTAACCTACTGAATGGGAGAAAATAATTCCAAGCTATATATCTGATTAGGGGTTAACAGCCAAAGCATAAAAAGAATTCATATAACTCAACAGCAAGAAAAATAATCTGATTAAAAATGGGCAGAGGATCTAAATAACCATACTTCCAGAGGAGACATACAGAAGGTCAACAAGCATATGAAAAGACACAACATCACTAATCATCAAGAAAATGCAAATCAAAATACAAGATAAAACCTCACACCTGTTAGAATGACTATTACTAAAAAGATAAGAAATAACAAGTGTTGGTGAGGATATAGAGAAAAGGGAAATCTTGTGCACTGTTGATGGAAATGTAATTTGGTAGAGCCACTAGAGAAGACAGTATGGAAGTTCCTCAAATAATTAAAAACAGAATTGCCATATGATCCAGCAATTCCACTTCTGGGTATTTATCTGAACTAAATGAAAACACTAAGCCATGAAGATATATGCACTCCCATGTTCATTGCAGCATGGTTTTCAATAGCCAAGATATGGAAACAATCTAAGTGTCCATTGAGGCATGAATGGATAAAGAAGATGTGATATATATATATATATAGAGAGAGAGAGAGAGAGAGATACATATATATATATCTATATATTTATATATTTTACACACACAAAAACACACACAGTGGAATACTATTCAGCCATGAAAAAGAATGAAATCTTGCCATTTGCAACAAATACATGAACCTTGAGGATATTACGCTAAAGGAAATAAGTCACATAGAAAAAGATGAATACCATATGATCTCACTTATATGTGGAATTTAGAAACAACAAAACAAGCTCTTAGATACAGAGAACAGATTGGTGGTTATCAGAGATGGGGTTTGAGGGTGGGAGAAATGAGTGAAGGTGGTCAAAAGGTATGAACTTCCACTTATAAAATAAGTGAGTCTTGAAGATCTAATTGGTGTCATGGTGAGTATAATTAATAACACCGTAAGAAAGTAGATCTTAAAATTCTTCATCATAAGAAAAAAAATTCTATGAATTACATGGTGACAGATATTAACTAGAATTATTGTGGCGATCACTTTGCAATATACACAAATACTGAATTATTCTGTTGTACACTGGAAACTAATATAATATGTCCATGATACCTCGACTTAAGAAACAGGAAGTAAACTCAACAAAAAAGTTGAAATCACGTGGTGAGAGCATTGTACTGGATCCATCAACTAGGAGTCTTCAACCTTAACACCTCTGACACTTTGGGCCAGATAAGTCTTTGTTATTGGGGATATCTGCACATTGTAGGATCTGAGACCACATCCCTGACCGCCCACTGGATGCCAGCAGCAACCTTCCTCTAGTTGTGAAAACCAAAAACGTCTTCAGACATTGTCATATGTCACCTGGGGAGAAAACTTGCCTCCAGTTGGGTACCACTGAACCAGAGAACCTCTACTCTCTCTTGAAATTAGGATTTCATAATATTTTAAAAGGCAGGACACTGAAAGGAGGTGAAATGCACATAGCATCCCTTTGAATAAAACTTCCAAATTATCAATAGAGGACCCCAACGAGTTAAGTGATTTACTGTTTACCTTACCCCAATGCCTCCTTTTTTTCCTCTATTTTATGATAGAAAGCCCAATATGGAAACACCTTTTTTATGACCTGCTGGATATTCGAAAAAGAATCACATGTGGTTCCATTTTGTAAGAAAGTTTCCCTTTTCCAAAAGCTATTGGTAATGAGGGCAAAGAATGGAGCATTCTCTCCTGATTCAGGCTGGATGATTAATTACTTCTGTGGAACAGCAAAGCAGCAGTTGTGTCGGCCAAGTGTCCCTGGGACCCATAATTAACCCAGAAGGTCTTCCAGAGGGAATCAGACTAGAAGCCAAAGGAATATAATTAAAATCCCTTGCAGTTTTAAAGGTGCTCAAGTCCTAGATTCTAAACAACATTCATTCTTGGCCTTGAACCCTGAGTTCTCTTCCCATTTTTTTGTCCAAGATTTTCCAAATAACCTAGCTTTGTATTACTGAATATTGAATAATGTAAAGTTAAAAGCAAACAAACAAACAAACAATAAACCAAAGGTACAGAAGAGTGTCTTTGGGCTGCTCTCATTTGTATAAAGAACAAGGTCCAAATGTGCACAAATACAGGAAAAAATGTTTGGAAGGAAACAAAGGAAAGTGTTGACATGGCTACCTCCAAGGAACATAAGTGGAGTCACAAGAAGCTCATTTCACGGAATAGCCTTTCATGCTGTTTGAACTTTTGTTCACATGCATATGCTATTAAATAATAATGACCAGCCATCATGGGGCAAACTTGGCAAGAATGGCCTGGGATATAATGAAAAGTAGGAAAGATAATGAAAAACCAATGGATTCCATGCCTCCCTACCCCCCACAAAGGCCATTGATCTCACTGCTTTAAAGGACAGAATTTATGTTGGCTATAGTTCCATGGAGTCTAACAATTAAATATCTAGGCTTCTCCATAAAAAGCCTAATAAACAATTTTTGACTACCGACTATGCCCACGATATTGTACCAGGCAGTTTACATAAATGATCTCCGTTGACCCTGAAACAACCTTGAGAAGCAGAATCTCTACTCTCATATGGACTGCAGGACTTCGCCCAAGGTCACTTAGTTCAATGGTCACAGTGAGCCTTGACCTTGATGCAAAATCCCATCCTTCTACTTCACCACACATCTTCAGAGTATTAGGTGAACATAATCGACCCAAGCCATTGAGTTCACCTCTCCTTAGAGTATTTTTGGGTGATCAGGGGTCTTTTCATGGCTGGAATCAGGCACACAGTCTAATTCTAGGTATTGCAGATAGGAGAGCGTCCACCCTTGCCTCACGGGCTGTATGTGGTAGAGACTGCAGGAAACAGAGAGGCTGATGTTTGTGCCTGTCATACTCCCATCTTCTGTAGGACCATCCCAGCAGCTCTGTGCCAGCTGTTCTGGCTGAGGTCTGGGGCTCCCTGCTCTAGCATTCTGGTGGCTCCTGGGAATAATCTCATTTTCCCTTCTCTTTAATCAAACATATCTGCCTTTTCTTCCATTCCTTCATAATAATTCTCAATAATGACTCCTATAAACTAAGCCATAAAGAAGTGTCTATAACACGTCCACATGGCATGTCCAACTAATCTTTCTTCAGTACTGTATTTTCACAGGAATTCTAGGAGACTTACAGGCCATTCTGGTCAATGAGCAAGTGCAGGGAGATATCTTCAAGAAAGGTCAACTTCTAGCACCCTCTGAATCACAATGCTTACTCATCCTGAAACCTCTTTGTTGATGCCTTCTCCCCAGTTCCTTAAGGAGGTGGCAAGATCAGGGAAAGGCATTCAGATCAAAAACAGCAAGCATGAAAAACTTCAATCTTAAAGAAAATAAGACAACCAAATCCACTTTCCACACAACATGAACCACAACACTTAGTCCTTCCCATTCCCTGTTGGACATTTGCTTGTCACTTACATTCAGTCTTCAGTTCCAACTGTGCAAAGAAACAAACAAGGATAATGAACACTGTGTCTAAACGAAAATCTTTTCCCATCAGTGGCTTAAACCAAACACAGAATATCTGAGACCCCAATCCCTACCCTGTTCCTCAAGAGTCCCGAGCCAGAGTCAGCCCACCTGATAAATCTGGTTTGTACCACATGTCAATTACCCTATTAAAGGCTGTTCTGGGAATTAATTGGAAATAGTGCTTAGTTATGATAAGGAGAAATGCCACACTGTTTATTAATAGATCGAGTAGCTTTTTAAAGTCTGGTTTGGCGGCAATGGGGATTAACTGTGCTCTTTTCCAAGCACGTTACTGGTCTGATCCCTTTTGGGACAGCTTCCTTAGTGAGCAGTAACTGCCTTACAGGTGACCTTCACCCCTCAGGAATGGAGGCCGCACAAGGAAATCTTCTGGGTCTCAGGAATAAGCACTTTTAGAGTTCCAGGAATGAGGGCTAGTAGACTCCACCTGGCCAGCAGGCCCCCCTGAGCACCGCCACCTATGGAAGTGTCTAAGCAATGTCCCTATACTTGCTGCAGACAAATCATCCTGGAGGGGCATGCTCAATGACCAGGCAAGCAGGCCTTGAGAATGACTATGTGACCTTAGAAGAGAATTTTTAAGTCTCCTAATCAGACCTCGATACCCAATCATCTTTTTTTTTTCCTGATAAAAGCCCAGAAAGAAAAAAAAAATTCAGTGATCTAACTTCTAAATCAATCCAAAAGCCTTAATTAAGAAATAAAAAGTAGGGGGGCGCCTGGATGGCTCAGTGGTTTAAGCCTCTGCCTTCAGCTCAGGTCATGATCTCAGGGTCCTGGGATCAAGCCCCACATCGGGCTTTCTGCTTGTAAAGAAGCCTGCTTCCCCCTCTCTCTCTGCCTGCCTCTCTGCCTACTTGTGATCTCTCTCCTCTCTGTCAAATAAATAAATAAAATCTTTAAAAAAAAAAAAAAAAAGTAAGGGTGCCTGGGTGGCTCAGTTGGTTGAGCCTCTGACTGACTCTCGATTTCAGCTCCAGTCATGATCTCAGGGTCATGAGATTGAGCCCTGCACTGGGCTCCATGCTGGGTGTGGAGTCTGCTTGGGATCCTCTCCCTTTCCCCCTCACCCCTGCTCATGCACTCTCTCTCTCTCAAATAGATAATAAATCATCTTTTTTTAAAAAGTACTTGTCATTTACTTACAGCTCCCATCTCCTATTTATTCACACACACACACACACACACACACACACACTTTGAGGTACAAGGGGAGGAAGAATACTTTTCCTGGGATTTCTTTTATCTGCATATCGGTTTCCTTACAGGAATCCCACTGGTGCCCAAACAGGCCTCTTGGAGCAGACATGCTTTGCCCTTGCCTGGGGCGAGGGGAGGCAGAGCTAAGGCAGCGGCTAACGGTCTGTCCCTGGCTGGCCAGGACGGGGAGCTCAGCACCTGGATCTCTTTCCCTCCTTTGCTGACCAGCAAACTCCCACTCTTGCTTTAGGACTAGTCAGGCTGAGCCATCCCCACCGTCTTCCGTGATCATAGCTTGAAGTGTACAAAGCTCAGCCGCAGCCTGGAGCCCATGGTGCTGTCATGACTATTTACTTGGCTGCCTCGCTAGTGGACCACAAATTCCTGCCTAAGCTCTTGTTCTTCCAGCATCTCGCTGGAATGCACAGCTCCAGGGCAGTAGAACACACCTCTGTTGAATAAATGCATACTTACCCTAATGTGGCTCGCCTGTCTAGTATTTCTAAGCATCTGACCGGATTTTGGTGGGGAAGAGAAAGTGATGGATCCAAAAGACAGGCCTTCCCAGGGGAGGCAAGCTCAGGAGATGACCCCGGCCACCATGGGGCAGAGGACAGCTGTGGGTGCCAGGAGGGACATACAATGACCACGGGCAGGTTCCTATTGAAAATCCTCGGGTTATCTAAGAGCAAGCTATAACCTGGCTGAAGGCGGGGGTCTCTGGAAATGGAATGCAGGGCACGCAAATGTCAATGCCTGAAACAGGAATAAACGAAAAGCCCAGACCACCACCCAGGAGGGCATGTCGGATGGGATTACATTGTGAGGCTGGACCAGACAAGCATGAAAAGACTGGAGGGAAAGGTCGGCGTGCATCTTGACCTTTTCAAAGCCGTGAAAAGCATCATCGATCTACCTTCGGCGGATGCTAGCCCCTCCTCCTCCTTACCCAACCTACCAGGGAAGCAGCCCTCTGCTCTTTCAGCCCATCTCACATGCTTACAGAAATTGTGCAGAGATGGATCTGTTTCAGTGGGAAACTGAGGCATTAGCCACAGATGACACATGCAAAAGGGTTCTTGGATCCCAGCCCCATTCGCTGTCTTTGAGTCCTTCTGAACTTTGTGCTATAGGTGACCGAGAGACACACAATCTCATTCAGTAGAACTTCAATTGTCTTCCCTCCCACTCTGTGGAAAACTCAGTTCACCACCTTAACGTATTTGTTCCAGTATTCCTGGAATCCAGAAACTTGTCTGGTTTTCAACTCTCTTTTAGATCAGTTATAACATCTGTGTGGTTCCTCTGTCGATTAACCAGTGAAATAAAACCTCTGACCTTTGTTCATTCTGAGATCTGTAGGAGGGTCATGATTTTACTCCTTCCTGAAAACTATCCTTTAGCAATTGCTAGTGTCTCTACTCAAAATTTCAGTCACTTTTGAACAGGAAGACCCCTTGCTTCACATCTGGAGGGTTATGGATGGTATTAAAATTGCAGTCTTTATTATTGCCCAGCAGAAAGACTCCTTGATAACAATGTCTCCCAGTTCTGCCACTTGCGTGCTGTGTGTCCCTGAGTAAGTCAGTTGATGTCTTTGGGTCTCAGTTTCTTCCTCCGTAAAATAGAGTCAGTGGGAGGATCCAAGGAGAAATGTGTGAGAGCATGAGCTTGTGTGTAAAGGACTACCCATGAGAGCTATCACCAGTGGCGTTATCACCATCTTGGTGGAAGCGAGGAATTCTTTTTTTTTTTTTTTTTTAATTTTTATTAACATATAATGTATTATTTGCCCCAGGGTACATGTCTGTGAATCTTCGGGCTTACATATTTCACAGCACTTAATAGCACATACCCTCCCCATTGTCCCCAACCCAGCCACCCTATCCCTACCCCACTACCCCGCCCCCGGCCACCCTTAGTTCATTTCTTGAGTCTAGGAGTCTCTTATGGTTTGTCTCCCTCCCCATCCCTTCCTGTTTCATTTCTCTCCCCCACCCCCCCAAACTCCTGCCTTGCCTATCAAGTTCTTCATATCAGAGAGATCATGTGATACTTGTCTTTCTCTGACTGACTTATTTCGCTTAGCATAATACCCTCCAGT
>CM053617.1:57678089-57702099 GCA_028646535.1 Procyon lotor
TTCTCTGTTCAACATAGTGGCATCAGTCTGGTCCCAAAGCTGACCACCCTATCAAATGTGACATCAAGGCCTCAAGGAAATGAGGATCCTTCTTACAAAGAATAAGAACTCTGGTCTATCGTAGCCAGAGCTAATTACCTATGGTATAAAAATAGCCCAATGGAGCAAATCTTGAAGTAGCCCGCAGAGTCTGTATCCCTAACTGAGACAGAAATTGTTGAATGAGTTTGGAAGCCCTCTGACTGTGAATGTCCACAGCTTCACTCAGGACATAGAGCATAGGAAACTAGGCCACATGCCTAAGGAATGCAGTCTGAACACAGAGCTAGGGCGTTTCTTAAACCCAGGCCTGAGAAGATGAGACTGCACTACAGAGTGATTGGAAATAGGGAAAAAGACAACATTGGATGGAACCGAAGTTTGCTATGCAAAACTCCTTTCTGATCGTTTTGCTTTAGGGTCTACTGTTGTGCTAGTTAAAAGCCATGCTATTTGGCTCAGTCAGCACAATTTATTGTGTAAAACTATTAGCCAATTAAAAAGTAACAGTTTCCTCTCTTTCAGCCACTCCACGAATATAAACATTTTGAGAACAAGAGGCATTATTATATCAGTAAATGTTCACATAAACAAATCAGCCTAATTCAGTGGCTTTTCATTCTTCATTCAAAACCTGCTTTGCTATTCATACTGCTGCGTTATGTTTCTTTTCTAAAATAACATGTAAACAAAAAATGTATTCCTTGAAGAAAAAATGTGGAATATAAACAGCTGGAGTGCTGTTTCCTCCAGTGAAGTACAAAATTCCACCTAGAGAGAAATGGCTGATTGGTCACCATGATAAAATCCTGAGCCACTGGACTAATGACACTATGGATTATGTAACTGATCCATAATTCACACAAATTAGAGCTAAGCTTTCTAGCCAACCAACAGCAAGTGTACGGACCTTTACAGGATAATACCAGTTTTATTCCCAGATCCAAATTATATCAATAGGCTTGTTTCAATCCTCTCACCTACTTTGTTTGTGAGATACCATATGTAATTCACTCTTTTAAAGTGTTTAAGTCAGTGCTTGTTTATATATTCAAAAAGTTGGGCAACTATCACATCTAATTCCAGAACATTTTCATCATCCAAAAAAACACCCCCTGTATCGATTAGCAGTCCTGCCCCCATTCTCTCTCTCCCTGGCAATTACTGATCTGCTGTCTGGTCTCTACAAATTTACCTATTCAGAAACGGAATCAGAAACGGCCTTTTACGTCTGGTTTATTTCACTTAGCATGTTTTCAAGGTTCACCCTTGCTGTATCAGTCCTTTATTCTTTTTATTGCTGAAAAATATCCCACGGTGTGGATAGATGACATTTTCTTTGTTCATTGGTTGATGTATATTTGAGTTGTTTGCATTTTTTGGCTAATGGGATAATTCTGCTATACACATTCACGTACAGGTTTTGTGTGGACATACGTTTTCAGTCCTCTTGGTTATACAGCTTGGACGGACTCGCTGGGTCATATGGTGATTCTGTATTTAACTTTTTGAGAAGCTGCCAAACTGTCCTGCAAAGTGGCTGCACCATTTTACACTTTTGCTAGCGGTGTATTAGGGTTCCAGTTTTTCCTCATCTTCACCAACACTTTTCTGTGTTTTCTATTATAGCCATCCTAGTGGGTGTGAAGTAGTATCTTGTTTTAATTTGCACTTTCCTAATGACTAATGATATCGAGCACCTTTTCATGCATTTATTGGCCATTGATATGTCTCCTTTGGAGAAAGCCCTATTCAAACCCTTTATACATTTTAAAATTAGGTTACTTTTGGTTTTTTGGTGGAGCTGTAAGGGCTCTTTATATATTCTGACTAATTGACTCTTATCAGATACATGATTTGCATATATTTCTCCCCCTTTGTGGGTTGTATTTTCACTTTCTTGATAATGTCCTTTGAAACATAAAAGATTCTAATTTCGATGAAGTCAATGTTATTTATTTTTTCCTTGGATGCTCATGCTTTTGGTGTCATATTTAAAAAATTGTTGCCCAGTTGAAGACCATGAAGATTTACACCTATGTGTTCTTCTCTCTGACCTACTTTAAATTATTCTACTTAGTCTACTTGGGTACATTATCTATCTATCTATCTATCTATCTATCTATCTATCTATCTATCTATCTATCATCTATCTATCTATCATAAGCTGCTTTAAATTACTTCTAGAAAAAAGCAACTTATTAATGAGTTAAGTTTTTAAGAAGTTACAATCACTGAAAAAGACAACTATGTTTATTACCTTAATATATGTAAATATCTGTAACAAATACTTAAACAAAAACTAAAACATCTATGGGCACCTGGGTGGTTAGGTGGGTTCAGCTTCTGCCTTCAGCTCAGGTCAAGATCAGTGGGTTTCCTGCTCAGTGGGGAGCCTGCTTCTCCCTCTCCCACTCGCCCTGCTCGCCCTTTCTCTTTCTCTCTCTTTCCCCATCGCAAATAAATAAAAAAATCTTTTTTTAAAAAAAAGTTTAAAAAAACTAAAAAATCTAAAACTCAAAATTCAGAAGTGAATTATTTACACTTGACTTGGGCTCCAACTGAACTTCAGGTGATATGAATCTTGTTTAATGTTCAGATTCTCTAGTCTATGTTATTGTGTTCATTTAGTATAAGTAAAATAATTAAGAAAATGCTGGCATCACGGATCCCATCTTATAAATCCTAAAACTGGATTAGGACCATGTTGTAGGGGGCCAGGTGTATGAGGTTACAGAGTTTGGACTCTGCTGTGCAAACAAAACCATTTGGGTTCCTGAGCCAGGGAGGCACATAATCTCAGTGGTATTTTAGGAAGATCTGGTGGGCTCCCAGGTACACAGTGAGGTAGCTACAGGAGTGGAGCTAGGGTGGGGAAGAGAGGGAAGAGAGTTTTAAATAAGAACTGCAGGGAAAATGGCAACTATTTTAATTCCTTTGACTGACTTGTCTGAAAATGCAAAGCAGGTCAAACAAATTGCTCTTTAGCACAAAAAATAACATAACGTATTGCTCACAGGGCTTGATCCTTGATCCTAGGTAATTCGGCCACTGCAATGCTCTACCCCAAGCGAAAACATGCTCTTTGAAGAGCTAAAGTTTAGTCTCTGGAATTAATTTAATCAGCTGTACTAAACAATTTAAAAGTCAGCCTTCTTGTAGCACGCTGGGCTGAAGTTATTGATTTATGTACTGAATGGAACCTGCTGAGATAAATCCTTAGAGATGTCACACCCCATTTTCTTCAGGACTCAGGGAACACAAATGGTGCATGGGAAGATTAATTTACAACACCCAAATTCAGTCTCCTTATAATCAGATAAAAGACTCGTCTGCTCCCCGTAAGTAGGAGAGCAGGTATTTCTGCCAAATACCACCTGTATCAGAAACACACTCCTGCTGCTCTCATGTTCTAGTAAAATGGTTTTGGCGTCTCATGCCTCTTTTGTATTTTTCATCACTAACTCCTTATTTTAGGACCTTGGGATTTTAACAGGTGGTTGCACCATAAGAGGTGGTCCTCCTACCTCTACCTTGCTCCAGCCCCCCACCACCTAATTTAATTCATCCTGTAACTGGCTCCCCACCAAATCTTCCTAAAATACCACTTAGATTATCTGTCTCTTGTTCAAAGACCTTTCAAATGGTTTTTCATCTGCACAGCAAAGTCCAAACTGTATAACCTTACACTCACGGACCTCTGTAATCCTCTATCATGGTTCACTCTCCACAAGTCTCCATTCCAGTCAAACTGAGCTTCACTTTCTCCCAAACACATGGTCTACTCTCCCCAACTACCACATTTTGCTCCCCTCCTCTTCCTTCTCCGGAAGGCCCTCCTCACCCATGCCTTCCAAATCCATCCAACTCATTGCAACCCAGCTCAACTCCCTGCGGGAGGAAGCCTTCCCTGACCATTGGGCACCTAACACAGTTAAGTACTTTCCTGTCTGGGCTTGGCTTATCATGGCATCAAATCCTCAATCCGTCACGTTACGTGGATTACTGGATTTTCAAAAGGGTTAAGTCTTCTCTTCACAGCTAAATGCTAAGTTTCCTGAGGGTAAGGTCTCTTTAGTATGCCTTTCATCTGGTAAAAACTTAGTAAATATCTAATAATTAAGTAAACATACTCAAGAAGTTAAGAAAGTTCTTGCCTGGAATAGTTTTTCAGTGAGGATGTGCTATTAACACGGGTCCCAGAAGGAATTTAAAGCAGTTCATGGGACTGCATAAAATGTGGCAAGTTAGCAAGTACAACTTTGGAATTCTTTTTATTTTTCTCCCCACCCATGCAACTGTAAACTGTAAAAATTTACCAAGATAACAAAAATCCTTGAGTCCCTGACCTCAAGAAGTTTGAAATCTAGTAAGCTTGCTCAAGCCCCCAGTTACCTCCTGTATATAATATGTTCCAGGTACAGGAAATGGCATGAAGGGAGACAGGCAGGCTCCTTAGAATAATACTGAATGGTCTCCGCCTGAGTAGGAATGATTTTTCCAGGTATCTAAGAGTATTATTTTGTTATCTGTAGAGCCAATAAAGTACTGTCCTTAATTTCCTTTGGACACAGATAAACAAAAAAATTTCCATTTTCAATATATTGCAGGGATTTGGAAGCCAATTGAATCCCGTCTATTTTTTTATTGATAGCTTTTCTTATATTAATAAGTATGAATACTTGGTCTTAGAATAAAAAAAAAATTTAGTAAAACTGCTACAAGGTCAAGTCAAAGCTGTATTTGCAAAGCTGAAACGGGAATCCAATAGCCAAATATTACGACATAGTATGTGTGCCTCTGTCGCTAAGGAGACTAGGTGAAGGAATTATGGATGGATAATCACAAATCTCTCTATTACTCTTGAAATATCAAACCACACATTCTTTACCAACAGAGGGCCAGAGATCTTCCTGCCTCACCATTTGTGGAGGAGTGTGTCATCTGAACTTGCTGGCAAAGAAATGTTTTTACATAATACACCCACACAGAGAGAAGAGACTTTCTGCAAAGATTTTGATAGCTGGTAGTGTTTTTCTACAACCATTTCTCTAAGCCTAAGGTGACCCCCAAGAACCAGAAGATGCTGGTTTTGAAGTCCACTCTTAGACGGTCTGTGAAGAATAGCCTGGCCCTGGGATGTGAGCTAAAATGAAGATACTGTTTGCGTTAAGCAAAGAACTCATAAATAAGAATGTAATAACTGGGCCATAGTGATTTAATCCTCATTGCCCTTTGGGGTTTGATGATCAAGCCAAGCCAAACAGAGACAAAGAATTAGATGAAGGTGTAGAATTAGAATTAGAATTAGAATTAGATGAAGGCCAACTGGTTTGCATATTAAAGAATAGCAACCCTAAGGTGCCATTTTAGTCCCTGCTTAAAAAGCAATAAAATTGGGGGCGCCTGGGTGGCTCAGTGGGTTAGAGCCTCTGCCTTCGGCTCAGGTCATGATCTCAGGGTCCTGGGATCGAGCCCCACATTGGGCTCTCTGCTCAGCGGGGAGCCTGCTTCCCTCTCTCTTTGCTACTTGTGATCTCTCTCCCTCTGTCAAAGAAATAAATAAAATCTTTTAAAAAAAAGCAATACAATTAACAAATATGTGTATTCATTAACAATTTTTTATAAATAATAAAAGAGATATTTGTGCTGGGAAATATATAAATGGTACATCCAGTGACCACTATCTAAACACAAATTTGGGGACCACAGTGAGATGAACAGTACACTGGACAGGGTAGTCTATAAAAAATATAAAATGCCCTTAAGTCTACTGACCAACATGTAGCTAGAAATATTACTTTACACCTTGTGCTTTTAAAAAGCCGATTTAATGCAGTGCTGCTTAAAATACCTATATCTGGAATAAGTTTCAAACTACACGTTGCTGAACATCTAGTACTCCAGAAAAAGAAGACACACTGGCATGTCCCTGGTCCATCTGTGGGATGTGGCAGCTACCATCCATAGGAAATAAAATGGGGCCAACAATGGACAGTTCCTAATTAGTCTGGGGAAGCCACTTGTTCCAATCTGACCTCTTCAACTCTAGGTGCTAGTCCACCTTGATCTTTGAGACTTGTGTCATCCTCAGTGCCTCCCGAATTCCTGGTTTCAATACAATGGAAGTTCTAAATCCAAACCCCTTCTACCCTGAACCTTGCTATCCCCCAGACCCCAAATCCTGACCCTGTAAAGGGGCCTTTTCATATCCTGCTGAATCTTTATCCTAAATGAAAGAAGGTCCTACCCTTGTAGGATCAACACATACAAATATCACTTAAAATTTTTTCCAAGAATTTTATCTCACAATTTTATCTTTTTCCAAGAATTCTGAAAATGAAGTGCTAAAAACACAAAAAATAGAGGTCAAAGCCACCCACTAAGAAAATCTCTAGACTTGTTGCCACACAATGCAGAGAACACTCAAACAGATCTGAGCGATCATAATCTTAGGAGACACTGGCCAAAACCAGAATGGTTTCACACTTGCATATCCACATGATAAAAGACTTTGCATTTTTAAAGGAAATGCACTTCTCAAAAGCTCATGTTTCCTCAAAAGTAGTTCAGCCTCAGAACTGTTCTTGTAAAAACAGGCACCATTATAGCTGTTCATCCTGAATAATGGATACACAGTCACACTACTACTTTATCCATTTCTGTGGATATTAAAATATTTTACCACAAGTAGTTAAGTTGCATAATCTTGTGACCTTACTAAAAATAACCAAATTGTATGGGTGAATTTTATATGTGAATTATTTCTCAATACGAAGAGAAAAAAAAATAAAGCATTATGCTTTCCAGATTGGAGATGGGAGAAATTTGAGGCATCTGGAGAAACAAAGTCATTTGTCTAAAGTTAAATAGGATATCCACGGAAAAATGTGCAAATGTAGACAAAATCTAATGTAGCACTTTATCCCCTCCATGCATTCAATGATAGAGAAAGAATAATCACAAAATCCTTTCAGTCTCTTGGTTTAAAAAGGAAAATTGCAGAAACTGCAGCAAAACAGAGTTCAGGAGATAGACAACAGCTTTTGGTGACTTTACAGGGACACATGGGGTCTTCTCCAGCCCCTTTACCCTTTCCTAGCTGGGTTTTACCTTAGAACTGAAAAGGAAAAGAAAACAATTTCATGAATAAACTCCTACTTGGCTCTATAAGAAATAGAAACTAAAACATAGTTAAGCAAAATCGGGACAGCTGGAAGACAAAGGAAGGGAAGAGAGACTTACTGATTATTAACATTCTAATCACAAAAAAGAAAGGCACTTAGGGGCACCTGGGTGGCACAGTTGGTTGAGTGTCTGACCCTTGATTTCGACCCGGGTCATGATCTCAGGGTCCTGGGGTCGAGCCCCGCATGGGGCTCTGGGCTCAGCGAGGAGTCTGCCTGGGATTCTCTCTCTCCCTCTGCCCTGCCCTCCCCCTTGCTGAATGAATGAATGAATGAATGAATGAATGAATGAATGAATGAGGCTTCTAAAACCTCCAGAATAGGCTGAGAAGGTATTAGAAAGTCCTTATGCGAATAGAAACCAGTTAAAAGGTGACGCCACTTTGAGTAAGTGTGGACTGTAAGAAAAGGAAATCCATTCGATCTGAATGCTTTGAACATTCTTTAAGAAGCACAGGTATGGTTATGTGGAGTTGCATTTCATTCTCTAGGTTCCAATAGATAGAACGAGCCTATAGACAAAACATTAAATAACATCAGGTTGTAAATGTCAAATTCTGATAATGTGAAAATGGTGGTAGAAAATGGTAATAGAGTTCAGGAGAAAACAACATGACTGATTAAGAAACACTAGTCCTTCCACTCACATCCTAGTGAGTTTGTGGAGTTTAGTTGACAGAAAAAGAAGTTGGGACAAAGGCATAATTTTTCAAAATAAAACCAGTTTCTGTTATAATAAAAATAAGGAAACACCAGGTAGGGCAAGGAGAGGTACAAGAGGTATACTAAATCTTTTCTCTTTCTTACTGAGGAGTCTAAAGTTAAGGAATGAAAAAAAGAGCAACATTGTTTTTAGGTTTTATCCATCAGAATAACAGTTTTTAAAGTAACTTCAGATGTGTACAACAATTGGGCTGGGATACTTTTTTTTACTTAATACCACTCAGTACCTCTTTCTTTTTCTTTTTACCTTATACATAGTTTTTATAATAATTTCTTGATTCTTAAGTCACAGAATCAAGGAGAAAAATGATCTGTATAACAACAGGCACAGGGAAGACATTTTTGCCATCAAACACACGATTCTGCTGGATACGGCAGTTTCCCACTTCAGTGCAGATGGTCACATGCCAGCTCGGCTGGCATTCAGGTGACGTTGGGTCCCTGCTTCACCACTGGAGAATAAACTGAATACAGGCTAACAGGCTGAAAGGAAGTTCAACCAAGGTATTTCCTTGGTAAGGCATATTTCTATTGGTAAAAAATAAAGTAAAAAGCGTAAAGGCACTGGCCTTGAGTATAATGGACAGACTCCCTATTTTCAGCTAGGGTAAGGATAGCCATTTCTGAAACAAACCTGGTAGCACCAATGTATTAAAGTCTTAATCTGAGCATACAATGTGCCATTCTAGCACATAGGGAAAGAATTGTCACCAAAATGATTTAACAGTGTTTCCAGGCAATAAATGGAGAATCCCTTATGATGTGGTAGATAGTTTAATACACATTTACATGATTATTTTTTTAAGATTGTATTTATTTATGAGAGAGAGAGGGCAAGGTAGAGGGGTAGGGACAGTGGGAGAGGGAGAAGCAGATTCCCCACTGAGCAGGGAGCCCAACACTGGGCTCCATCCCAGGACCCTGGGATCATGACGTGAGTGAAGGCAGATGCTTATCCCACTGAGCCACCCAGGTGTTCCCGCATTTACAGGATTCTTAACTAAACCTGGCAAAATGCTACTGTGTGCCTCAGATTTTTACAAATACCCATATGGTTAGTTATTAGTAAGAATTCCTTTTAAGAATAGAGATTTTAAGCTTTTCGTACATGTAAGTTGTAGCGTATGTAAGGAAAGCGGGAACACTAACACAAATGGACAGTCATAGATTTTAGCAGAAGCTTTACCTCCTCCCTACATTCTCTTAGGGAAATTTGTTGTGGTTTTGCTTAGGACCGTGTAGAAATAAGTAATCCTCAGGGACTTCCATCACTTCCCCTGGAAGTCTTTCTTATTCTACCCAGGAGGAAATCTACCCGGGCATGATTAAATCTCAACTCCCACGCATCCTCCTAGGGGACTTGTTACGATGGAAAATTGCCGGTATTGAAAGGAAGTGACTATAGCTTCAGCTTTAAACTTACAAGAAAATTAGTACTATACCAATTAGAAGTGGATAGTCTCTTGGACAGAGCTGATATGGAAACAGAGTTTTGAAATAAGAAAAAGTTCTGCTTTCTAAGGTGATATGCAAATTGCAAACCAGGAAAGATGCTAACTCAGCATCTTGGAAACCACTCAACAATAGAGGCATACTACTTTCAAGTCACCCTCAAGAGTTCTATGAGACAAATAGCTTGATAGGCTGACTCTTCATATGAATCCTTTAAAATAATGCAAGAGCTCTAGAATAAAATCAAAAGGCCTGCCAATAACTGAGAAGATATATACACAACAAATATCAAGGGGGAAAATGGTTAATTTTAATGGTTGATTTCTCTTCTTTAGGAAGAGGAATGGAGGGACATCCTCCAATGTTGACCCCCATCCTCATGAACACCCCACCATAAAAAAAAATAATCAGGCAATTCACAAAACGTAGTATACGGGAAGAGGTCAGAGTCCTTCTTAATTGAAATCATTTAAGTTCGAATGAGATTTTTTGTTGTTTCCTGCAAGTAACTGACAGAGATTATTGTAAATTAAAAATCCAGAAACTGTGAGGACACTATTATATACTGTCAATAGAAGTCTAAACTGAAACAGCCTTTCAGGAAAACAAGTTGGCAATATGTCTTCAAATTATACTACATTCAACACTGCAGTACTATGCAGTCATGAAAAGAATCCTGTAGAAGTTTTTATGGACATGGAAAATTACATAAGGAAAACCGTACCAAAACAGTACAGGAAAATTACCTTGTCAAACTCATGAAACACAACATATTCATAACTTGTAGGCTTTCTATATTTAATAAGAATGGTTGGGGCGCCTGGGTGGCTCAGTGTTAAGGTTAAAGCCTCTGCCATCAGCTCGGGTCATGATCTCAGGGTCCTGGGATCAAGCCCCACATTGGGCTCTCTGCTCAGCAGGGAGCCTGCTTCCTCCTCTCTCTCTGCCTGCCTCTCTGCCTACTTGTGATCTCTCTTTCTGTCAAATAAATAAAATCTTAAAAAAAAAAAAAAAAAGAACGGTCAGGGTTACTATTAGAAAAAAGCAGATTGCTTCTACCCATCATTCTCATAGATTTTGGTAGAAAGCTAGCTTATCTCAGGCTGATTCCCACCTTATGAAATACGAATGCTCTAGAAACAAGAAAGTACTCAATTTTTATATTTTGCATTATAAAGCAAATACCCTGCTAAGCGTTCTTCAAAAGTCCTTGAATATTCTTATTTGGTGTGCTTATTTTATTTTAAACATTATCAGATCAGTTAGTTAATTGCAAAATGCCTAAGTATCTCTAATGATTAACAACTGCCAAAACTACAGTTTGGTTCCACAAAAAAATGTGGAAAGGTACAATTTATCTTTGTATCCCTTCACTGAATTATTTATTTCCAACCATTAACAAGCGAAACAAAACAAAAATACGATCAATTGCATTCTACACATGACCTGCTTCCTCAAGTAAAACATCCAGACCAGCAAAGTGAATATGGAAAAGATCCTCTTCCTGACTCAACGGCTTTGAGCCTGTTACTTAACCTTGCTGTGCCTCAGTTTCCTCCCCTAACTAAACGGGTCATAATATCTACCTAGCCAGAGTAGAAATGCTTGTGTCCCACTCCTGAATTCATATGTTAAAATCTTAACAAGTGGCCAGTGACCGGAGGCAACGGCGGTGAGTGGGACTTTGTGGTGTAGAAAAATCCTGCAAAAATGTCTCTGTACCCATCTCTTGAAGACCTGAAGGTAGACAAAGTTATTATGGCATAAAGTTATAAAGGCATAAAGTTATTATGCCTTTTCCGCAAACCCTGGCAACCCAGCAATTTTATCTGAAGCTTCTGCTCCCATCTCTCAAGATAGAAATCTCTATCCTAAATTGTATCCGGAGCTCTCTCAGCACATGGGCCTGAGTTTAAATGAAGAAGAAATTCGTGCAAATATGGCTGTGATCCCTGGAGCACCAGTTCAAGGGTTGGTAGCAAGACCTTCCAGTATGAACTATGTGGTGGCTCCTGTAACTGGTAATGATGTTGGAATTCGTAGAGCAGAAGTTAAGCAAGGGATTCGTGAAGTCATTTTGTGTAAGGATCAAGATGGAAAAATTGGGCTCAGGCTTAAATTAATAGATAATGGTATATTTGTTCAGCTGGCCAGGCAAATTCTCCAGCTTCATTGGTTGGTCTGAGATTTGGGGACCAAGTACTCCGAATCAATGGGGGAAACTGTGCAGGCTGGAGCTCTGATAAAGCACACAAGGTGCTCAAACAGGCTTTTGGAGAGAAGATTACTATGACTGTTTGTGACAGGCCCTTTGAACGGACAGTCACCATACATAAGGATAGTACTAGACATGTTGGCTTTATCTTTACAAACGGAAAGATAACATCCATAGTGAAAGATAGTTCTGCAGCCAGAAATGGTCTTCTCACAGGACATAACATCTGTGAAGTCAATGGGCAGAATGTCATTGGGCTGAAGGCTTCTCAAATTGCAGACATACTGTCAACATCTGAGACTGTAGTTACTATTACAATCATGCCTGCTTTTACCTTTGAACATATTATTAAACGGATGGCACCAAGCATTATGAAAAGCCCGATGGATCACACCATTCCTGAGGTTTAAAAGTCATGGCACAATGGAAACTTCACTGAACTTCTCCAGTTTACTTCTTGGGCAACTTAACTTGATATATTATGCACATGAAGCCTTCTAGGAGCCAGAGAGCATATGCTGCATGAAGACCTTTCTATCTTACATTATGGCTGGGAATCTTACTGTTTCGACTGGATATCTTGTTCACACTTCAAGATCGTTGTAGCCTTATCCTGGTTTTACAGATGTGAAATTTTGGACAGATTTACTTATTTTCATAGAGTAGTTTCTCTACTGGAAACCTGATGCTTTTACAAGCCATTATGATTAGAATGACTGATCCAGGCTTAGCTCTGTGTTAGAACCAGTCACCTTTACCTTACATATCAAATAGTGCTGTTCATATTACGTTAGTTCTATGGTATAATTGCATTTTTAATGTGTAACCGTAGTACATGTCGAATGACTGCTTTTGATAGTTTTTTGGTTCTGAGTGTGTGTGCGTGCGCGTGTGTGAATGCACATGCCAGGTGTGCGTGTAAAACCAATTAAGTACACTGGTTTCATTCCATGTAAGCATTACACAGTGTGTGTAGGTTGCTAGAGATTGTGTTGATTATCACTTAATTGTAACTACCTTTACTTAATATGCTTCAACTGTCACCTTAACTGTGTTAAGCATCTAGAATAAAAGCCAAAATATAACTATTGCTGCCTTTCTAAAACCTAAAACGCAGTTCTGTGTTAAACTGAAATGTACACCCAGAACAATGTAATGGTAGTATGTAATGTAGCCCAGAACATAGCTGCTTAGTTGCATTTGAGATTTTCTAGTCAATTGTGTAATGGAAATTTCTTTCTTCTAAAACTTAGCTGGTATTACTTTCTTACTTTACTTTCAGTGAAATGATTCACTACATATTAAATGTAAAAATTCTTAAACCAAATAGGATAAATTTTTTACTCCCTTTATTCATTTGTAGATTAAGTGGAATAATACCTAATTTTTTGTCTTTACTCTTAACGTTCTCTAACCTTACTACTTTGGGAGGGTCTTAGGATGTTTCCTAAGTAATTTGTTCCATTTCCTGACCCCTCCCTACAAACAAAATGGAAGTGACACTTTATCCTGGTTTTTTTCTTTATGGTTTATGCTTATTCCATCTTAATTAAATATGTATAAAGTGGACTTTTAGCCTAAAAAAAAAAAAAATCTTAACAAGTGATGGTTTTAGTAGGTGGGACTTTTGGGAGCTGATTAGATCAGGAGGATGACATTCTCACGATGGGATTAGTGCCCTTATAAAAAGAGACCACAATGAACTCCTTTCTGCATTGTGAGGATGCTGGCTATCAGTCAGGAAGAGGCCCCTTACCAAAACATGACCACGCCGGCACCCTGATCTTGGACTTCCCAGCCTCCAGGACTGTGGGCAACACACTTCAAATGTTTGTAAGCCTCCCTGTCTGTAGTATTTTGTGATAGCAACTCAAACAGACTAAGCCATACCTCAAGGATGATCAGTTCTTTAATCCATGTAAAAAACCTTACAACCTTGTTTGGCATATAGCCCTTCAATAAATGTTAGTTTTCAAAATCAATAAGTACATAAAGAAATTACTGTTATTTTTAGTTGAAGTGTAGTTGACATTAGTTTTTGTAATTATTACCATTACGGCTACTACTAAGAAAATAGTTCATTTTTAAAATTATTATTACTACTATTACTATATGTGAGGATATAAGTAATAGAGGCAATGTGGTTAAAACGCAATTAAAGCCATTAGAAAATTTTGCCTAAAAAGGAAGATTTAGAATAGCTTGTGGAATGAAGGATTTATATTCCATTGGTGCTGACTTAGGAACAATGAAACCTCGATGGCATTCAGCCTGTGGACAATGTGTCCTGGGCAGCCTTGCGGGGGCACTTTCAGAATAAGGGACTCAATTGGCTATTAAAGGTGTCATATTTTAGAACTCAGGGAGACTAAAAGTCAGTAGTAGAACCACTTGTACTTTTTTTTTTTATCAAACTCAGATACACTGCCAGATTTCGTGCATAAATTAGATAAAATCATCTTGGATCTTTCTGTGAAATAATAATGTTCTTAAACTCGATTTTAAATCACTGCTAAGATAGTACATTTTTTTAGCTCTTCTCTTTTTTTCCTTTGTCCAAAGCATGAGGAATTCTTAAACCTCTAAACATCAAATTTGTCCTTTTCAAAACTATTAGTCCACTGTATTAGTAACTGTTGGTAACTGTATTAGTCAATAATATATTTGGAAAACACAAACCTTACAGTTTGTGTAAACATCAGGCCAGGCTGAGCGAGGCTGTCAGCGGCCTCTGCCTCTCACTCCCCATCGTGGACCTCAGGTGTGTGGGCCCATATGCAAGAGAGAGTCCTGGGGAATGGAGACAGGATCGCCTCACTGCCCAGCTCTGGTGCACTGACAAGGTCTGCGTTCTCTAAAAAGAGGGGCCAAAGGAAAAGAAGAAAAAAGCTGCTTTCTTCAGGGAGTTTACAAAATATAAAAACCCTCAAGTACAAATAGGTTTCTCTGGGGATCTGTGTAACAAAGAGACAAGAAGTTGGGGGGATTGGGGGCACCCAGGTGGCTCTAGGGGGCAGGGCACCTGGGTGGCTCTGTAGGTTAAGTATCTGACTCTTGATTTCAGCTAAGGGCATGATCTCAGGGTCTTTGCTCAGTGGGGAGTCTGCTTGAGATTCTCTCTCTCCCTCTCTCTCTGCCCCCTCCACAAATAAACAAAATCTTTTTAAAAAATTGGGGAGGGGGTGCCTGGGTGGCTCAGTCGTTAAGCGTCTGCCTTCGGCTCAGGTCATGATCCCAGGGGCCTGTGATCGAGCCCCGCATTGGGCTCCTTGCTCGGCAGGAAGCCTGCTTCTCCTGCTACCATCCCCTCTGCTTGTCTTCCCTCTCTCGCTGTGTTTCTAGCTGTCAAATAAATAAAATCTTTAAAAAAAAAAATTGGGGAGAAGGACTAGTGTGGAGACCAAGAGACATCACTTGGACAATGAAGCAGAAGTTTCTTGATGGGCTCACGGCGCTATTGGTATGATCTCATGGGCCTTGCCATGGTCCCTGCCTAGGGAAGAAGGGGTATGAAACTGCAGTGGATCATCTGCCCTTTGCACACAGACAGACTGGGTTTAAATCAAGGGAAAATCAGCTTTGCTTCTACCTCACTGGCATTTCTTCTCAGGCTTTGTTTCTATGTCTTCCTTCTCTGCTCAACTTCTAAACTTCAGAGCAGTGTCCCTCAACTGTCTGGGAGAAGGGCCAGGTGTTTTTTGTTTCAATTTCCAATTCACTGCACACTGATACTATTGTAAAATGTGATAAAAACAGATTATCAAAATAATGAGAGCAAGAGGCACACAGAATACAAGCCAGTGACCAAGCCTCTGCTGTAGTCCCTACTGACGCTCCAAAAACTGACTCTCCATTTGGTTTTTACGTCACTGGGGACTGGTACGAGGGTGTGGGCAGCCACCAGGCTGTGGACCCCCATTAAGTAGCATCGCTCTAGAAAATGCAGCTCTGCGTCTACATGCCCTTCCTGGGTAATATCCCCCAACTTTACAGTGACAAAGCCCTAAGTTAAAGCTCTTTCTTCCCTACAGTGGAGACTCAGGTGTCCTGCTAGCTGCCTGACCATTCCTCTTGGAAGTGTCGGGCATCTCAAAGTAAGGTGCTAACAGAACATGTGATGTTACCCCCAGCCTGAACCCTGTTCTCTCCCCTCCCTCAACAGAACCCTCCGTCCTCCAGGTGCCTCTCTCTCTCACTAGACTAACTCTACTCCGTCAGTAATTCCTGCCTCAAATATGCCCCGAATCTGTCCGCTTGTCCTCCTTCCTCTGCTCCGCCTCCAAGCCACCATCCTCTGTCCCCTACATCCCTGAAAAGGCATCCCGGCTGGTCTCTCGCTCCTCGCCTGCCTCCCTGCAACTGACAATCCATGTAGCCGTGAAAGGGAAGGTGGACCACATGAATCAGGTCACAGCATGCTCCTGCTTAAAACCCTCCCCCGGTTTTCATTACTGTCAGAATAAAATCAAAGTCTGGTTCCCCAGCACACAAGACCTGACCCGGCCCGGGCTCTGCTTCCCCTCCAGCCTTCTCTCTGACTTCCTTCCCGTGGGCAACTGTATTCTGGCTACACGAGATCTTTCTGTTCCTGAAACACGCCCAGCTCCTCTCTGCACCAGGAACTTTACATTTGCTGCTCCTGGGCCTGAAACACCGTCCTCAAGATCTTCAGGTGGCTGGCTCCTTCTTCTCATCCTGATCTCAGCTCCCAGGCTCCTTGTCAGCACAGCTTCCCTGGCACCTCCAAGACACCCAGTCCACGGACGAATGATCCAGCTCTAAAATGCAGCAAAAGGACTCACCTGTCTCTCCCAGAATCCTGCTTTGCTTCCACCACAGCCCTCCATCACAGTCTGAAATTCCACGTTGTGTGGAATTCTGTGGAATCTCCATCCCCCCACCCCCACTCCCAACAGCTTACAAACCTGGGAACAGGGGACCCATAACTGCGCCGTTCCCAGCTATGGCCCGACCCCTGAACAGGGCTCGGAACCAAGTGGGTTCCCCCCTAAAGATATTTGTTGAATCAATAAAGGAGTGACTCTGACAAATGCCACTTAATTACCCTATAAATCTTTCATCTCAGCGCCTGTTTCTTCCTCTGTAAAACAGAAATAGTAATGCCTACCCCAAGAGGTGCTTGTGAGAATTCATTCATGCGTAGATGAAGTCGTGTGTGTAAAGCGCCGGGCCTGGGGTGTGGCAGGAGCATTCTGTCAACAGTAGCTAAGAAAGATACTCTGAAGGGCGCCTGGGTGGCTCAGTCGTTAAGCGTCTGCCTTCGGCTCAGGTCATGATCCCAGAGTCCTGGGATCGAGCCCTGCATCGAGCCCCGCATCGGGCTCCCTGCTCGGCAGGAAGCCTGCTTCTCCCGCTACCACTCCCTCTGCTTGTGTTCCCTCTCTCGCTGTGTTTCTCGCTGTCAAATAAATAAAATCTTTAAAAAAAAAAAAAAGGAAGAAAGAAAGATACTCTGTGCCGTGGGCAGCAAGATGGAACCTACACTAGAACACAGTAAGCTCATTCATAGCATGTGTATCACACACACACACACGCACACACACACACACACACACACCACACACTACCCCCCAACCCCCCACCCCCCGATCTGCCAGGAAAGGTGGAGAGAGACACTCAGGGAGGAAAATGCTCAGGTCTTCCAGTTTTTCAGATGAGGGCCACCAGGCCAACACAATCTGGATATTTACACAAATACGTGCTCCTTTGTACTCCCTGGCTGGTGAGCCCTGGGGGAACGCGGCATGCATTTGCATTTATACATCTCCCATACTGAAATACCAACCTAGGTTTGCAGACGTCTGGAGACAACCTAGAAATCCCATCTAATGGTATATCTAGAAGGAACCTTACTTGCTTGACAACCTCCCGTTTTTTCTCAAATGGGCCAATATAGAAATACGACTCTGATTTTGGAATCTTTTTCTAGGGAAGCAGGGGATACACAATCATGCTCGTTTCTGTAACATCCACATTATACTAAAAGCAGCAGGGGAAACAGAACGTGGGTACTCTACAATCAGTTCCCTCGATTCACCCTTTCATAAAATTCCGAGTGCTGTGACATCACGTCACTACATGTCACCAAGAGCCCTACTCGTCACTTTAGCGTTATTATGAGCTCCTGCCTTCCTCAAACCCCTGATCCGCCCACTCGCAAGAGTGTGTCTGACCAACAGCCAGCTTTTTTCACTCAGGGACACCCCACCCTTAAAATGACCTACTTTTCTTTGGCTCTTTGGAATATTTTTATGATGCTCTTGTAAATCTGCATTCATCACTAATTTTAGTTGAATGAAGAGGGAATTAAACCAGATTAGTGTCCCTAGCTAATGTGGTCCCTAAGAATACATCAAGGATATCAGAGAAGGGATGATGATCACAGTTCAGGAATTTGCCTGGGGTGCTGATGCTCCTTTTATTTGTCCCCTTGGTTGATAAGAAGGAGGGTTACATGAGCACAGGAGCATGAGAAATAGGCATGTGTCTGTGCAAGCTGGTTGGTTTTTTTCCCGTGCCTGAAGAAAAGTGAATGGGAAATTATGAGCGCTTGTGAAAATTGTCACTGCAGAGTTTATTATTTCAATAAACTGCATTTCAGCCTCCCAGTCTTGGCCCGGCAACGTGATTGATTTAATGAGATGGGATACCCAGGCAGGCAGGCCTGGGCCTTCCTTCTTCAACCCCACAGGCACATCAGACAGAGGGAACCACTTCCCCTGTTGGTTCAGAAGGGGTTAGCGCCTGACGTGTTAAATCAGAAGCTATCGGATGAAACGGGAACATGGGTAGAATATAGTAGAATTGTTACCAAATGGGTGGATTCCAAGAAGGACGAAGATATTATCTAAACTCTTCCACAGCAATTTTTTAGTCTAATGAAAATAAAACTAAAGTCTAGACTAAGGCATCTGTTGATCATCAACTTTATGTTTTATGAATTTTTGGAAAGCAGCATATTTTAATCACAAATACGTTATGGCCCTATTATAGGGAGAAGCTTTTTTCTGCTAGATGGATTTGCCCCATGATAGCAGATGGAAAAGAAAGCTCAGTATTGCAGTTAAATGTTATTTAAAGGTTAATGGTCCAGTCTCGGGGTTATTCTGATTGTAAATTATCTCTCATCCCTCATAGAGGCCCCCAGTTAGCCAAGCTCCTTTATGCAACTTTAGTTTCTGCTTAGGTTTGTCCTTGTAACTTAAAAACTACTTTTCCCTCCCTCATGCTTCTTCCTTCAGATTAAAGCCCTTTTCTCCCCAGTGTTGGCTGCTTTAAACTAAATCAGAAGAAACACAATCAGATAAAAGGAACGCATTTGTAAGACCTTTCCACATCACTGCATTTTGAAAGAGGATATTGGCTAATCCCACCCCAAACTTCTAAATCATGCCCCCTAATATAAGACCGCCCCCCTCCTGTTTCATGGCCATCACTAGAATAACCATGACCAGCAATTATTTTTTTGAAGGGTTGATGTGTCTTATCAGAATTGTGTCTCTTATGGTATTTTAACTTGACTTATACAATAATAATAATTTAATAATAACAGCAATAATAATAATAGAAATGAGGAAAAGAACTCATACTCATCAAGCACTTTCCATATATTAGGCAGTTAACACTGGTTATCTCCCTTACTCTGCACATTTTCTCCCCTAGGTCTGTAGAGTGGCTATTATTCCCAACCCTTTACAAAGGAGGAGAATCTGAGGCTGGAATGATGTGCGTATATCCTGAAATTCACACAGCCGGTAGGAGGCAGTGGCAAAATCTAAACTCAAAAACCCGTCCTCTTTTCTGTATACTCTGTTGCTCCATAATTTCAACTCAAGAAATATTTATTAAGCATCTTTGAGGTACACAGCACCGTGTTAAAATTTTTTAAATGGGTAAGACCCATAGTGCAGTCAAACAAACCAAGGTCCAAATCTTGACTCTGCCACTTACTGGCTGTATCTTTACTCTGACTTACTTTGAAAATGGGGATAATATAAACCCCATAGAATTTTTCTTAGGATGAAATATTATGATGTTTGCAAACAGTAATCACTAATATTAATTGAGTGTTTACTATGTGCCAAGTACTGCCCTAAATCCTTTTTTGGTGTGAATTCATGTAATTCTCTCAAACATCCTATCAGACACTTGCAATTTACGAGCTAAAAGGCACAGAGAGGGGAGGGCATTTGTCCAGGGTCACCCAGATGTAAGCATCAGTGCTGGGATTTGAACCCAGGCAGGCTGGCCCTAGACTTGTCTTAACTACAGTGCTATAATGTCTCCCTGCATGGCACATAGTGAGGACTCAATAAATAGTAGCTTTTTTTTTTTTTAATTTAACAGAGAGAGAAAGATCACAAGTAGGCAGAGAGGCAGGCAGAGAGAGAGGGGGAAGCAGGCTCCCTGCTGAGCAGAGAGCCCAAAGCAGGGCTCGATCCCAGGACCCTGAGATCATGACCCGAGCTGCAGCCAGAAGCTTTAACCCACTGAGCCACCCAGGTGCCTCAGTAAATAGTAGCTTTAAAAATGTTTCCTTTCTCTGGGCACCTGGGTGGCTCAGTAGGTTAAGTGTCTAACTCTTGACTCCAGCTCAGGTCATGATCTCAGGGTCGTGAGATCCAACTTCGTGTGGGGCTCCACACTCAGCAAGGAGTCTGTCCCTCTCCTTCCCCCTCTGTCACACTCCCCTTAAATGAATAAACAAACGAACAAATAAATAAAATCCTTTAAAAAAATGTTTCCTTTCTAGAGGCGCCGGGATGGCTTAGTCAGTTAAGCGTTCAACTCTCTATCTCAGCTCAGGTCTTGATCTCAAGGTCATGAGTTCAAGCCCCGCAATGGGCTCCGTGCTGGGTGTGGAGTCTACTTTAAAAAAAGTTTCCTTTCTAAATACAAGGAATACAATTAAAACAAGCACATAAATCGTCATAATGTAAGGAAGACTGTTACTCAGGAGACCAAAAAAGCAGAGGAGATCTCTCTCAGAAGAAAAGTCTCCGTAGCATATAAAATGGACCTTAAAAAACAGTCACCATTTTGTCAGAAACCGGTGAAAAAAAAGGGCATTCTAGGTGGAAACAGAGTCAAAAGCATAGTTGCATTTGGAAAGATGAACAATCTAGCTTGACCTAAACAACGGTTTCAAAGACAGAAGAGTGAAGTGGGCCATCGGGGTCATGGAGAGCCTTGAATGCCACATGAGAGGAATCTGAAGGCAATTCAAGAGGCAATAAGGAGGCCACTGCAATCATGCAATCAAGCTATAGAAAAGTAATTAATCTGGAAGTTATTTTCTGCTGTGTGTGCCTATCTCTCTACTTTGCTCAATGGGTAGACACGCCCAATAAAGTCATCTTTTCCCTCCAAAAAGTTAAAACATTCTGGTAGTTATCACAAGGGAGCCTCGAACACAGTGGTAGAGGAATCTAAAGGTAATTCAAGAGGCAATGGGGGTCATGGAAGCTTTTGATAGAGAAGCCATGCCTAATTAGGCATAATTAGCCTTGGCCTAATCAAGGCCAAGTTGTGGAAAATTAACAGCCATGACACATAGAATGAAACAGAGAGAGGGTAAGAGTGATACTGATAACTGCTGCCCATATGTTCTGATTGCTTTCTTTATACATTCCCAAAATCTAGGAAGAGCATTAATCTGAAATTAATCACTTAGTAGGCTTTATTAGACAATGGGAACCACGGCAAGATTGCACTTGAACTGCTGACCTGCCAAAACAATGGGAAAAAATTCTTATAATTTTTTATGTGAAGTCCTGTGCTTGAATAACTCTCATTTTAGTGGGAGTCATGAACTAAGTTTAGAGAATTGGGCTGACTATATTTTTAGCTGTCATTTGTCTCTCTTATCTTTCAGTTCTTAGAAAACACACATAGTAGTAAACGGACATGAAATTAGCTGCTGTCTCTGCTTGACCAGCTTACAATATGCAATCTATATGAAAGCGATCTAGAGGGGGAAATGCGACTCAATCCTGAAATTATGCTTCTACCATCAGATATGCAGAGACAGATGCAAAGGCAACAATGAAAATGTTATCAGAGCATGTTTTAATATAGCCCCAGGCCTTCAGAAGTCATATCTGCTGTGTGTGCCCGTCTCGTGCTCTGTTCAATGTGTATGCACATCCAATAAATTCATCTGTTCCCTCCAGATTTTTCTGTTTGCTTTAAAAAAAAAAAATTAAGGCACTGTGGTACATACTACCAAAGACCAGGCAAGGACAGCACCTGAGATATTTGACAGCAGTCACGGCTGCCTGTAATCTCTGTCCCAGGGGGTTAGTCTCTAGCTCACATCATCTGTTAGAATTAAGACTGCCTAGTAATTTCATTGGTGTGCCGCTCCAAAATCCATGGGTATATTGAGAATATAGTGATTTATCATCACACATCTTGATTTCTAAGCTTAGTCACACCCTTCACAGCATGGTTATCTAGTTTTACAGCTTTTCCTTTCTGAAAGCACAGAAGGAAGGGGTTTGCCTTCCTCCCCTAGCTATTCTTCTGGACTCTATCAAGCAATCTAAGCCAAATGTTGGG
This sequence comes from Procyon lotor, assembly GCA_028646535.1. Lineage (NCBI taxonomy): Eukaryota > Metazoa > Chordata > Mammalia > Carnivora > Procyonidae > Procyon > Procyon lotor. Next base: position 57,700,287 of record CM053617.1, read on the forward strand.
CAATGGCTGCCCATTATCCTCCGGCTATACTTGCTTCTTTCTAGTTCCCACAATGGAAGTGATTTGCAATACAGGATATACACTTTGTTTGCTAGCTACAAATTGTTAGCCGTAGCCAAAGCTAAGTTTTAGTCACACAGTTATTCACAAATTAAAACAACACACAGGCAGGGCAGGAGGAAGGTGAGCGGAGTTAGGTGTCTAGAGGGCAAAAGATAAGAAGGCATCACTCTCACGATCATGGCTTACACCCCTCACGCTGGCTCTCTGTGTGCGTGCACAGGCACACACACACACCACAAAACCCAAAGATGACCAAAAACAATGTAAGTAATAAGTCGAAAGCCGCGGCTCAGGGGTTCTCATATTACATTAAGTTCAGGTCATCGTTTAGCTGAGCGTGTTGGTCCACTCAACACTCTCCAAGGGTTTCCATCTCACACAGCGTAAAAGCCAAAGTCCTTCTGATGGGTCCCAAGACAGCACATGGCCAGTCCCCCAAACCAAACCCCCCACTATCTCGTACTGCCCCCTCACTGTGCCTGACACACTCCCAGCACATTCCTGCTCGGAGTTGTAATGGTCGTGCCTTCCACCTAGAACACCCTTACTGCACATTCTCACCTGGCTTGCACTCTCTTCCTCCTCTTTGTCTAAACACTGTCTTCTCGACAAAGCCTTCCCTTATCTCTCCCATCCTGCCCTTTCCACCCCCTCCCACCAATCCCTCTTCATTTTCTCCAGAGCAATCACCACCATATGACATTCACTACCCATTTTTACCTACTTATATTCCCTAAATATCGTTTTTACATAAATGACACAACTCAAGACGTACACTCCCTCGTAAGTTCCCATTGGCAAGGATTTTTTTTTTAATATTTTGTGCAATGCTGCATCTACTGATCTAAAATAGCAGGTGTTCAATAAGTATTTGTGGAATGAATGCACTAGGGACTAGGGAGACAGGTTTAAACAAGATATTGTTTCTACCATTGGGGTGATAACAGTATCCATGAATATTGCTCCCCAAATAAAGTAAAGCCTGCCAAATTATCTCCATGAGGGGCTCTGCCAGTTAACCTTACTAAATCAATATCAAAACTCTTTAGAGAAGCGAATGTAAACACTCCCCATAATAAGTGCACATATATGTATAATCCAGTTTAAGCAGAATACAAAACCCAAAGAAAGACTAGGAAATAAATTTGAAAAGAGACAGTTTAGGAATATAAAAATGTTGTTGGTAATATTCTCAACAAAGCTGAAGGCAAAGTACATCCCTTTAGCCATAGTTCATGTCCTTGACATTCATGACCTCCAGTAGGATTCTGCTGAATTTCAGAAGTATATTACATGTGACAACAGTTCCCAATAAAATATCTTTCTTCTGGCATTCTGTTAATGAAATATATTTCCACTAAATGTCACCCCTTTTTTATGACCTAGTCAATAAGATAGTAAAAATAATTTTTCAAAATAAATGTGTCTTAACTGGCATTAAAGTCATATTTTACAGACTTCATTTAGCAGCCCAACATCAATTCCATGAGGGATATTTTCTTCTGCAATGAATAATACAAAAGTAGAAATCATCGTGTTTACCATAAAACAGCCAGTGTGTAAGAGCCTTCTTTCCCTTACATATCCACTAATGCTTCTTTTTTGTAATTGAGCAAGATGTGTAATTTGACTATCATGATCCCAAAGACTGACGTGTTTGGTGGAGAATCTTTTTTTACTACCAAATTCATTCTTATTCCAGAAAGAAAAATGTTCAGACACTGATGCTTTGCTGCAAAGTCAAGGAGCT
>CM053617.1:57719511-57737335 GCA_028646535.1 Procyon lotor
TGTGTGTGTGTGTGTGTGTGTGTGTGTTTACATGTGCATTTTTTAGGGGAGAGCTTTCATCCAATTCTCAAAGGGATCAATAACCCAAAAAGACTTAAGAACCAGTGTTCTATGAAATTATTTTTTATTTTGATGTTATCTCTATAGCTAGCCATGTTTTGTTTAAAGAAATCCTCTGCTAGTAACTCGTTAAAAAAAAACTTTAAACAAAAAGGTTGGTGCAGATTTTTAAAACTATTTTTATTTTAAAATACAGAAAAGAAATATAAAGAGAAAAATACAAGGAATAAACAAATACATCAGGATCCCAGTCAGAGAAATGAAATCTGCAAGGATCTACATTAAACCATTAATCTTAGCTGCTACCATCAGAAAACTTTACAGATAGTATAATTGATCTTTAATTGCAATATTTATTATGTAATATTATTATGTAATATAATACTTATTGAGTACTTGTCATGTCTTAGGCACTGTTCCCATTATTAACTCACTCCATCCTCTTACCAACTTTATACTCCCCCTTGTAGAAATGAGAAATCAAGCAAACAGAGGTTAAGAAATGACACACAATGCATGGTGGCAACATGTCTTCAATTGGTCATAAAGTTAATATTCTTTATAAGCTTCATTTTTTCTTCATTATTTAGTAGGTCCACTTAGCAAGATATCAATACTTCATAGAACTTTCAATTAGGAGCTATCAAGATTAAAGAATCAGAACACTGAAAATGTATCCTTCAGAAAATTTTTTTCACTCGGCTTCCAGGACACGACTTCTCTGTGGGTCTCCTCCTGTCTCTGCCTGGCCACTCCTTCTTAGGCATTTGTGTGGGATTTTCCCCTTCTCCCTGTCAGGCTTTGAACCTCTTCTCTCCATCTATACACCCTCTTTAGTCAAAACTAATCCAGTCCCATGACTATATGTGCTGTTCATATGCTGATGATTTTCAGATTTGTATTTCCGTGTTGGGACTTGGACTCCCTTGAACTCTAGATTCATGTATTCAACTGCCTTCTCAACCTCTTTACCTGAGGTCTAATCAACATCTCAGTCTAAGCCTGGCCAAAACAAACTGCTGATGCCCTTCCTTCAGGACTCTAGGTCTCCCTCATTCAGTAAATGGAGACCCCATTCTTCACTTAGAACAAAAAACTTTGGGGGCGCCTGGGTGGCTCAGTGGGTTAAGCCTCTGCCTTCAGCTCAGGTCACGATCCCAGTGTCCTGGGATCAAACCCGCGAAGCAGAGAGCCTGCTTCCCCCCCTCTCTCTGCCTGCCTCTCTGCCTACTTGTGATCTCTCTCTGTCAAATAAGTAAATAAAAATCTTAAAAAAAAAAAAACCAAAAGAACAAAAACTTTTGAGCCATCTGTCTCTTCTCCCTTCCCCACACCCCACATCAAATCTATTGGCAAATGAGGTCCACTTAACCTTCAAAATATGTCCAGATGAATAGAAAGCAAAATCCATCTACTTTCCTAACCCAAACCACCATTATCCCTCTTATCTGGATTCTGGCAAAGTTTCTGTGATAGCCACGAGAATACGCCTCTCAGAGTCCCCAGTGTGGAAGGATCATTGACTGGCAGTCCCACTCATCACTGAGTTCACATGGGGCCACACGTCCCACAGACTGCTTCCAGCATCTGGCTGCTCCGGTATAGTGGGGCAGGTCCGCTCCCGGGAGACAAGTGCTTTGGTGGATGACTTTGGCTCAAGGACTCTCTGTTGGCCTTACCACATTTTCATAGAACTGCACTGTCGTTTCATCTGACCTTCCTGCCCGTTTGTCCCTCACCTGGGTGAGACCTACGTTATAGTCTGAAGGTTCCTAATGTCTATTCTGGCCACTTTCCATGTGCCCTCCCAGCTGTTCCTCCTAAGGATTCTCTCACACACCTAATCCCAACATGGCTTCTCAGAGGACTCAGACTAACAGTCTGCTCATTGGTCTTCCTGCTCCCACAATTACACTCCTACAGTCTTTTTACACAGCAGCCAGAAGGGATCAGGTGAAAACCAAACTCTTCACCTCTGGCTCTGGGCTCTACAAGATCTGGCCCTTGCTTTACCTACAGATCTCATCTCCTTTCCACTGACTCTGCTTCGGCCACACAAATCTCCTGGCTATTCTTAATCCTTTAGGTTTGGTTTGCTTGCTCTTGCACTTGTCTTTCTCTGCGGAATGCTTGTGGCCCAGACAGGTACATATTTTGATCCTTTTCCTCATTCAGGTCTGTCACTCTCTATCCTCGCATCCTGTTTTATTTTTTCTTTATAGCGTTTACTCACCATTTGGCATATTATATATCTACCCCGTCTACTCTGTTCACTTGCTTGTTGACTCCCTCTCCCCACTACAACACAAGTATCATGAAAACAGAGACTTTGTATTCACTCCCGTATCCCTAACACAAATAAAAGTGTCTGGCATATAAGTACACACTTAATAAACTTTGTTATATGAATTATATATATATATATACACATATATAATTATAAATATTTCTTTATATAAATATTTATATGTATTTATATTATATATATATATATTTTTTTTTTTTTTTGAGGATGGACAGGGGCAGAGGGAGAGGGAGAGAGAGAGAACCTTAAGCACACTCCACATCTACGGTGGAGCCTGACATGTGGCTCAATTTCAGTGACCTGAGATCATGACCTGAGCTGAAATCAAGAGTCAGAGGCTTAACTGACTCAGCCACCCATGCACCCTTGAATAATAAATTCTTCCTGAAAATCACATATAGGGTCATAAAAATCAAAGAATTTACAAAGCATAGGTTTGATTAAGAACATCAGAGTTTTCTGAAGAATGAGGACACAACCAGAAAAATTAGTACCATAAGTAATTAAGGAGACACATTTTTGGGGTGCCTGGGTGGCTCAGTCAGTTGAACAGCTGCCTTTGGCTCAAGTCATGATCCTAGGGTCCTGGGATTGAGCCCCGTATCTGGTCCCTACTCGGCGGAGAGCTTGCTTCTCCCTCTCCCTCTGCCTGCTGCTCCCCTACTTGTGTTTTCTCTCTATCTCTCTGTCAAATAAATAAATAAAATCTTAAAAAAAAAAAAAAGACACACATTTTGTTTTCTTTTTTTTTGCTGATTATAAAAAAATGCTAATTTTTTTAAAAAACAAAATTCACATTTATCACTACTTTATTTAATACAAAATATGAAGCATTTCATTGCAAGCAAGCTCAAGTCACACTTAATTGGCTGAATTATGACTAGGAAAGTGCTAAATTATCAAGGGAGTAAAAGCTGTTTTCCATGACTTTGAGAGAGTAAGTGATACCAGGGAATAGTTAGAAATCTATTTTTTTCAACCACAGAGAGAAAAATATACAAGAAAACATTCAAGAACCTCCCTAATGCTGGGAATATATGACAGCAAATTAACTTACTGATTGTAATGGGAAGTAGTTGGAAATATATCTGAATTTCTGTGAGATTTAATGAAATTGGAGTCTCGAACACACTTGAGATTAATTTTTCAAAAAATCCATGTTGTCATGAAACTCAAACCTACTTTTCTACTTTTCCCCTCTTCCTCTACTTTTCTAGCTGTATTCTTAAAGAAGGAAAAATAAAATCAAAACATGATTTAATCACACTTAGAAAATCTGAGTCCCAAACTGTAAGTCTGTGGGTCACACAAAATTTCTCTGACATAATAGCTATGTGCATCCAAAGGGCAGACTCTCCGGCACGGAAATAGAAGCCACAAAGTGCCTCTTTGGCCATCAGCCCTTCTCTGAATATTACACTTAGAGACAATAGACAAAAATGCAGACACTAGATCCTGTCATTGATTCACTGTACGGGAAGGTCAGAATTATTGAAGTGTTTAAATGAAAGAACTCCTACTGGAGTCTATGCCATCTTTGTCAAGTGATTAAAAGAAGCCAAGTAGAAATTACATTTCTGGTTCTACCACTAAGCTATTGCACACACTTGAATTAGTCCTCTTGATACTTCCAGAAATTATGGCAAAAAGATGTAGGCATGTTTTAGAAATCCTTATGTATTATTATGGGGGCAAAGAAAATATTTACCTTATTGAATTTTATTCTGCATTCCATGAGAAAGCATGGTCCAGTTTTGTCTTGTCTCGTCTCGTCGTCTTGTCTTCTCTTCCCCTCCCTCCCTCCCTCCCTCCCTTCCTTCCTTCCTTCCTTCCTTCCTTCCTTCCTTCCTTCCTTCCTTCCTTCCGCTGATGAAAAAGCAAAACTGTGATCCATTGAACTATTTTAGGTAGTGCATGTGTGTTCAGTACAAAAGAATCCAAGATATATCAGAATATAGCATGATCTAACAGAATATTGAATTGAGAGTCTGCAGCCCTCTGTTCTCATCTTAAGTTGGACATTAGCTTTCTGACTATGAGTAAGTTACAAAAAGTCTCGGAATTATTGACCTACTATTAACAAATCACAATGAACATGCATTATCTTCCAGGTTCTGGGAGTGGGTTCAGAGGTGGCTTAACTGCTTCTAGCTCAAGGATTAACATGAGCTTGCAACCAAGATGTCAGCTAGAGCTGCAGTCATCAGACGACTCACCTGGGCCCTGCTTCTAGGTTTGCTTGCATGTCCAACGGCAAGAGACTCCAGTTCCTTGCTATGTGGCTCCTCCACAGGCTTGCCCATGAGAGATGGCAGCTGACTTCCTCCAAAGGTAGTAATCCCAGAGTGAGAGAGTAACGAGGCAGGTGCTGTGATATCCTTTATCACTTCTTCAGAAACAATTACCATCAATTCTGCTGTATTCCACCACTCATGTAAGCTGACCCTGATGCACTATGGGAGAGGGATGACACAAGGGTGTGAATAGCAGAAGACGGGAATCACTGCAGAACATCTTGAGGGCTTCCTATCTCACTCTCTGATCTCATTTTCCTGATCTATAGTGAGTTCTTTTAACTAAATGACCTTTAAGGTTGGTGATCTCCTCTCTCCCCAGTGCCACTTCTAGTCCTCGATTTTCACTCTCCCATAGAAAATCCTATTCCTATTACTCAGCCATCAAAAAGAATGAAATCTTGCCATTTGCAATGACATGAATGGAACCAGAGGTTATTATGCTAAGTCAGTCAGAGAAAGACAAATACCATATGATTTTACTCATCTGTGGATTTTAGGAAACAAAACAGGTGAACATAGGGGAAGAGAAGGAAAAATAAAATAAGATGAAAACAGAGAGGGAGGCAAATCATAAGAGACTCTTAACTAGAGGAAGGGTTGCTGGAGGGGAGTTGGGTGGGCAGTGGGGAAATTGGGTGATGGGTATGAAGGAAGACACTTGATGTCATGAGCACTTGGTGTTACATGCAACTGATGAATCACTAAATTCTAATCCTGAAACTAATAATAAAATAAAATAAAGAAAAAAGAAAATCTTATTCCTCTTAGCTTTAAGCCATATGACTACCAATCTCCACCTATTCATGTTGCTGTCATTTATAGACTTCCTGGTCACCATCCTTCATCTCTGTAACTTAGCGCCTGACCTACAGTTGTCCTTTTCACTCCAAGTCCTGACATTATTCTAAGACTCCCATGTCCTCATGGGTGACCCATCTATTACCATGGCCTTCAAGTTCCTTAACCTCCCCATCTCCAATGCCTTTCCCAGCCACTTCATTTCAGAACCCATTCCATACTAACACCCTGAATTTGTCATCACCAAAACTTCAACTTTGTAAACAATAAATGCAATCACCTTACTCTCTCGCTACAACTTCCTGTTTTTCTGATCCTCTAATCAACCGTCCCAAGATGGGTCCTCAGATCTGAATGGAACTTCCAGGAAACTGTCAAGTCTACGTTCTCTGTATCAGATCTCCTTGTCTTCACTTCATACTAGATTTTGAAGTCCATCACTTGAAGAACCAATCTCTGGAGAGATTCCTCACTTCCTTTGTCTCATGATCTTTCTTTCACAACTGCCTGGAAAAGCCTTAGTCCTGATTGCTTTCAACTGACTATCTTATATGTTTTCTATCACCTACAACCAGGCCACTGAAGGCTGCTGGAGAAAATCTCACGACTGTGGGCTAGACAGATGGTCCTCACATTCACACAGGCTTCCACAGCCCACCATCACCAGTTTCCTTGTCAGCACTGTCTTCCAGTCCCACAGAGACTATTTAAAATATTTCCCACTTTCCTCAAAACTCCATATCTGCCCCTGCTACTTCTCCCATCACCCTCATTTGCTCTTTTACTTTCCAAAGAAAATAAAATCCATTAGCTGAGACTCTTTGTGTCCAGACCCATTCTTTTGTCCTTTCCTCTTATAATGAAAGAGCTTTACCTCTGACCTGAAGTCTGCCTGTACCTAAAATTCCATTTCTCCTCACCTCCTCAGAAACTCTGACATTTCTTTTAACCTAGTGCAATCTCATGGCCACCTTCCCTTCTTTCCTGAAGTAGTCCCTTGTCTTATTCTGTTGCCTTCTTCTTTTGTCTAAAACTATCATCCACCATGGCACCCCTAGCCACATGTAGCTATTGAACACTTGAAATAAAGCTAGTCCCAAATGATAAATCCTCACTAGGCTTCGAAAACTTAGTATGGAAAGAAAATAATGTACATTATCTCTTTAATCACTTTCCATAGTAATTGCATATTGAATGCATAGCTTTCTGGGGGGAAGAACAGGATAGCTGGATTGGCCTCTAATTCCTAAATATCCTGTGACCTGGCATTATGAAGTTATCTGGTCCACTTTATCTGAAGGACAGAACACATCTTCCTCTGTATATATAACCAAAGTTAAATTCCTTACACTGTTGAGCCCATTATAAAAATGCTATCTTTATTCATGAAGTAAAAGAAAATTAGTTACTGGTTACTTTAATATTAACTGTGCTCATAAAGTAGATAACTGTGTAATGACTATTTTTTCCAGGAAAGTTAAATGAGACCATTTTCTCCTTTATCTCCTTTATATAATAATATACTATGATATACCATATTATATAAAGTGTATAGTCTCATATACTATACTATGTGTGGTATTTATATGTGAGATAAATAATGCTACAGATGCTATTCATACTTGAATATAGGGTTTGTTTTTTTTAAATTTTAGCCCAGTGGAACCTATTCCAGACCTGTGACCTCAGAACAATAAGATAATAATTTTTTGTTGTTTTAAGCTACAAAATTTGTAGTAAATTGTTAAAGCAGGAATAAGAAACTTATACACTAATTTTAGACTCTAAAGTCCTTTTTTTTTTTTTTTTTAAACAAAATGCTTTAGTATTACATAGTTTCTGTGCGCCAGGAGTTGGCATAGTTTAGACTGGTCCTCTGTTAGGGTTTTACGAAGACTGTAGTCCAGGCATGGGCCTAATGATGCTTTCTTGCTGGTTTTTGTTCAGGGGCTGCTCTCAGCAACAGGAGGCCCCCAAACTTCTTTGCCATATGACTGTCTCACAAATGGCTGTGATTCTTCAAGACTAGCACGAGAATCACTTAGACCTCCAAATGGTGCTTTTATTTATTTATTTTCATCATGGTAAGTCCACTCTTTAATCTCCACCACCTGTTTCACCCATCACCAAACACACACCTCCCCTCTGGTAACCATCGTTTGTTCTCTATAATCATAAGACACAGGCCAGGATGATTGATGTTACTATCCTTTGCCGGCACCTCTGCCTCCTCCCAGACTCTGTATCTTGATGAGCTCTGGGACTATTTCTTCAGCTTCTTCTCTACCCTATCTACATTCATCCCCTTGCTGATTGCATCCAGATTCATGTACTTAAATCTTCATGTAAGCCTTGACCTCCCCACTGCGCTCTACACTGGTATATCCATTTGCCTACTCAGCATCTCCACTTGGATGTCTGCTAGACAGATTAAAAAGCAGAATTCTTGATTCCCCTCCTCTGAAAGTTCACCTCTTCCTGAGTATTTTCCATATTTAAAAATGACACCATCATTGCAGTCATTCAAGCCAAAAGCTTGGTGTCCTCCTTGATCCCGCTCTTCCCTCATTCATAGCCAATTTTTCAGCAAATCTTGTCTGCTTTACCTGTGAAATGTATCCAGAGTCCAACTACTTCTCAACATTTCCTCCACCAACAAGCCACCACTGCCTCCTACTGGAATAACATAAGCCTCCCATCTGGATTCCCTGCTTCTAACCTTGCTTTCCCCGTAGTTTGTTTTCCAAATAGCTGCAGCCACAGTGATCTTTTAAAAATATAAATTGAACTCTTCTGTTCAAAACCACCAAACAGTTTCCAGTTTCACTCAAAATAAAATCCCAAATCCCTATGCCTTTGCCCTGTGGTAAGATCCTCTGGCACTTGGTCTGATCGAGACAACCATAACCTAGCAGGTGTTTTGGAAATTTGTGGAGGACTATGGCAGGGAACAGTACTAAATATCCTGCAATATACGGGATAGCCCCATAAAAGGAAGACTTGTCTCTTGTTCTATAGAATTCTTGAATTTCTGGCTGGATATTCATGCAGGTGAAAAGCCTATTTACTATTCGTTGAGAGTTTAATATGTAACCCAATGTCCAGGAAAGCACTACTCTGTAAATTAAGTGGAAGTGGCACATTATTTTGTTTGGAATATTACCAAAAATTGCTCACCACTTTGGAGAATCACATTATTCTTGGCAATACCATTGGCTATTTGCATCATTTTTATAACACACATGAACAAATTTTTTTTCACACCTGAACAAATTTATAGCTATCATCTTCATGCTGATTCCACATGTAGATATAAACATCTTTTACCCTCCTCTACTGTAATTGAGTCTCTGCATTTATATGTTAAAATACACATAATTCTATTAAATTTGGTCCAAATCCATCCTCCTCAACTCCACTTTCTGGTGTAGATCCAAAAAAGGGAAACTGTATTTCCCTTTACCAGATAACGCTGTGCTTACTTCTGCCAACAGGGGTTCTAGAGGGAAGGTATGAAGCCGAAGAAGAAAACCGCCTCTTCCGGTCTTATGTGATTCCTGCCTTTGTGACTTCAACAACACTACTTTCCTCTGCTAATGGCACCTGGCTCCAGTCTTTAGTTTCTTTGGTACTTTCAAAATGAGCCTTAATGTGACCCCCCGAAGTACTGTTATGAGTAGGACAGCACCTTTTTCTCAGGGGTCTAAGCCTTAAGTCTATGTGGCTCCTCTTCCGAGCCTCTAGTTTCTGAAAACACCAACCTCTTGTATTTGTTCCTCTGGCAGGTTATTATACACGGACCTCAACATTTACTTTTTTAGGCCTTCAAGCTCAAATTACAACACATTTCTTTTCTTTTTTTTAAAATATTTTTATTTATTTATTTGACAGAGAGAGAGGGATCACAAGTAGTCAGAGAGGCAGGCGGGGGGGGGGGGGAAGCAGGCTCCCCACTGAGCAGAGAGCCCGATGTGGGGCTCGATCCCTGGGCCCTGAGATGATGACCTGAGCCAAAGGCAGAGGCAGAGGCTTTAACCCACGGAGCCACCCAGGCGCCCCACAACACATTTCTTATATTAAATTCTTTCTGCTGGGGATGCCTGGATGGCTCAGTTGGTTAAGCATCTGGCTTTTAAAATTTTTTTTAAAGATGTTATTTATTTACTTGAGAGTGTGAGAGAGAAAGCAAGCGAGCATGAGTGGGAGAGAGGGGTAAAGAGAGAGGGAGAAGTAGACTTCCTGCTGAGTGCGGAGCCTGATGCCTGGCTTGATCCCAGGACCACAAGACAATGACCCAAGCCCAAGGCAGCCACTTAAGTGACTGAGCCACCCAGGTGCTTCCCAAGCCTCCCACCCTTGATTTCATCTCGGGTCACGATCTCAGAGTTGTGAGATCGAGCTCTGTGGCAGGCTCCGCACTCAGCAAGGAGTCTGCTTGAGATTCTCTCTCCCTCTTCCTCCACCCCCTCCCTCTTGCACACATGCACTCTCTCTCTCTCTCTCAAATAAATTTATCTTTTAAAAAAGTCTCTCTGCTGAAATGACTGGTGTGGTTTCTGTTTTCTTGACTTCATTCTAATGAGTACTTGGTGTCAGAGTGGTTCCAGGAAATAGACCCTCAAAGATGGGATTTGGGATTGTTCAGTTATATCCCTAACTTTGCAATCACCTGAGCTCTTTGCTAATAGAAAATTGTTACCTTGTTATCTGTGGTCATATAATGCATGATGATTATGTAAAGTGCCACCTGTAGTTGAGTGTGCCTACTGAAACAAATGGTCTGGAGGACAAAGCGGTTGTTGCACTTGGTAATGAGCTATGGTAATAATGATGACTACAACAACTGTGGGGTCAGTGGCTGCTTCTGAACATGCTGGAGAGCTTATGGAAAGGAAATAACCAGATCAGGGTTTTAAACTTTCATCTCGGGTCACAGCCAAGGGACTAGAGAGTATCTATGGCAGCCCTAAGATGATCTACTACTATTTCCCAGAGTGGCAGGGACAAACTTACCGAAAATCATATCCAAAATTAGTTGTCTGAGTTGCAAAACAATAATTTAAGTTGAATTCACAGACTATGCATGTCTCTTATGTTAAACTTATGGCATTAAGAAAGAGTAGATGTGAGGCTTGAAATGGGGACCTCTGATGGAATTGAACAAAGATGAGAATTTGAACTCCCAGGTCTCTCTGAGCCCCTCTTGCCAATCCTGCTTTCCTGTGTTTGGAGAGACTAGATTCACTTAAAGATCTTCTGTAACCTCACCCTGGGGAAGCTGCCTTGCAAAGACATGCCAATCATTCTCAAGATGCACCTTGACCAGCCCTGAATCACTCTAGACACAAAAGTGGAGTCCACTTGGCATACTCCAAAGAGATGAATACAAAGTTTGCCCTAGGATGACATAGCTTACACTCTAATTTCCAGATTTTTCTAATATACAGAAAGATAAAAACAAGTACATATAAAGACTAAAACGTTGGAAATGGATTTGAAGAGTATTACTCCCAGGAAGAAAGAATACAAAACAGGATCAGGGCAAATGTACAGATATAAATGCCCTTGCAAGGGATTCCGGCGATAACATGTAAACTAAGCAAATCTGCCAGCTTCCCACCACACTGCTGGAACTGCTTGACTGCCTGATGATTATAAAGCAGAAAAATCAGGGACGCCTGAGTGGCTCAGTGGGTTAAAGCCTCTGCCTTTGGCTCAGGTCATGATCTCAGGGTCCTGGGATCAAGCCCTGCATCGGGCTCTCTGCTCAGCTGGGAGCCTGCTTCCCCCTCTCTCTCTGCCTGCCTCTCTGCCTACCTGTGATCTCTCTCCCTGTCAAATAAATAAATAAAATCTTAAAAAAAAACAAACAGAAAAATCAAAACCCTTTATTACTGTTTAAGCCAAATGCAGGACTAAGCTCATCACCTGACAGATACTGTCTGATAGTTCTAAACTTCAGGCTGAGGTCCTTACTTTAAAAGGGACTTTTCTTAGGAAGACTCATTTCACAGTTAAAGGTCAGCATTGTTAGTAGCAGACCTACTACTCTATTATCCCTACCATGGCTCCTTCCACAGCGTCAGTGCTGAGCCAAAGGTTCATAGTGTAGATCCTACTTTCTCAGTTCACACTTATCAAGTGAGTTCCTACAACTGCAGTTCTGATGAATCCACAAATGGATTAATCCACAAAGTATGGGGACCCAAAACATTCTCATCACCACCAACATGGTTTCATGACAGAATGCAATGAATGAGCCAGACTCATTTGAAGAGAAAACAAGATGATGACCAGTAAAATACCATGCAAAAAATACATATTCTAGCCTTGATGCATTTCAGGGTAATGAAATGAAGCTCTCTTGATCTTCTCAAGTTGCACCTTAGAAACTTTAATGAAATTGCAAAAACCTAAGAAATTGGTTTTGTAGAGCATGAGTTAGGGGGAAATAGGATGATAAGGGAAGGAAAAATAACACTCCTTTAAATACCACTTTATATAGGCTTATATCATTCAGGATTCAGTCAGAGATCCAAAACCATTAGGATCTCTCTCTCTTTCTGTCTCTCTCTCTCTCTCTCTCTCACACACACACACACAGCTTTATTACAAAGATTAGACCTGATGCTGTGGTGGGAGCTAATAAAAACGTTTCTGTAAGGTTGTCTTCATATCTGATGCTAGATCTTCAAATCTGCAGGTGGGCAGTTGAGAAGAGAGACATCAAGCGGTGACTGAATCTGTGTCAGCCTCACTGTCTCCAGCTTTAATGATGTGGGTGCCAGAAATCTGGTGCCCTGTGTCCCAGAGATAAGTGCACATCTGGAGGAGGAGTCAGAGAGCCAAGGGAAGATCCAGGGGAGGGTGAAGCAGCTGCAGGCTGGCTGCCCACACCAAGGAGGTGAGTCAGCAAACAACAATGTGCAAGAGCTGAACAAACACCTGGAGACCCTTCTCCAAACTGCTGAGCCTAAAAAGATTACATGTTTGCCGCGGCATGTTTGCGCTGCACATCTCACACAAGAATGTCTCCTGTGGCACGCCGTAGCTGGAAATATATAGGGGAGGGAATTATGGGAGATGTAGTTCAGCCTGACCTGTTCGCCTCACTCAAAGCCTCTGCAGTCAATGGATTCCCTGTCAGCTTGGCACACATACACATCTCTTTAAATTACACTTAATTTCCAAATGAAAGCAGTGAAAAAGTCAAGTTTTACCTAACATGTACAATTATCCCGTATATAACTAAAACCACATTAACCATATTCCCAAAAGAGGCTGTGAATTCTCTTTCTCATCTTTGGGTGATGTTCATTCCTCTCTGAGCTAATTTATACTCTCCCTTTTGTACCCTATAATTTAACCACTGAGATGATAGAGGAATAAGAAGGGGAAGAAAACAGATTTATATATATATGTATATATATATATAAAAACATAAATATAAACATATTCATATACAATAAGGAAGAATTACTCATAACAGCTTTAGCCCTTATTTCTACGACTGGTCATATGGTCATAACTTGCATATACCACCGTCTACTACTAATTTCACACTCCCCGTACCCTCAGCAAGTGCCTCAGCTGGCTGTGGTTTCTTTGGTGACTCAAATGTTTGCTCCAGGAGAGTCTGGGACATTAGCAATACAGCCTAAATTGAGTTGTAGTTTTCCATTGACTGTAATCATAGGACCTGGAAGCAAGACTAATAGGGAGCCCAGGGGATATCCTGCATTCTAGACATAATCCTCGTTGCTCCCACTGAGTGGTAGCAACCCAACTTTCCTTTTAGAGTCAGGATAAACAACCCCAGCCAGGGAAGAACCCTCCCTGTTTGCTTGTTAATTCACAGACAAGAAGCCCCAAGTAGGCACCTCGAAATCTTAACTTCCAGGTCAATGGAATCACTATCATGCCCCTTTTTGGAAACATTCCTCTCATTTCAACTAAGACTTAAACCAGCAGAGCCTAAAGTCATGCTGATCAAGAGCCAATATTGCACACCCATTTCTACCCTTAATTTCCAGACTCATAAATCATGGCTGTGGGAGAAACACCACCAAATATTGCTGCTGGAGAGTAAACACTGCATCTTGGGACACAGTGCCTCATGGTGCTGCCACTTCATCACCACTGTAACCAAGTTTTATTTATGTTTAAGATATTATTTATTTACTAGACAGAGAGAGCGTGCACAAGCAAGGAGAGTGGCAGGCAGAGGGAGGAGACACACTCCCTGCTGAGCAGGGAGCCCAATGGATGACTCAATCCCAGGACCCTGGGATCATGACCTGAGCCAAAGGCAGACGCTCACCCAACTGAGTCACCCAGGTGCCCTGTAACTGAGTTTTAAAAATGCCTTACCACTGTTCTAGCAAGCCAGCTGCTTTAGGATTATAAGAAATATGGGACGCTCCAGGAATTACATGAGCAACATGGACCAATCGCCACATTTCATTTGCTATAAAATAAGTTATTTGATCAGAAGCAATGCTGTATGGAACACAGTGACAGATTTTTAAGTCCATAAAAAAAATGATAGATTTTTAACTCCATAAGTTATCCTTCTGGCTAAAGTACTGAGATGAAAAAAGCTCATGTCCAGAGCAAGTGTCTATCCTAATGAGAACAAAATGCTGGCCCCCTCCATGATGAAAACAGGGCAGTGGAATCAAGCTGCCACAGGAAGCCGACTTATGCCCCTTGGGAATGGTTTCACATCGGGTGCTCAGTGTTGGTCTCTGCAGTTGGCAGGCTGGACGCTCAACAGTGGTTTTGTTGTATTGGTCTTGGTGAGGGGAAGTCCATGTTTCTTATCCCATGACCTCCTGTCCTTGTTGAGGTGGTCACCTTGTGAGCCCACTGGGCGATGATAGGAGTGGTTGGGGACAGAGACTGATGGGACACCCACAAAATGGGTCATCTTATCCAACTGAATAAAATTCTGTACAGAGCTTGCCTCTGAAGAGCATTTACACAGGATGAAAATATATTTATACTCTGTTCCCACTCAAAGAGGCTCTGGCCACACACCTCTTCCTCAGACCTCCTTGTCACCAATCTTCCAATCGTGTTCTTTCCAAGTTCCTGGCCATACAGCCAGACCACTAACCATATCTCAGGAATCAGTGAGCACCCATCTCTTCAGCTATCTCCACTCTCAGGAAAAGCCAACAACCTGGTGCACTGTTGCACGTTCTGCCCTCTGGAAGCTTCCCTTCCCTGTTCTGCAGGGTCATCTTGGAGTGAGGCTGTGTTGCTAGAGCTGCCCACCTCCAGGTGGTACCAGTAGATAATGCAGAACTGTCTGGAAACCAAACCAGAATTTTTTTTTCCTTAGCAAACTGGTTAGAGAATTCCTCATGAGGCCATGCATGAGTGATAACCGGAGAAGAAACTGTTGTAGACATGGGGCCATGGTCCTCTGGCCACTTCCTCATGCAAATTACCTCCATCTTCAGAATCTTCTTGAGCCGAGTCTCATATATATGAAGTGCTGCTGTGCATGCCTGACTTATTGGATGACTTTATGGGTCACACAACACTGGGTCATTAAGCACAGCCTAGGTCTCGTGGTACTGTGATGGTCCCCTGCCAAGCATTCAGCATATACTAAGGCCTCATAGTAAGTAAGAAGCTGCCTTAGAAAAAAAAAAGTGCATGGTTTTATATAGAGAATTTTATATGGCTTTGCCCCAAAATCCTGAGAGTCTTTTGCAGCTCTTGTGCACCTGCCAAGTGCTCCAGGCAGTAATGCTATCTTCCACTGACGCTTCGTACACCATTGGGTCTGCTGGTCACAGGGCCAAGTGGCAGACCTGTGTATACCACAGCCTGAACCTGCTACTGAACCTTCCATCGTTTGGAGATCCACTCGAAATTGGTGGCTTTTGTGGACATTTAGTAAATAGGTCAGAGTAGTGGGCAAAAATGAGGTATATATTGCTTCCAAATTCCAAAGAGGTCTACTAGGTTTTCTACTCTTTATTGGTGGTAGCGTGGGACCAGATGTCACAACTTGTTTGTCACATGGAAAAATATTTTGATGTGCCCCAGACCTCTGAATCCCAAGAAGTGTCTCCAAGGTGGCAAGCCTCTACATTTTTGTGGACTTTCTTTCCCACCCCCTGGTCCTTGTGTCTCTTAACAACATGCATAAAGATGTTACTCTTTCCTCTTAAGCAATCACCAGAATATCATCAAGGTAGTAGACCAGCATGAGGTGCAATGGAATGGAAGAGTAATCAAGGTTTCTGCAACCAGATTAACAGAGAGTTGGAGAGAGAGAGGTCCTTCAGCTAAAACAGTGAAGGTGTGTTGCTGGCTCTGCCTGCTGAAAACAAACTGCACTTGATAATCTTTACAAAAGGTCAGCAAACCGTGGCCCAGTGAAAAAAAATCTGGCCCACTGCCTGTCTTCATAAATAAAGTATTATTGGAATGCAACACTTTTCATTCATTTACATATTGTCTATAGATACTTTTGCACTACAATGCAGATTTGAGTAGTTATGACAGAGATCTATGGCCCATGAATCCTAAAATATTTACCATCTGGCCGTTTATAAAAAAGTTGCTGATCTCTGATAATGAGGAAAATACATTTGCCTTATTAATAGTTATCAGCCAGGTGCAAGAGGATATGTTGATTTGCTTCAGCTATGAAAGCACATCTGGAACAATGGCTGCAATCAGAGTTACCACCTAATTAGGTTTACAAAAACCCACTGGGGTTATACGAGTTTCATCTGTTTTCTGTAAGGTAAACAAGCAAGTTGAATGGAGAGGTGGTAGCAATCACCATCACTGCATCCTTTCAATTCTTAAGAGTGGCACTAATCTCTGGAATCCTTCCATTAATATAACAGTACCTTACTATTTTCATAAATAGAGGCAGTTCTAGTAGCTTCCACTTGGCCTTTTCTGCCATACTAGCATTCACTCTATGAGTCAGGCAATCAATGTGGATTCTGTCATTTGCCAAGTGTGTCTACTTCAGTTATGTATTATAAAACTGGGCAAATACCCACAGGCTAGATTCATGTACCCATTGGGACCCATATGAAAAGAACCTGAGACAAAACTTCATTGATCCCCTAACAGTGATTTTTTTTTTAAGGCCCTACTCTGACTGTTGGGTTACAGTGACATTTTTAGTCTCTAAGAATTAGTTCAGTTCAAAGCTAGTCTGACTTCAAAAGTCTGACTCTTTCTCTTTCCCCAGCACAGAGTCATCCTGGTAAATGAAAACACATCCTTTGGAGGAAGGCTCGAAAGAAGACCGACAGTGTAAATATATGGCCATATGGCATAGTCCTTTCTCAAGAATACCTGCCTTTCCCTTTATTCAAGTTGACTCCAGATCTGTGAAATGACTCAAGTCTGGGAAGTGACTGAGTAAGTGGAGCTGTCTACTTGGGTGATTCAAGCTGGACTTCTGTTCATTAGATCAAGTGAGACTTTAGTGGTGACACCATCTGCTTTAACTGTAGGGACACTATGACTAACTAGCTAAGGCCAAAGATCTCTGTAGGTTAGGCTACTTTAATTACTGCTTTGCCTCTGTTGCCCATTATGGTAACTAAATTTACCTTGACTTTGGTAATTAAATGCTGGCAGTTGGCCCCTGCCATCCTAGGAGTCCATCATCCCCATTTAATTTAAGGATTCCAATGCAATGGTAGCAGTTCCCAACTGCAATTACTTGCCTAGAGAAGAGCCCATCACAGAACTCTTCAAGAATGCTGGGGCTCCCCTCATGACTCTATTTCTCACTGCTTTGGTAAAGAGTGTATCCCATGGGTCCTCTTGAATATAGTCAGAGGCTGGGTGAGCAGGTCTTACATGATTAATCCACTAATATTCCATTTTCCTTAAACCTTACAATTTCCTGAATAGCTTCCTCTACAGTATATGAAAGAAGTTTGACGTTTCTACTTCATGGAATGGGAGGTGCCTTTGGGTCCAGATTTTGGGTCAACCAGTCAAATAAACTATTAGATCTATTCCATGCTCATTCAACACACTGAATCGGGAATCTCTGATTAGTGAGCCAATATTTGGCCTGATCCAACTTTATATTCCTTCCATCCTGATCTTGCATCCCTAGGATCTATTCTCAAACATGTTCTCTAGGTTTTTTTACAAATGGGCAAAATCGTGCTGGGGGACTGATAGCTGACTTTTCAAAAAAATGGAAGCCAGCAAAATGGAATGACATCTTCAGGGTACTGAGAGAGAAATATGTACCAACCAAAAATTCTAGTGAAATATTATTCAACACTGAAAGTGAAATAAGTGAAAAACAGAGGAAGATAAAATAACACATAAAGGTAACAATATCTTTCAAAATAAAGGT
>CM053617.1:57737435-57772037 GCA_028646535.1 Procyon lotor
TTTTGTCTATACTTGTTACCCTGGTTTTTCTTTGATTCATATTTCTAAGGTCTACCTTTTTCTATTCCTTTACTAGAGCCTCTGTTTACCCTTTTGTTTCAAACATGCCTCTTCTAGAAAATATGGTCCCAGGTATTTTTAAAAAACCAATCTATGGGGGCGCCTGGGTGGCTCAGTGGGTTAAAGCCTCTGCCTTCGGCTCAGGTCATGATCTCAGGGTCCTGGGATCGAGCCCCGCATTGGGCTCTCTGCTCAGCAGGGGAGCTTGCTTCCCGCCCCCCCGCCTGCCTCTCTGCCTACTTGTGATCTTTCTCTCTGTCAAATAAATAAATAAAATCTTTAAAAAAAAAAAAAAACCCAATCTATCTATCTCTGGCTTTTAATTGGTGAGTTTGGTCCATCTCTGTTTATTATAATTAATGCAAAAACTTATTCTGTTTTCTATTTTTCAAGCTTTGGTGTATTTTTTCCCATATTCAATTGGGCTGAGCAAAATTTTTGGTACTGAATTTGAAAGTTATACTTTGTATTTTTATTTTCCTAGTGGTTACTCAGAATTCAACACTACATTTCCCAATGACCAGGTGTGGTTATGTAAGTTCTGGCTGATGAAATGTAAGCAGAAGTGTGGAACTTTCAAAAAGAGTTTGTTAGAAGGGAAGAGGCAGACCCTTTTCCCCTTGCTTCCTCCTGCTCCTTTTCCCAAAATTGGAAACTGGAGCTGCAGCACCTATATGGGACCATGAAATGATTTTGAGTGTGGCAGTGCTAAACGGTACACAGAAAGTTAAGAGTGTATCTCCATGATAATGTCCTGATACTAGTCCTGGCTACAGACCAGGCAAAGTTCTTTTACTTGAAAGGGAACAAAACTTCTTTAAGTTACTGTTATTTGGGATTTTTTTTTTTCTTTTTTGGTCACGTGCAGCTGCTGGACCTAATATGGCTTGGCTCAATTCCAGGAATTGTTTCTTTTATTGTAATTAATCTCTTAGCTTATGGAATGAAGGTGTATCTCCCTTGGTCTACACCCAATTTGTGGCACTTGGCCTTTCTGTCTGGACTTCTTCCATTCTAATGCCCACACCCAGTGGGTTTCCTCAAAAGTAGAGCCTGAGATGAGGACTTGGCTATAAGTAGTTTACTTCGATCCTGGGAAGTGAGGGTGTAGGGAGAATAAGAACGAAGGGAGAAAGACATAGAGGGCTACTGCGGTCACTACTCTGGTCAGTAGGTACTTGATCCTACTGGGACCTCCTGAAAAGTGCTCAGAACGCTTCCTAGAATTGCTTCTCACCACAGAGATGGGACACTGGAGTATTTACCCACTAGATTCCAAACCCTGTTGGGTAAGAGTTGTCCTCATGGGTTCTAACTCCACCATGCTTTCGGAAGGAGCAGGCTCCCCATACAGAATTTTCAGTAGCAGAAATTCTAACGAGAGTAGCATGAGACTGAGATGAGATGCACAGAACTTCCCACCCCAGTTGCAACCACAATCAGAAATAAGCAAAGGGACTGCGGCAGCAGAGACCAGGGGTATCTGCTACACTGGCCAAGGAGTTTTCGTAGTCACTATGTAAATTTCTGAAATCTATCGGCTTCCTTCTCATTTCTATGGCAGCTGTAGAATTGAGCTCTGGAAATGAAGTGTGTAGTCTATGCAAATTCACCATTTTATCTTGAACCAAACTCCCAATTTTAGAAACTCATTTCTCCCTGAGCTTTTTCACGATATGTTTCCCTTATCTCTTTGACTGCTCTTTTCCAGTGAAATCCTACATGCAAGGAGTCCTGTTTGTATTTATTCTTTTTTCTTTCACTATACCATCTTACTGAACTATCTCCCTTTCTTTTTTTTCTGTATCTCATTTACAACCTAGAAGAGATAACTTTTCCGATCTTTAGCCCAGATCTCTCTTTTGACTTCCGAATTCAAATTTATCACCACCTACTAGACATGGTCACACAGATTCATCATACAGGTAAGCAAATCTAACATATTAAAAAAAATCTCTTTATCTTTCTACATCTAGTTAAAAGCATCTTCACCTAACCTCACCCAAGCTAGAAACTCCAGCAACATCTTTGCTTTCTTTTTCTTCACTTCTCATATTTAATCACTTGCAAAAATTGGGTTCCTCTTACCACATCTTTCAAGACTACTCTCTCCTTTCTATTCCCATGGTAATTAACTTTTATAATCTTACGTGAGCTCTTTAAAAAAGTACCAAAAGTGGTTTCTTGCCTCTCATTTCTCCTCTTGCCAAATGAAAAGGCATATTGTTTATCCCAGTATGTAGTTTAATCAAGAAGTTTTACATGGTTTGTTATGAAAGTCTCTATCCTTCCTCCAAAACTCCCAATTTCCTTCTCCACAGAAGAATCTCTTTCAACACCTTGAGCAGACTCTTATTACTGACTTCCTTTCTTTAAATAATATGCCCATAATTTCACATCATGATATTTCTATTCTAAGCAATATCTAATGTTTCCTCATGACAGATGATGAGGATTTAGCCCCCCCGCCCCACGCTCTGCCCCCACTTCCACCACATATCCATCCTTTCATCTTCCCGATATAGCAGCAATAGCATAATTTTAATTAGATCCGTGTTTACACTATATGGTTATATAGACATGTTTATAGTTGAGCTATGTATGTATTATGATTACTTGTTCCTACAGAATATTTTATTTTCCTTGGTGTTCATAATGATCTCATTTTTTTTCTTTGCTTGGTTTTCTTTGTATTTATCACCAGCTCAACCTCAGACTCTCCTTTCTTGTAAATCTCAAACACATAGATAATCCATCTATACGTTTTATCTTCCTGAGGACATCTCTTCTGCCCTGCTCTAGTCTGGACTGGTTGGTTGGCTGTCCCAACTTGATGCATAGCTATTCTGGAATTCTGCTTAACCCAAATCCTAGGAATTTCCTTCACCTCCCTCTGATGATGGGCTTTCTGAACTGATTCCTTTATTCTTTTCCCCTTTGGTTTACTCCCTGAGGTTTGATGGAGCACATCTTCTGATAGCTTCTTGAGAGAGTGCAAGGTAGGAGAAATATTCAATACCCCGCACATCTGAAATGCCTTCATTTTATCCTCATACTCGACAGTTTCTTTGTATAGAGTTCAACTGACATTATTTTATTTCAGAATTTTAAAGGCATTGCCCCAGTGCCTTCTTACTTCCAATGCTGTTGTAATTCTCAATTCTCTATATGGACTTCTTTTTCTTTTCCTCTCATTGGAAACTGTGTAGGATCTTCTCTGAACTCAGTGTTCTGAACTTCACAGTAACATCCACTAGACTGAATCTATTTTCATTCATTGTTCTAGCATTTAATTGAAAATTCATGTCTTTCAGATCTGTAAAATTACGTTGAATTTTTAGTTCAATGATTTCCCCTCTCTGTTCACTCCAATTATTCAAATGTTGGATCCACTCGACCAGCACTCTAATTTTTTAAAAACTTTCCCATTTTCCATCCCTATATCATTTTTGTTCTAGTGTTGGAGAAAATATTTCAAGTTTATTTTCTTTCCTTTTTATGTTGTTTTTCATTTCTGTTATCATATTCTTGATTTCTAAGTTTTCCTTTTTTGTACCCTAAATATTTTTTATTTAGGGTACAAAAAAATTTTAAAAATTTAGGGTAAAAAAAATTTTTTTTAATATTTTTTAAAAGAGCATACCATTCTTGTTTTATAGATGCTATATCTTTTATCTGAGAATATCAATATCAATTGTTTAATCAAGGTAATTGATTAATCAATTGATTGTTTGCTTTTTTTAAGTTTTCTTCTCCATCTCTTCCTATCCAGTGCAATTGTTTCTCCCAAGTTCCTTTTTTGTCCTGCCTTTTCTTTTGATCTCTATCATTAATTTTCTCAAATTGTTGATGACCCAGACTCTCTGATCCCATTGAAGAGAGGCGCATGAAAAAACTCAGTGGATGCTCCAAGTATGTGAACAGAGCTGGTCAACTAGAGGCTGCACAGTAGGGTTGTCCAGGTGCCCTCTTCGGGATCTTTAGGTCTTTTCTCTTAGACTAATCGGATTCTCCAGAGAAGACACTACCCATCTTCTTGGAGGGGGAAGGGAGGGTGATCAGTCTGATGCTTTCATTCTGGGGGCCAAGAAGAGGATGAGGGTTGGGGATGTGTTCAATATACACAATATCTACTTTCACTGTGATGTGATTTGAAGGTTGGGATTCAGAGCCGATAGCCAAGAATTAACTCTTGAGATGTCCTCAGTGCAAAAAAGGTGGTTTTATTAAAGCACAGGGATGGGACCTGTGGGCAGAAAGAGCTGTACTGGGGTTGTGAGCAGTGGCTGATTTTATACTTGGGAGGTGGGGGAAGTAGAGACAAAGGGAGGTTTCCAAAAAGACTTTCATATATAAAAGGAGACTCACAGGATGCCGGAGGCCTAGCTATTGTTAGGAAAAGGTCAGTTATTACTGTTTAGTAAAACCTCAGTCATGAGACCCTTTGGATGTATATCAGTGGGCCACATGCTTGGAGGATGATTGCTAGCATGTAACTTGGGGTAGTGATAAAGAAAGTCTCCAAAGGAACGTTTATATATTAAAGAAGACTTACAGGATCCTCGAGGTCAGGCTAAGGTTGCCTTTCGCCCTTAGCACAGTGTCAACATCAAGGCAGCCAAGTTCCCAGAGGAAGGTCACTCTATTGGTTTCATGGATTGGTCAATGGGCTGTAGGCAGTAAGGAAATTTGATTTTTTTCTTTTGCCGTTCACTCTCCACATCAGCTTTATCCTCTTCTTTCCTCCCAACTCCTGTCAATGTGGAGCCTCTGATCTCTTCTGGAATTAGACGCTAATCAGGGTGGAAAAGGGGGAGTCAGCCAATCTTGTACCTTGGGGATGACGTATCTACTTCTAAGCAAGTTTTCAATCCATCCTCCTATTTTCAGGCCCACTTTAACTTCTATTTCCAGAGGTACTTACTGCTACAAATTTCAGAGTCATTGAGGTTCTATAAATGTATTAATATATCACTTTGGATCTTAGTTTTCTTAATTGTTGCCTCAGGATTCAGGTTTTCTAAGGCACCATATCAGTTATTCCCTTTGCCACGACTTTCCAATTCTCAAAATTTTGTTGCCATTTCCTCTCTTAATTAGTTTGTCCTTTTGGGCTCATACTCTGAGAAATCTCTTTACTGTAACTGTAGTAGCGTTTAGGGAGGAAATGTTGCTAAATTCAATCTATCTATTTAACCAGAAGTCTGCCAAGCTTTGGAAGTAGGTATCATCTAACTCTCTCTCCCCTTTGTTCAACTTCAACCAAACTGAGTTTCAGTTTTGTGGATTTTTCTGTGTCCTCACTGATTGAACTTTGTTCAGTAAAGAATTTAACAAACTCATTCACTCTGAAGTGTAATGAGTGATAGAATTTAATGTATTCTCTCCCCTAAGGGTATTTTAATTTTTAGCGGGACTAAATTTCTTATTTGACTTAAGTCAAAGGGATAAAGAAATAAAGTGCTAATTGAGGATTTTCAGGTTCCCATATCTAAGTGGCTTAGAGGCCAGAGAAGCCTATATTATGCTTTTTCAAATCACACTTTGTTGCAGGAGGTCCATCCCTGCCCATGATAGGGTTGGTGATAATGTTAGTGTCAGTACAGACTTTCTAGGATGAGAAGTAAGGGCATCTGCTCAATTATAATTCTAGTCCAACTTGTATGTCTTGGAACCTAGATATCAGGGAGATGAATCATCTTCCTAAATATTGATATCAATCTCGAGCAAGACATTTTTTATTATGTTCATAATAAGTATACAAAGACGGGCATCATTAAATGCAAACGACTCTAAATAAACCTGTGTTAAACAGACCCTCTTATACAATTAGTGGTTGTAAGGCATTATGAAAATAAAAAATACCACATAAATGTATTTATTAGGTCAGGAAGATAATTATGGTTAATAATATGACTAACCTCCTCAAGCTGTGTGAATGATAAAAAATATGTCCTCTTGGATGAAGCAGACACAATTAGCCAGAATTTGGTATCCCTACACATGTTAATTTTTAGCAAACAACAGAGGATGGCTCCAGCATTCTGGAGACTGGGACACACAAAATTAAAGACACGTTTACCTGCTTTGCAAGGATACAAGCAACAAAAACAGAGGAGAGAAGAAGACAAAACTACAGTTCCCAGTTTACAATGGTTTGACATGATTTTTGACTTTATGATGGTGTGAGAGTGACGGGCATTGAGTAGAAGCCATACTTGGAACTGGATGTACCTAGTGGTATGCCGTGGGGTACTCTCGTGATGCTGGGCAGCGGCAGCAACCACGGTTCCCAGGGGGCCACTCGATCGCAGGCATAAACAACTGATGCACTTAAAATAATTCTGTGTTCCACTTTCAGTACAGTTTTCAATAAAGTACATGAGGTATTCAGCACTACTATAAAACAGGCTTTGTGTTAGATGATTTTGACCATCTGTAGATCAATGTAAGTGTTTGTTCTGAGCACATTTATCTATTTATCAGACAGGTAGACTAAGCTATGATGTTCTGCAGGTGAAGTGTATTAAATGCATTTTGACTCAAGATATTTTCAGCTTGTGATGGAGTTATGGGGACATAACCCCACTGACGGTCAGGGGAGATCTATCAAGGTCCTCCTTGGGGCACCTGGGTGGCTCAGTCGGTTCAACACCTGCCTTCAGCTCAGGTCCTGATCCCAGGGTCCTGGGATGGAGCCCCAAATACGGCTCTCTGCTCAGCAGGGAGTCTGCTTCTCCCTCTCCCTCTGCCCTTGCTCCTGCTCTAATAAATGAACAAATGCAATCTTTAATAAAAAAAAAAAAGTGTCCTCCTTAAACGCTGATTTCTGGGACTATCATTTTGTTAAATATTACATCACTACTACTAATAATGGTAATAACAAATGCTAATGTATTGCTTACTATGGACTGTACATGATTACAGTGCTTTACATATGTTAATACATTTCCACCCAACCTCACATGGTAGGTGCTATTAGCCCCAATTTCACAGATGAAGAAACTAAAGCACTAAGAGATTTAAGAAGTTGCCACGGTGAGTGGCAGAGGCAGGATTTAAATTCTGACTACCCACCTCCAGAGACTAGTTCTTAACCCCACTCCACACTGCTGCTACTTTTCTGCTTTTTTTCTGTTCAACAAACTCAATTACAAATCCGTATTTTCATCACCGATTATGCAAAACTTAGTCCACCCTCACCTTATCAAGAAGTTAACGATCCTTTTGATAAAAGACCAGTACTAGCCAAAACAAACACTAAGTTCTCCAGGATATGAACATTTTCATAACTTGTATCAACCCAACCTAAAATTCACCGCCGCCCATTGTGCTGCTTCAAAGCTTGGCTAATATACTGTTGCGCAGTATTTTTAAGCCTCCACCCAAGGACTTACATTGTAGCCCCACTTACCTGTCCTATGCATTTAGCAGAATGCCTCCAGATTCTTTCCCTCACTGTTTTCCAGTATCATCTGATAAACAGAACAGAAAACACAATATTGAATGCTCTGCACCTATCAGAAAACTTACAAACTACTGACTGAACTATCTTAATATTTGTCCATTTGGGGCTTCCTGTTTTAATGGTGAATAATTAATAATAATAATAATATATTTTCCAGTTAGCAAAGCCATTTCACCAACATTAGTCGATATGTCCTAATTCCTAGCACTTAAATGCACGGATCATTTTTGCCTTAGGAATACTGTACTGTTTCTTACCACTCTCCCAAATCTGCCCTTAAAAGACGAACCTCGGCATATCATATACAGATATGCCTACGTTTCCATACAAAATCCGCCTGTTACTTCCCCCGCAGAAACAAAACTGGGAGGTTGCCTGAATTTTTCAAATGTGAGGACGACCGCATCCGAAGCGCCTGGGAGCCGGGAGGCGGCGGCGGCGGCTGCGCCCGTCCGGTTCCCGCCCCCCCGCCGGCTGCGACCTCTCCGCGCCTCTCCCGCCCCCGCGGCGTCCAGCCGCCCAGCCGCTGGGCAGGCCCGGTCGGGACCTCCCCGGGCCGCGGCGGCGCCCCCTGCAGGCCGCGGCGGGCAGAGCGGGCGGAAGGAACCCGAGCCGGGCTGCCACCGTGTCCGAACCGGAGCCGCAGCCGCCGCCGCCGCCGCCGCCGGAGCGTCGCGGGGCCCCGAGTCGGAGCCGAACGCCCTCCTCGCCGCCCGCCGCGTCCCAGCGCCCGCCGGAGCCGCCGCGCCGCCCGCGCACCCCCGAAGCGGCCGGGCCCGAGCCCGCCTCGGCCCTCTGCTCGTCCTCCCCGCCCCGCACCGGCCTTCACTCTGGAGCGGCCCCGGCAGCCGCAGCAGGGGCGGCGGCGGCGGATCGAGGAGCTCTCCAGGTCGTCCCGGGAGAGGCTGCTGCAGTCCCGGGACAAGATGTTCTCCAAGTTCACCTCCATCCTGCAGCACGCCGTGGAGGCGGTAAGGCCGCGGGCAGCGGGCTCACGACAGGCCGGGGATGGCGGCGGCCTACGCTCCCTGCGGCCTCGGCCCGGGCCTCGGCGGCCGGGATCCCGCGGAGGGGCCGGGGCGGGCGCTTCGGGGCGCAGCGGGGCCGTCGGGGCGCCCGGGCCTCGGGCCTGGCTCCGAGCAGGCCCCCTCGTCGCCGCCCTGCCCCGGGCCGGCGCGGGTCCCTGTGCGTCCGCGGGAGGGTGGGCGGGGGTGCCCGGGCAGGACCCGCGCTCCCGGCCGGCGCGGGGGTCGCCTGACTGCTGGATGGGGACGGGGGGTCGGGAGCACCTGGCGGGGCCGCAGGGCGCACCCCGGACTCCCGGACCGTTAACCTGCTCCGGGAAAAGGTGGTCAGCGTGGAGCTGGACAAAGGAAACGGCCAGACGTGGCTCGGGCTTGGCTTTTGGCTTGGTGTTGTGTTGACTTTGGAAGGTGGGGTGGGCAGGAAGGTGTGCCCCTGCTGGGGACTGGGAGGGGGGCGACTCTGGGAGGCGGCAGCCCGCTAGACCCCGTTTCGTAATCCCGCTGGCTTTGCCTTCGCAGGCCTCAAGGCCGAACCCAGCTGCACCGTTTTGATTGTTGTGAAATGGGAGTTTGGAGGGTCTGGTCGAGTACGGTGGAGACCCTTCCAAGCCCTCGGCAGGGCGGCGAGACCATCTGTTTCCTTTCTTGTCTTCTCTTCCTGGACTCTCTCTTTGAGGATTTTAGACCCCAGCATAGAGAGACATTCACATTACCCAAACAGACTAACAGAAGAGAAGTAACTAAAACAATGCTTTGCTGCTGTTTTCATAATAAGAGGTCTAGTTTTGTTTTGGTTTTGTTTTTGTTTTTTTTCGCCTTGGTTGTTTCTCTACCCAGGGAGAGTTGCCCAAATTGGAAAATGCATCCTGTGGAAGAAACTAGTACTTTGCTAATTTAAAAAATGTCATTCTCTTTCTATGTTTAGATTGTGTGATATAGCACCTTGAAATCCACACAGCTTAGAAACAAAAACAAAAACAAAAACCCAGCTGCAATGGAACCATTTTTATGGTCAGATAAAAATAAAATGGATTTTTAAAATTAAGTATGGAAACAAAACTTCAGTAGTTATTTTAAGTGATATGTGGGAAATGCTTAAAAATCATTTAAGCTCTACCACAAGTTCTTGGGAAAAGGTGTATCAAATCAAAGAGGGTTTTCATGAATGAGGAGCAGCATTACATATGAAGGAGATGACAGTTTTAGACTTTAGGACAACTTTTAATTTTCCTTTCTTATACACAATCTACAATTTTATGTTAAAAGAATTTAACCAAAATTTATAAAAATAGTGACATTTACATTTTATATTATTCCTTAACTTAAAATACCAAGAATCATATAATTTTAACATTGAGTACAGGTTAATACTGAGATAATTGGGAATAAAAAATATATTATTTACATCCTTTACCTATCAGGTTGATTGATATATTCAGAAGTAAGTACTTAGAAAAACAAAGATAGCTTTCATACTCTCCCAGTAAAGACTCATATTTTTATCCTGAGGCTTGTGTTTTCTGTCCTTATTATGTTTTTACAACTGTATATGCTAGCATCAACCAAATTACCCATGTAAATTGTCTGACTCTGGCTCCATAATATCCAGCTTCTCTACTTTGCTGAGGTGAGAAAAAGTAGATTATGTTCATCTGGTCCTAGTACAGCTGATCCATAGCATTTAGAAAACTAATGTTTTTATTGAAATAGAGTTAATATTTTTAGCTGTGATACCTCCCAGATTACCTCGATAGGAGGTTAAATCTGAAAAAAACTTGAACTTTTTCCTTTTTTACATTCTCTCTTGGAAATGAACGCATGCATAATGATAAATAAGCCATTCTTGTGTTATTTGAAGAATGTTTTTGCCTAGCCCAAGATTGGTTTTCATTTTTTCAGTTCTATTTATTTGCCTGGCATTTTCTTCTATAAACTACTTTTAGCATTCATCAGTTCATTTCATTAGCTTTTCTCTCTACTTCTTTTAATTTGTGTGCCCCATTAGCATTTTCTGATACTGCAGTTAGCATAATTGTCTGGGTTTTTCAGAGGTGGGACTCTAATCCTATGTGCAGGTGCTTACGTGACCTTTTTTCAGTGTCACTGTTTTCAACCACTTAGATAGTATTACTTTATAGGTTTCTTTGTTCAACTGGCTCAGCCTTCAAATCTTCAAATTTTTTTAGGGTTGCCCAGATAAACATATTCATTTAAATGAACTTAACATGTAGAGTTGTTCTCATTGTTTAATTAATGGTTTCTCCTCTCTTCCTGTCAACTAGTACCAGGAAAAAATATATAAGATTTTCAAGATTAGTATTTGAAAATGTGTTATTGAGCTGATCATATCTTGATCAAAAACAAAAACTGTAACTTAACTCTTGCTTCCCTTTTCAGAAATGAGTCTTCCCTCAGTATAAAAATGATTGGCCAGTGAGTTTTGCAGTGAATCCATTTTGTTAGCCTGTTGCCACATGTCATAAGAGTGAAATCTTGTAGTTAGTTCCTAGGTTAGACGAGATCATGTTAGCACAGTTTCTCCAAAGTACAAGTAAAACACTTCCCATTTAGTACAATTAAATATTTGTTGAGAGCCTAGTCTGTCCTAGGTAATCTGCCAGGGACTAGTGCTTTTTAAATTTCATCTAGGTTCACCCTTTGACGGCAGATTTATTCCAAGAGGATGAGAGAAGAAGGTTTTATCTACTTTTAACTAATTAATTCAGTGGAAGTCATCCTTCAGAATTTTGAGTCTTCAAATTACAGTTAAGAGTTGATGATTGTTGGGACTGGCAATTTTTTAAAAGCTCTTCTGCCCTGGGAATTAAAATCTCAAATTGAACATATATAGTGTTTTCTTAAGTGTATTCTTTTCTGATGGGATTTCTAACTTTTCATCCTTTAGTCATTGAGCTAACATTTTATTGAGCCCACCACAAAAGTGTGGCACAGTGCGGAGGAAACAGGGTATACCTGCGTCCTTGTTCACAATGCTTACAGTCTAGTTGGGGAGACAAAACAAATACACAGATTAAAAATTAAACAGTGCACAAGAATGAGGCCTAGTCCCTAGAGCCATCCAGAACAGGGTTTCAGTCTTGCAGCTGTCCCTCCCTTCTACACAGGACAAGTTATTTAATCTTTGTACATTTCAATTTCCTCATTGTAAAATGGAAATAATTATACTGATCCCATAGGATTATTGTGAAAATTAAAATGAAATAATATATATAAAGTGCCTAGTGCAGTGCTTGGTACATAGTAAGTGCTTCATAAACGTGAACTATTGTTATTAATTTTTGCAGGATTTTTCAGTGAGTTCTGTGAGGGCAAGCAGTTAGGATTGGGGGCTTGGAGAAGGCCTTCTGGAGGAAGGGATCTTGAGCTGGACTTGAAAGAGGCTGGGGAGATAGGCAGGGCTTTAGGGAAGTTGGAAGGAAGTATGTTCGAAGATCAGGGCGTGAAATGTTCAAAATACACAGGAGAGAGAGCAGGTGGGGCTTAGGTGGCAGATGTGGTAAGGCTCTCCTCTGAGGTCCTTCTGCGTGGTAAGCCTTCTGGAGAAAGACAGTCTGGGTTTCTAATTACAAGCAGCGTTTCCCTTTGGGTGAGGCAATTAACTGCCTTTGGATCTTAATAGGAGTTTGGGGAAAATTGGAGTTTACCATAAGATCATTTAAGACCAAATAGGAATTGTCAACTTTGGAGCACTGTGCCTGGCACAGAACTAACTACTCATTAAATGACAGCAACTTCTGTGTCGTTGGATTATTCACTCGGTGAATGTTATGGATGCTTACTCTGTGCCATGGGTTGGAAACCAACCGGGAAGTCAGTGATGAAAAAGACGACATGATCCCAGCCTCTTTTTAGTTCACAGTCAAGTGGGGGAGATCAGCAATGACAAATGTGGGCTAAGGGCTAAGCGAGAGTGAGCAGGCTGGGAGAAGGTGCCACAGAGTTGGTGCAAAGAACTGGATCCTCAGCGGGAAGTCTGGCAAGGCTTCCCAGAGAAAGCCATGCCCAAGGTAGGCACTCAGGTCCAGTTTTGGTTGGGAGTGTGATTGCATGAATTTTCAAAAATTTCATCTGTTTTGTAAAAAGTTAACTCGATTGAGAATCCCCTCGTGCTGATTCACACACCACCTCTTCCTTTTTCTTACTTATCTTTACCCATCGCATGAGTGTTCGTTTTATGCAATGATAAAAACAGGTAATTTGCATGTTAGAATTAGTAAGAAAGACAATTTTAGTAGGAAGTTTTACATAAATAAGGAAACTTACTATGTTTGAACAAGATTGTTACTAAGTTGTTAGCAATTTGGAACTGTCTCACTTATCTACTTAAATAGGTTTCTCATTTAAATCAAACTCATAGAAGAAAGGTATTCACAGGTAAGCAACACTATCTGGCTTTGAATTGGACTGTAACAGCAAAGATCCCAACGCAAGTCCTGTATAACCTCTGATCTAGTGACTTAATTTGGAAATGGAGTTAAGTCCCATAGGTAAAATAATCTGGAGCAAGGATGCTATAATTCCCTACAGACCAAGGAAATGCCCTTGGAAAAATTTAGCATGTCGAAATATTTAGACTTAAGAAGTTAGGTACTTTTTAAAAAATTTCATTTGGGTTTATCGCAATTGTTAATCCATTTAACTATATAAAGATGGTGTATAAAAAAACAAGTCCAAAAAAATAAGATGATCCTAAAAACAAGTAGCTGATTAGAACATTTTTTTAATCTAAAAGTTTTGATTTAGATTTAGATTTTAGATTTTTTAATCTAAAAATTTCCCAGGGAAACACTTTCTTTATTTGACAGAGAGAAAGAGATTACAAATAGGCAGAGAGGCAGGCAGAGGGGGAAGCAGGCTCGATCCCAGGACCTTGAGATCGTGACCGGAGCCGAAGGCAGAGGCTTAACCCATTGAGCCACCCAGGTGCACCGTTTCTAATTTTCTTTCTAATTTTTTTCCTCAGTGTCTCCCAAATAATTTCTCTGCCCATGATCTTCTTGAAGGATACTGATCCCAGGGGTTTTTAACTCCTTTATTAAAGATCTTAAAGCCTTTTTAAAAATTTCAGTACGATTATTAGTACTGAAACTCTAACCCAGTACGATTCAGAGCGGTGCACACAGGAAGGCATGAGAGCTAGCATTAAAGCGTTGACGATTGCCATGAAATGTTGAGGTCCCCTTTCCTAAGGACATTTCATCTGGATTGAAGCACGCAAGGTGTCTATGACCAGTGTTTATAATTTGCTCAGTAGCTTTGAGATTGTTTTATTAGGATTTCAGACTTTGAGGTCTCTGCTTGAGGACACCAAGAAATCAAAATGGAACAGGTAGAAGGATTGGAATAACATGACCTCTCAGGTCATCAGTTCAGATGAAGTATCTGGAAATGAAAGATGACCGTGCCATGCTTTAGGGTCGCCAGAATAGAAACCTGTTTGTTTTTAAGTAAGCTGGGCCAACCATGAACTTTCTGACCAAAATTTACGGGCAGTAGTAGGATGGCGCGGGGAGCATTCTCTCTCTCTTTAAGGAAAAGACAGCGTTGTGGATGGTGCACCCAGGTCTTTCTCTATCTGTTTAACACACATCTGAAATACTTGGCAGGTTGGCTATGAGATGGCTGAAGGCATAGAATTTCGTTCTTAAAATTTTTGAAGTAAATTTTAAAGCTAAAATGTAAAACATTTTTGGCTTTATGGAATTTAAATTGGTAGTGTCTTGTTCCCATAGGTATTTTGCTAAAAATATGCACTGCCTAATCCAGGCTTAAAAAAGAAAAGGTTTACATCTATATGTCACTGAAAGTAGGGAACAGTTTTAATCAGATTACAGGATTGACTTTGGTATATGTTTTTGTAATGGTGACGTGTAACTGATTACATAGTAACTTTTTACTGTTTTGCATTTCAAAGTCCTAGGTACAAAGATCCCTGATTACTGATAATTTCATTTTACTGATAGTTTAAATAGGATTTTGCATCTTTTCATTTAACACTGTTACTTTTGAAACCATATGTAGTTATTAGTTTCGGGGAGGGAAAAAAAAGTCCCGGTCCTTGTAGTTTAATAATAATATTGATAAATATGTTTTTCTTTTTTCTTAATAAATCACTTTTACTTTCCTGATTTTGACTTCTTTTGTTTCTCTTTGATATCTGACATATAGAATCAAATTAAAGCTCATCCCTTGTTTTTATGCTGCTTTTGTATTATTAGTAGACAAATACAGAGTTATACTTTATGGGAAACATTTAATGCCATTTTCTTAATTATTGTGGTCTTTTTGTGTGTGTGTGTGTTTGTGTAGCTTGCACCTTCTCTTCCTTTACAAGAAGATTTTGTTTATCACTGGAAGGCAATTACCCATTACTACATAGAGACTTCGGGTAAGAAACAAAGCTAATGTTAATTGAACAAAATTTATAAAATACTAAAATATATTTCAAATTAGTTTTCAAAGTTATTTTATATTTAAATTTATAAACAAGTTATTTTACTTGTAATTCCTCTTTTAGATTCATTTTTAAAATGTATCTATTGAGCACCTATCATGTGTAGGCATTGTTCTAGGCACTGAGCAAGAGAACAGTAAAGCAAACAGACAAAATCCCTGTCCTAATAGAGCTTATATATTGAAGATGGAGAAGCAAGCACTAAATAGACAAATACACATAGTGTGTCAGATCACAGGTGCTAAGGGTGAAATGAGGCAGGCTAAGGGGATAGAAGTGTATACTTGGGGGACAAGGGGGGCAGTTGGCTATTGTATGTTCGAGAAAGCCTCATTGCCCCAGCAGATATCTCAGTTGGAATCTGAAGGAAAGAGGAAGCAAGCCTGGGGAGTTGGTTTCAGGAAGAGGACCTAGCGCAGAAACCCTGAGGCTGGAGCGTACTGCACGTTGGCATATTCTAGGAACTGCAAGGAAGCCAGTTTGGCTAGAGCAACGTGAACAAGGAGGAAAGTGTGAGGAGGTAACATCAGATGGGAGCCGGGTGCAGTCACAGAGGGCTTTGTAAGCTATTATAAGGGCTTTGGTTCTTACTCTAATGGGGGAAGCCATTAGAGGGTTTTGAGTGGCGTGTAGCATAATCTGTTTTAAAGGGACCATGTTAGCTTCTGTGAAAAAAAACTGGATTGGAAGGATGCAGAGGTGAAGCTGTAGACTGTGAGGGGACTACTGCAGTGATTCAAGCAATGATGGTGGCTTAAAGCAGGGTGGAGCTAGTAAGATGAGATGGTATTCTAGGTGTATTTTGCAGAAAACTTTGCTGACAGATTGGATGTTGGGTTTGAGAGACTGAGTCAAGGAAGTTCCAAAGTTTTAGGCTCAGGCAGTTGGAAAATAGCAAGGCCACTTACCAGGACAGGGTGAATGCAGGAGGAACAGGTTTGTAAGCATATTCTGGACATGTTAAATTTGAGATGCCAACTATAATGTCCAATTGGATGTGGCGAGTAGACAGTTGGAAATAGGAATCTGGAATTTAAGGTGGCGTTCTAAACCAGAGATATGATATTGAAGCCATCATATATAAGTAGGATTTAAAGCCCTGAGACTGGCTAAGATATTCTAGGGAGTAAGAATCGATGAAGAGAGATGTTCAGAAATGGAGCCCTTGGGCTCAATGTTCAGAAATTGGGATGATGAAAACGATAGGAAAGGAAACCACTTTGCTAGTGGGGTAGAAGACAGCCAAGAGAGAATGGTGTCCCAGAGGCTGGAAGAAGAGAGAGGGATTCATTGTGTCAAATGATGGGCTGATGTCAGGTTAATGAAGACTGAGAAAGGATCTATGGACTTAGCCACAAGGAGCTCAGTAGTGGACTTGGTAAGAACTGGTTTAATGGCAAGGAAGAGAGAGGAGACCTGATTGTAGTATGTGTAAGAGAAAATGGGCAGAGAACATGTCTGGACAATGCATATGGGCTGCTCTCTTATGTTAGTGGAAAGGGGAGCTGAGAAGTGGAGCATTAAATGCCTGGGGGGATGTGGTTTCAAGAGAGGGTTTTATTTTATGTATGTATGTATGCATGCATGCGTGTATTTATTTATTCTCTACACCCAGCATGGGGCTTGAACTCATAACCCCGAGATCAGGAGTCATATGCTCTTATGCCTGAGTGAGTCGGGTGCCCCTCAAGAGAGGGTTTTACTTTGTTTTGTTTTAAAGATGAAGATATTTCAGTTTGTACTTTGATGGAAGGATCTGGTAGAGAGGGAAAGGTGAACAAGAGTTAGATGAGGCCATTTCTGAGCAATGCCCTTAAATAGGCAGGGGGTGTGGGTGCAGTGCACAAGGGAGGGCTTAGCCTCGTGGGCGTGTGAACAGTCCATCCGTCAAAATAAGGTGTGGAAAGCAGAGCGTAGATGAAGAAGAAGGAGGGTGGATGTGGTCTATCGTGTCTTTAAGAGTTCTATCTTTCTCAGGAATAAGGAGGATGGAGAGTAAGGAAATGTGAAATAAATTAGGTCAAAGGTTGACAAACTTTCTGTAAAAGGCCAGATAGTAAATATTTTAGGCTCTGTGGGTCCTTTGACCTCCGTTGCAACTGCTTAGTTTTGTTGTGCCAGGGCAGCCATCAGCAGTGTATGGAAGAATTGTGGTCCTTTGTTCCAGCACAGTGTATGGATGTGAGGGCGATCTGGCTGCGACAGCCTAGCGTTGATCGCCAGGGTCGATTGGGCCACTCTGGCTGGCCAGGCAGGGTCCCCGTCCTCCCTCACCGATCCGTGTGCATCCCTCCCGAAGCCACGTGCTGGGTCGAAGAGGACGACCTTCCCCAATAGAGGGGAGAACCGTTCTTGGGTCAAGGGTATACAAGGAGCTGTGCTCCCGGCTAGAACCTCCGAACAAGCACCCAAGGTCCAATACGGCTTAAATAGGTGGCAGGGTTGGATTTGCCCTGCAGGCCAAAGTCTGGCACCTCCTGAAACAGAGTGTTCAGGCAGTCTGACTGGGGAGCTGATGGGGTCGTAGGTGCTGAGTCCGTAAAAAGAAAGAATCCTTTATAGTTGTACAATAAGTAAAAATTAGATACAAAATATGCTTATACCTTTCCACGTAATCTCCACCTTAACGTGGATATTTAGACACCGGATCCATAGGAAAATTTCTTGAGAGGAGCTGCCTTTTCAAATGACTATTCTTTGGTCCTTGTGAATTTTTCACTCCTCCATAGCTTTAAGGAAATACTTTAAAGGAAAGGGTTGTAAGTTCTTGCTTTAAATGATTTTTTTGCAGGTCAGTAGAAACAAGTAAGTACATTATAATAAAGTATGGGATGAATGTGTGTGTGTCAGACACAGAGAGAGAAAGAAGAAGGGAGAAAGAGAAGAAGGTGGAGTCCGTAATGTGGGTTTTCAAGGATGAATAGGAGGTGCAAGATGGAGAAAGAGGACAAAGGGCATTTCAGGTAGAAGGAATAGCATATGCGAGGCACAGGACCTACAAGCAGTTTAGGAGGGAAGGGGGTAGACAGCAGAAAGTACAGCTTGCCTTCAAGGGAGCTAGAATTTTAATCCTGTCAGGTCACATTTACAATTCATTTGTCTCTCAATTTAAAAGCCTTTCTGGTCGTTTTTCTCCATTGATAACTGTAATCAAACCATGCTTGAACATTCTTTCCTGGAATGTTTATATAAGTCTGCAATTAAAGGGGAAAAAAACATTAAAAAAAAAACCAAATTTCAGATAAATTTACAAATTACCTTCTGTTAGTGGCCGGCTACTTGTTTTAGGAGAATATGAAATGAAACATCAAAAGTTAACATTTCTCGAATTCTTACTATGTGCGAAGGCACTGAGCTTTACATACATGGTTTCACTGAAATCACACGACAATACTTACTGGTATTGATTAGCCCCATTTTACAGGTAGGTGGGTGGTGCCTGAGGCTAATAGTTTGCCAAGGTCATCCAGCTACAAGAGAAAGAGCCAAGAGTTGAATGCAAGTTGTCTAGCTGCAGGCCCCATGCTTTTAGAAGGGAAATTATTTCCAAAATAACATGTAAATTAGCAAATACTTGAGCTTTTGGTATGCATGACATTGTATTATATGCTCTATTTTTCTCTTAAAATTTTTTCCTGAACCACAATGTACCTGACACATTGTGTATCAAATTTGGTACGTGTGTCATCCTTGGAAACAAGGGTGACCCTAGTCTTTCCGTTGTTTTCTGTATAGGACTTAGTGTTACAGTTTACACTGTATGTACGTACATACATGTGCACATGTACAGGCAAAGCAACATATCAAATGTGTAGGATACTAGGACTGTGTTGCACATACTGTGCACGTACTCAAGAAATGACAATAGAGACATAGATAAGAACTTGGCACTTCGAAGTATATTTTGTATTTAAACATTCTGTAAAACTTCACATTTTATTTTATTAAGAGCAATTTAGCCCTCATACAATAAGGATAGGTTGATAAATCATGTGATCTTTAAGTCCACCTGTGAACTTGAAAAAGTATTGATGAATTTTTATTTTAAAAAATCAATAGTACTTAATGAGAATTCTACTGAGAAGTTTTGGCTTTGGCAGTAGCTGTCCGTTCATGAGAGATGCCAGAAATTTTTCTTTGGGCTCCTCATGTTTCCACACATGGAGATGAATTAGGGGCTGTAAGTGTCTGACTTCCCAGTGTTACAGTGCGATTCAGAACCTGCCCTTTCTACATATTCTACCTGATTCAGCGTAATGTTTAAGGCCGACCTGTTTCTACATCAAGAGATTTGAAATTCAGATATAAAAGTTCAGATCTTCTGAGCTAGGTATTTGAAAAAAAATTGTTTTTAATTATAAGTGTATACGAAATTTTGATGTTAATGTGTGTTTTTCTTGATCATGTTCCCATTTCTGTATAAATTGCTCTTATTTTGAATTATCATGCATGGACATATTTCAGAATATTGATTCCATTTTTGAGTAAGAACATGGCAAAAAGAATCACCTAAATCCTGACAAAGATAATTATATACCACAAATATAAACTTCACATAAGTGTGTAGTTAAGATTTTTTTCAGTTTGAATTCGAATGAGAAATATCAAGGGCATTTTAGGTACAAATAGGCAGTTTTAAATTGAATGTTTGATGATTTTTTTAATTATTATTTAGATGATAAAGCCCCGGTGACAGATACAAATATTCCCTCTCATCTGGACCAGATGTTAGGTATTTTGCTGCAAGAAGAACGTGAGCGGGAGTTCGGAGTGACAGGGCCGTGTATGGAATATTTGCTCCATCACAAGATCTTGGAAACATTATATACCTTAGGAAAAGCTGACGTAAGTTCCTCATCCACATGTTCTTGGGCATGTAATACATTAATGTCTTAGAGGTGAAGAAGCTGCCAAGTACTAAATTTAATTATAGAGGTATGTATTAAGCATTGTGAAAAACGGAAGATGTTCAACCTGCATGAACGTGACTATCCAGAGAGCTAGCAAAGCCCCCAAATGCTCTAGGCGACAACTGGTACTGAGGCTGCTGAGAATTAGAGTGTAAACATTCATGAAAATGTGCTCAGATGTGTGTACTCAGAGCCGAAGGATGTGAGAAGGAACCCAGTGTAAACTGGGTTAGGAAAATAATCCTGAAAGAGAATGTAACTGATTCTTCGGACACTATCTCTGCCGATGAGGGGAGTCACGTTGTTTTAGGCCTCATGAATCTTGAGAACTCATCTTCGCAAGCTGGTATTTATGATATAAATAATATTCTGTACCAGGAAACTATAGGACTACACATAAAGGCAGGTTTCAAAGCCTGTTGGGGGTGCAAGGAAAGGGGAAGAACTTTGGCTTGCGGTGGGGAGGCCCGGCTTTGTCACTAATATACTATGACCTTCACAGTCCCTTTGGTTAACCTTCTTTCTCTTTAAAAATCGAACCGGTGATCACGAAGGGTATCCCCCCAGTCTCAAAATCTGTGCTTTTGTTCTGTGAATCTATGATATATGTGAAAATCAAAGTGGAAAAAAGAATCAACATGTTTAAACACCAAATAGAGTTATGAATAGTGGTATTATGGGAAGTTTCCTTTTAACTAAGTCTATAATACTCCCAATTTAAGTTAAATTCTTGCAATTTATATTTTTGAGGCAGGATATCTGCTGCCCTGCTTTGTGGAGAGAAGGAAGCTACAACACTAAGTTGAATACAGATTAATTGATTTTTGAGTGAATGTCAATAATTATAGCACTGGCAAATTAATTTTGATATTGGTGATTGTAAATACTATGGTTTATCTGAATAATGCAACATATTTGCTACCTAAAAAAATATCATTGTGCAAAAGATTATCATTTATACCATTTCCAGATAGCATGTTTATGCTGACGCTGTGGAAATGCTCGTTTTGTGACTATATTTTAATTGCAAGGCAATATAAGCAGGTTGGTTAGTCATAGAACATGTAACCTTGTTAGTTTGTGCTCTCTTCACCCACAGTGTAAGCAATCATCAGGTTTACCTAGTTTTCAGCAAAGATTTAAAGCAGTTGGCATGTTATAAAACCTTCTTTATTAAATATTCATTGTTGATAATAATCATAATGTAAATAATTTTGCAACTAATGCAAAACAGCATTGTTAGACTAAATCACAGCATTTCATACCAGAGGAGTCCCTTTACTGACAAATACATGTTCGAAGGCTTTGTTTACCCCTACATCTCTGTGATGGAAAGTTATTAATGGCCTGTTATTAGTGTAAGTAACAATAGTCTGCCTTTGCTTTAGCCATGGAGTCAACCATGATAGGTTCAGGTTACCCTAGCATTTAGAAGCAAATGGGTTGATGTTGTCTGAACCAAACTCTGATTCCAGCAGCATGTTGTTACCCTGCTGTCTGTCATCACATCGGTCTGCGGTTCCACTGGCTGTACCATGCCAAGATGGAATTTTATTTCTAGAATGCCAGTCATTAATATTTGATTGAGGATTTTATATCGAAAGACTTATTAATTGACTGGTTTCATTGACTTTTGAGGGTGAAATATATTCACATTCCTGTTCTTTAAGCTTTTGAGTAAATGTGCTTGTACCGTCTGTTCTCTCCTTACTTGCTTCTCTGTTCTCGTGAGCCCAGTGTCCTCCAGGAATGAAGCAGCAGGTTTTGGTGTTCTACACTAAACTCCTGGGGAGGATACAGCAGCCGCTGCTTCCACACATTAACGTCCACAGGCCAGTGCAGGTATTTTGTTTCCCTTGCAAAACCGTATTTGGTTCTAGTTCTTTTTGTGTATAAATAATTCAGTGTGATTTTTCTAAGAGGAAAAATGAGAAAGGAAATTATTTCCAAAATAACATGTAAATTGGCAAATACTTGAGCTTTTGGTACACATGACATTGTATTATATGCTCTATTTTTCTCTTAAAATTTTAGACATTAGTTTGTCCTTTAACCTATCTCTGTGACATCTCAAGGAGTTTATTGTGTGCTTATTAATTTTCTAGGGTAATGTATTTGAAAAACTTACTCCTAGTTAATCTCTTTTGTTAGAGGTGTGAAGTAGTGTTCTGTCTGAAAAATACAAGATAAACTTGTATTATTTGAAAATTGTAAATACTCTTAAGGCAAACAGATGGCTATTTACATACTTCTATAAAGTAAGTTTGAAAAAATTTTTGTAACTTCTTTAACAGAAATTAATTCGACTCTGTGGGGAAGTCCTTGCAACACCAACAGAAAATGAAGAAATCCAGTTTCTCTGTATCGTGTGTGCAAAGCTGAAACAAAATCCTTACTTGGTTAATTTTTTTCTAGAGGTAAGGTACACTTCTTGTCAACCTTCGAAGCATGCTTTATTGAAATTATTTTACGAACTGAATTCTATAAATAACATTAGAAGGAATTACATTTTGTGGGTATCGTATGGCTTGTTTCACTTCCCAGAGTTATTTTTCACTGAAGACCACCTTCTGTTTTAACCTGAAATCTTCTGAGGAAGACAGTTTTCAGAGAAAGTAGGTGAGCCAGCTACACAGGGCGGTACAGGACCTGGGCAAATATAGAGTCAAGGCT
This sequence comes from Procyon lotor, assembly GCA_028646535.1. Taxonomy (NCBI): domain Eukaryota; kingdom Metazoa; phylum Chordata; class Mammalia; order Carnivora; family Procyonidae; genus Procyon; species Procyon lotor. The sequence goes on from CM053617.1 coordinate 57,760,047, forward strand.
TAACAGGGGTGCAGCTGGAAGGGAAAATCAGGGAGAGTGAAGTCACAGCAGCTTATAAGCTATCATGTTTTCAGCAGATATCCTTGCTCTAACGTGGAGCGTGGGTAATCTGGCCCGGGGTCGGCAGGGATGGGGTGTGCGGATTTAGACGGGATGTGCAAAATCGCGGGTTACCTCTCCAGCCTGCTCTAGCAGTTGTGATCGCTCTGGTATTCCGACCTGTCTTAGCTATAGTCCCTGGATCACACTTATGTATTCCATCAACTGCTATTTTGGGGTTTATTCCCAGTTTTAAATTAGAAAATACTTTGTGTACTTTCTTCTGTCATTCACTTGTTTTTTTTCTGCAGTGAAGTCATTTAGGAATGTAGTAGAAAAATTAATTTAGGGGGACACCTGGGTGGCTCAGTCAGTTAAGAGTCTGTCTTCAGCTCAGGTCATGATCCCAAGGTCCTAGGATCGAGCCCCATGTCAGGCTGTCTGCTCAGCCAGGAGTCTGCTTCTCCCTCTCCCTCTGCTCCTCTGCCCAATTATGCTCTCTCTCTCTCTCTCAAATAAATAAAATCTTAAAAAAAAAAAAAAAAAGGATAAATTTTGTTGGGTTTTTAAAAAAATTTTTTGTGTTTCTTTTTGTCTTTCTCTCCCTAGATTAGGTGTAGGTGAGGTACAGTGCAATTTGCTCTTTTTGGTCTACGGTTCTCTGAGTTTAACAAACCCACAGGGCTGTAGCCACCACCAGCAGCAAGTGACACAGCAGGTCCGCCACCCTCCCACGGGTCCCTTGTAGCCCTTCTCACTCCACCCCTGTCCCTAGCAATCACTGATGTGCCTCTGTCCTAGGTTTCCTCTTTCACAGAAAGTCCCAGAAATGTAATCAGACTTTCAGGTCTGACTTTTTTTTTTTCTTTCTTTCCCTTAGTGTAATACATTTGAGACTAAAAGGTCAGTTTGGTCCTTTATACTGTTGGGTAGGACCCTGTGGCCTGGATCTATCACAGTTGTTTATTCATCCACCCACTGAAGGACATAGGGTCGTTTCCAGTTTGGGCAGTTATGAATAGAGCCACTATACATTTCACACCCAGTTTTTATGCGTGGATTTAGGTTTTCACTTCACTTGAGTAAGTACCTAAGGGTAAGATGGCTAAACCCTGTGGCAAGCGTATATTTATTTTCATTTAAGAAACTGCCAAACTGTTTGACCCCAATGGGTTTATCATTTTGCATCCCATCAATACTGTATGAGAGTTCCAGTTGTTCCACATCCTTGTTGGAGTGAGTGTTGTTAGGTTTTGTTTTTAAAAATTTTAGCCATCCTAGTAGGTGGGTTTGTTTTCTGTTTCACTGTATTGACTAAGTCACACAAGATCCCTCCTTTCTCCACTCTTACTGAAGATAGGGGAGCAGTCGAGCTGCAAAAATGCATGCATTTGAGTTTCCAGGTAGCGATAAGGATGCTGAATGCTAGTTTTTCATGATGGGCATTGTATTTTGAAAGTTTGTTTCAAAATGGCTAGAATACACTTAAGATTTCATATTTTAAGGATTTATTAATTAGAGTGGTATTACAGTCTTTTTTATTAATTTGTTTATTGTTATTTTTTATTTAAAAGATTTTTATTTATTTATTTGACAGAGAGACAGAGAGAAAGAGCACAAGTAGGCAGAGCGGCAGGCAGAGGGAGAGGGAGAAGCAGGCTCTCTCTGAGCAGGGCGCCTGATGCAGGGCTCGATCCCAGGACTCTGGGATCATGACCTGAGCCGAAGGCAACCGCTTAATTGACTGAGCCACCCAGGCGCCCCATTTTTTTTTTTATTTATATGATTGTATTTATTATTTGACAGAGACACAGCGAGAGAGGGAACACAAGTGGGGGAGTGGGAGAGGGAGAAGCAGGCTTCCCGCTGAGCAGGGAGCCCCATGCTGGGCTGGATCCCAGGACCTTGGGATCATGACCTGAGCCGAAGGCAGACGCTTAACAACTGAGCCACCCAGGTGCCCCCATTTGTTTTCTTTTTTTCTCTTTTTTTCTTTTTTTAGATTTTGATATAAATATATCAAATATCTCAATCTGGCTAAGTCTGAGATTTTTCCTCTCAAAGTTTGCTTTAGTTAAAGCTTTCTTAGATACCCTAGTTACCTTTAATGCGTGGATTTTTGCCCAAGCTTAAGCTTTAAGGGCTTTTTCTCAGAATCCCTGAAACTCGTTCAGAAGGACGCAGCCATTGATGAGAGGCAGAGCAAATGTAAGGGCATATGTATACTGATGGTGAGATAGATGCACCTTGTTTACCTGTCTTGAGAGAGTCGTTTGGATTTAGACCTCACTATGACGAACGTCCGGTTTTAGAGCACGTACTTCTCCCCGGCCTGAGTGGTAGGCAGCTCCATTTTCTCAAGACTCTTCATAAGCTTTTAATGTGGTTGTTACAGTCTCCCTGGCATTAGAGTTATTTAAACGTGTTTTATTTTCTCCTGCTGGTCAATAAGCTCCTTGAGGACAAGGACTCTGTTTCATTAATCTTTGGGTCCCCACAGCTTCTCTAGTATCCAGTATGATGTATAATATTTGCTTAATTAACACTCAGTGAATGACTCTTCAGAGAAATGCAGCTATATTACTTGCAGTACAGAGAGTAATAAAAGTCCTTTGCAGTTCTCAGGCATGTATTCCCCAAAATCTAGTGTCTGTTTTCATGTAAAGCAGCTGCTGTGCATCTGCTACGGTTTAAGTGCCTCTGGTAAATGAGTTAGGGACAGTCTTTGCCCCAACGGAGTTTATAGTCCAGTGACGAGGGTAAGACCAATATTCGGGCTTCAATCTGTGGAGGAGTAAGGTGAGTGTCCTGAGAAGGGTACACAGTCGATGTGCCTTAAGTCTTCCTAGGATGAAGGGATTGCATCTGCTCTAGGTTGTTGAGGAAGACTTCGTGGAAGAGGTTATCTTTGATGATTCTTGACAGATGTTCAGATAAGAATGGGTGAACATACGTAAGGGAATGAAGATATAGGATTTTGTGGTGTGTTCGTGAAGCAGTTATTCTTATTTCTAACAGAAATTAGAAAAGGCCTGTGAGGGCGCCTGGGTGGCTCAGTGAGTTAAGCCTCTGCCTTAGGCTCAGGTTATGATCTCAAGGTCCTGGGATCGAGCCCCACATTGGGCTCTCTGCTCAGTAGGGAGCCTGCTTCCCCCTCCTCCACCCCCACCCCCACCTGCCTCTCTGCCTGCTTGTGATCTCTCTTTCTGTCAAATAAACAAACATACAAACAAACAAACAAATAAATAAAATCTTTAAAAAGGCCTGTGGTAAGAAAAGGACCTGGAGAGATGGACTAGGAAGGGTCAAAGCCTTTGAATGGCAGAAGGAAGAATTCGAATGAACTTGAAGTCACTGGGGAGCCATCAAAGATTTTTGAGCAGGGATGTTATTACATGATGATATCTGTACCTTAAGTTAAATTGGTGGCAGCATCTTGTACACTGGATTCCTTTGAGAGGAAAAAAAAAAAAAGCAGAGAAAACCAACTTGGAAGCTGAGAGAGTTGCCCTGATGGGAAGTGGCAAGGACTATAAGTTGGAGGCAGTGGGATGGAACGAAGTGAAGAGATTCAGGAGACACCAGAGGTTGATTCTGTGTGGTCTTGTGCAGAAAGCAAGAGCAAGGATGATGAGTGCTTGAATTTCTGAACCAGGAAGGCTGTCGCTCACGGAAAGAAGTGAGCCCTGAGGGAGCTTATGTTGGGGAAGAGGGTAATTATGGTTCTGATGTTTTGAGTCTTCCTGGTATCCTGATAGAGATAATTGGCAGACATTTGGTCTTGCAAATCTGTGATTTGGGAGAGAAGTCTGGGTTCAAGAGATTTGGGGGTTATGTATATAAATGTGCTGTGGTTATCATGGAAACCCCTAATGCAGAAAGGGAACAGTTTCAGTGAGAACCAAAGTGTAAGAGAAGGCAGCAGTACCTCATTACCTGGGAGCCTTTTAAAAATACAGATCCAATCACGATGTTGTGCACCTGAAATCAATAAAACATTGTCAACTACACTTCAGTAATGCCAGTAAATAAGTTCAAATGCGGATTCCTTAGCTCTACCTCCAGATATTCTCATTCAGGTCTGGGGGGCACCCTGGAATCTACATGTTTCTCAAGCCCCACAGAAGACCATGACGTTACACTTTGAGTGTAACAGTCTTGAGTTACACTTTGAGAAACACTCGTCTGAGGAGTGAATGCTATTCTAAGATTATTCTTCCCTTTGCCATTCTTATCTGAGATACCATTTCCAACAACATTATTAGTATTTTAGATGGAATCGAATGTTTACATTTATAAGGACTGTGATATGCAGCTGATTTTATAGGAAAGTGTGAAGTTGTTTGGAGTAGTTGTTTTGTTTTAACATGGGCCGTGGGCTCAATTTCTCAAGAAGATTGGTCCAAACTATACCTTTAACTGTAATAAAAGTGATTTATAATAACTATAATATAACTTTGGAAATAGAACTTTGAGTTCGTTCAGTGCTGAATGCTTCTCTGTGATGGGTGAAACACAGTGAGAGGCCCCTGAGGAGAAGCTAGTTCACGATGACCTCTAACCTGTGTGTGTGATTTGATTTTTGCTCTTAGGTTCAAATGGAAAGCAAAACACTTCTCCCTGGAAACTAATGATTTGCTTTAGTTACGATTCTTTTTTTTTTTAAGATTTTATTTATTAGAGAGAGAGCACACACAGGCAGGGGGAGGGAGAGGGAGAAGCAGACTTCCTGCTGAGAAGGAAGCCCCAAACAGGGCTTGATCCAGGATCCCAAGATCGTGACCATAGCCAAAGGTAGATGCCTAACCAACTGAGCCACTCAGGGGCCCTGCTTCGGTTAAGATTCTCTTTGTGTTTGTGTGTGTGTGTATTGGGGAGGTGGGGCCAACATTTCAAGTAAATCTTTTCTCATCAAGAACACTAATAAAAAGATCCTGGGAGTATTGAGTTCTATTTATAAAGCAGAGGTACAGGGAAAACAGAAAAATCATCTTAGAAAACTGATCTGAGAAGAATCAACATTGAGGCTATTTTCAGTAGCCCAGTGATAAGACAGTTAATTCCAATTGGAACCTCCTGATCTTTTTTCCCCACTAACATCGGTTGTTTTTAGCAATAGTCATAGTTATCACTGATGTTGTTCCTTGCTTATGGTCATGGTTAACCATTTTGTACTTAGTGTAAAGAGTGTTATAGATGCCTGGGCAATTTTTAAAATATCTAAAACACAGCTTGTTGACATCTGAGTATTTTCTTTAGTCATAACACATTTATCTGTCGCTATATTGGCTAGACATTAAACTTGAATTATAGAAAAAGCGATAAAAATATGATTCCTGTTTTATAAGTCTTTTGATACGGATCCTACAGAACGTGTGTTCTTTTTCAGAATAAGTTGAAGTCACTGGCTTCCAAAGGTACCCCAGATGTAATTTCAGAAGACGCCTTGAAAGGCCAGGATTCCTTGTCAACAGACACGGGACAGTCCTGTCAGCCAGAGGAACCGTCCGGGGCCTCGGGGCTGGAGCACACAGAGTTCACAGCGGAGCCGCCTCAGCCGACCGATGAGCTGGCCGCCAGCTTGGATCACCTCGCCATCGCCCCACTGCCGGAGGCCACGGTTGTTCGTCCAAACCAGGATTACAACCTAGTGAATTCCTTGTTAAATCTCACTAGAAGTCCTGTGAGTCTTCCTTGCTCTTCCCCACTAACCCGATCACAGTTGGTGCATTTGAAATGGAAAAAAACACGTCTATTCTTCTTTTAGTGTAAAACATTCACTCTTTTTAAGTTGAATTTTTTCCAAGCCACTCGGCATACGTCTAATTCAAGAGTTGAAGGGGTCTGTGTCTTCCCCCAGGACGGCCGCATAGCTGTGAAAGCCTGCGAGGGCTTGATGCTGCTGGTGAGCTTGCCGGAGCCTGCGGCGGCCAAGTGCCTCACGCAGAGCACGTGCTTGTGCGAGCTGCTGACGGACAGACTCGCCTCCCTGTACAAGGCCCTACCTCAGTCCGTGGACCCGCTGGACATTGAAACAGTGGAAGCAATTAACTGGGGGTAAGAACCATCACCGGTGTTTGCCCACACATGCGACTTCTTACCCCTGTGCTTGGAAATTCACTTCTTTTGCAGTGATATAAATCTTCAGTTTTGGAAAATGTGACATTACTTGTGATCATTAAAGGGGATTGTTTTCTGAGGCATGTTTGGGATTTGTTACCAGTCAAAAGTGAATTGGTGTGGGAACAATCCAGCTGTTAGGTAGTTAAGCTATTTTTCCATTATAGTGGATAATTAAGACCTTAATTACATTAAAACCAACTACTTTGATTTTTTTTTTTTTTTTGATTCCTGAAAGAAGGAACATCCTTTTATAAATATGCCTCTCAGACAGTCTTATGCTTTGTGGCCTATGTGTATGAACTCTCCCCTCCTACCTTATTCTTTTACCCTCTACCCATCTTTTGGGGCTTCCCCTGATTCTCATAGGAAAATAGGATTATCGCAGCACATTTATAGGTATATAAGCAGCATGAGGAAAAGTACCCCAAATCACATCATCTGTACGTTGCCTAGTGTTTTAGTATAGTAACGTGTTACAATTTTTCTGTGTATTTTTAACTCTTCCTGGGGTTTTTACTAGTCTCTTTCCACCCGATATTCTGCCAACATCTGTGTAAGGCAGACCCACTGCTTAACTTTACTGCTGTCCTGTGTTTTAAGGTGGGAAGAGAGGCAGGCCACGTATTTCTTTTTGCACACCCTCCTTTACCTTTTCTTCCGTCCCAGCGGCTGAGCACCTCCCACACTTCATTCCCACCACTTGGTCAAATTTATGGCAGGCGCATGAGGAGCTGTCTGTGGTTTTTCCTCTGCAGTTGCGTTCTGTGTTAGTCTCTCTCTTCCCACTCAGTGAGTGAAAGTTATTTACAACTTTTATTTGAAAGGTTTCCTCTTATCTGTGGCTTTCTTTTATAAACCCTGCTTCTGGTGGTCATCCAGCTCTGTCTGGATACATATGTTTTACTGCATAAGTTCATTCACGGGCCTTCATTGTTCCATATGCACTGAATTGGGTTAACACTTTGGGGTAACTTTGGGCTAAGCATTTCTTCTACATCCTACAGCTTGGACTCCTATAGTCATAAAGAAGATGCTTCAGCATTTCCAGGAAAACGAGCCTTAATTTCATTTCTTTCCTGGTTTGATTATTGTGATCAACTCATTAAGGAAGCACAGAAGGTTTGATTTTTTTTTTGTTACTTATTGATAATTTTAAAATGTAAGTGTCTATTAAGTAAAATTTCCTCAGTTTATATCCCCAGATATATCTTAAGTGCCTTAGGATAGCACAGTCAGTAAAATAAATACAACCAAATAAAACAAAAAAACCTGTGTATAAATAAATGTATGTGTGTACAACTCTGGAATAAATCACAGTTTGAGTTCAACCCTAATATTTCTTTAAGTATTATGATAGAAAGCTCCATAAGGTGACGTTGGCCTCCCTCCATTTCTCCTCTTTGGGGAGATATTAATACCATAAGGGGGTTAGGATGATATTTTCATCCTGTTCATCTTGTTCTTAGAAAGTTAGATAAAATCTAAAGGATGCAGTAGCTCACATCTAATCTAGGTTTACATGCCATCAACAAAATGGTCAATAGGCAAGTTTGTTTCTCCACATTAATTCAAATGGAGAGTGCAAACTGACTTACTAATGTTACAAATTAATCCTCTTTTCCATTAGAAAGAAAGAAAAAGATAACGATGCTCCCTCTGTATTCTAGACTGCTGCTGTTGCTCTGGCCAAAGCTGTTCATGAAAGATTTTTTGTCGGAGTTATGGAACCTCAGCTGATGCAAACGTGAGTGGTCTTTTTCCTTAAAAAACAAAAAATTGCTATTACATATTCTGTTCCCACTAATGACCTGTTTGTTACACCCAGTTCTGAGATGGGCATTCTGACCTCGACTGCTCTGCTCCATCGCATTGTTCGACAAGTAACCTCTGACGTTTTGCTTCAAGAAATGGTGTTTTTTATCCTTGGAGAACAGAGGGAACCGGAAACTCTGGCAGATATTAGCAGACACCCTCTAAGACATAGGTTAATAGAACATTGTGATCACATATCTGATGAGGTAAGCAATGTAAGATTTAGAATGGGGCTTTGAAATACAATTTTATGATGTTTTGAGTATGGCTTCTTTTTGATGTACCTTTAAAAATCAAAAGCATGACTTACAGGATGGCGAGAAGAATCATTTATTCAGAGATGTTTTTCAGTTAGCCTTTATCATTTTGGTTTCAGATAAGCATAATGACATTAAGAATGTTTGAACATCTTTTACAAAAACCCAACGAACACATTCTTTACAACTTGGTCCTAAGAAATCTCGAAGAAAGAAATTATACCGAGTATAAGCCTGTGTGTCCAGAAGACAAAGATGTGGTGGAGAACGGATTGATAGCGGGAGCCGTGTAAGTTCCCCCGGGCCCACAAGCCTAGCATTTCCTACAGAACTTTCATCTTCTCTCTCCTGCTTCTCTCCCTTATTCACAAAAAAGTGCCTCTAACAAGATGTTTGAAAATAAAATTTAGATGCCATGATATCACCATCCCTTTAAATCCCTAGTGGTATTCATTAAATGGAACAAAATCAATATATTCTTGAGTTTGACCTTCATATAAAATGTTCATTTCCCTATAAGATGTAATTTTTTTATTCATTTATTAGCAAAATTATGTAATGTTTTCTAAGAACATGGCAGAAAATCATCTTCTGGTTTAGAAAATGTAATAAAATGTTGTCTTTTTATACATCATTAAATTAAACATAGAGATCTGGAAGAAGACCCATTATTTACTGACATTTCGCCGGATAACACTCTGGCAAATCAAGAGTGGCTTAGTTCTTCACCCCCTGCTACTCCAGACCACCCCAAAAATGATGGGAAAACTGAAGTCCATAAAATTGTAAATAGGTGAGTTGCCATATAAATTTGACTTACATCTCTTTTGCTTGTTTTTATAACCCATAATAGCTCTGTACTTAGATTGTTACAGAGATATATTGTAAATTCAATCTTCCTTTCTTTAAAGATTCTATCAGCTTTTTGTCATGTTTATATAGCAAGTGACAGCCTAGGGGCAACAATCCATATCAAACAAGGAAAGCTCTACTTAACATAGAAACAAAATCGTGTAATAGTGGTTAAATAAACCTTCAGATGGCCTTGCTTTTTTTTTTAATTCATTTAAAAATTTTTTTTTGTTATGTTAGTTACCATATAGTACATCATTAGCTTTTGATGTAGTGTTCCAGGTTTCGTTGTTTGTGTATAACACCCAGTGCTCCGTGCAGTCCGAGCCCTCCTTAAAACCCTTTTCTTAACATAAATAATTGTAAGTCATTCCCAGTTGGAACAATGTGGAGAATGTCCAGTTTGACGAATTGCACTTCTCAGTCTTGCACGTACGTATGCTAAGCGTAGGGCCATTCCCTTTTGATACTTGCGGTTTTTCCTTTTTTTTTTTTTTTTTTAAGTGCCCCTTCTCTGGCGATGTTCTCTTTCTTCCTTGATGTTCTTTTCCTCCCTTGGCGGCGCTGTCACTGATGTGCCTGGTTCTGGCAGGTGACTTTAGAGAAACTGCACGTGGCTCAAGATGCAAAATAAGAGTGCATGAAGTCTTCCGTTCGGTTACTTAGGAGCCACTCTCCTGACACTGACGGCTATCGTGGCGGTCTGTCCCTGTGCTGTGAGGGGAAGGATCATTTCCGGCTTACTGCTGCTTTAAGTGGAATGAGTGATTATTAAGTAAAACCTTTGAGATACGAAAGAGTAATGGATCGGTAAAACTGATTCAAGATGAAGTACTTAAGAATGTATCATTTCGTTTTTCAAGTTTCCATTGGCATCAGCACTTGGCTAAACTGAAGATATCCCTCAGTAGTTTAAGGAATAACGATACCGAATTGTGGGAGTATCTCTGTTATTGACCATGGCTTTTCTCATTTAAGTTTTCTCTGTCTGGTACCCGATGAAGCAAAATCGTCCTACCATGTCGAGGGCACTGGATATGACACCTACCTCCGAGATGCTCACAGGCAGGTAAGTGAAGTATTTAATGTTTGGAAATGAATTCTGATGAGTGTGCACACACACTTTGGCCCATTGCCCAGTCATTTCTCCAAAGGTTTCCCGCAACAAGACCTGAACTCTTATCTCGTTACCTTAACTTCAGGCCGGTGACCTGACTTTGCCTTTTACTGACTCTCTCTTGTCTCAAAACTTCTTTATGCTTGCTCCCCTCCCCCTTCCCCCTTCCCCTGAGTCTCCCTCCTCACCTCTCCCCTTCCCCCATTCCCCCCCTTCCCTTTCTTTCTATACTTTAAATTCTATCTCTCTCCCATCTTTTTCCGTACTGACCAAACCATTACTTCTCAATGATTCTATCCCCCTCCCACCCTTGCTCCCCATCCACAGGCATTGCCCTGTCCCCTTCTCTACCTCTTTTCTCACCTGCACAATTACGTACTAATGCCTGGCCCCGTCACTCCCTGCCCCCTCCCCCCCAGCTTGCTACCTCCCTGATAGGACTCTCTGAAAGGTCTCCTCAGAAGTATTAACTCCATGGCCTTCTCAAGGTCTTCTTTCCTCTCTCTAGCATTTTACAGAATTCCCAGTTTTAAAATGTCTCAAGTCAGAAAAACGCACATTTAATTTTCATTTAAGTCCTTGAGATTGAGGTATAGTGTTCTATATCATTAATTTGCATGTGCCTGGAGCAGGAATGCAAGTCAGATGACCGCGTGAGTGACTAGAGCTGTAGTGCCGCGGGCGCCTCCAGGGACTAGAGAGTGAAGGCACGCCCGGTGGTACTCATCTCAGGAGTATCTGCTGGATTCTTAAACTGCGTTTATTCTTTCTGTAAAGTTTCATTTCCATTATCTGCAAATGCAGTTATTATGAATTATTTCAGAAGTATTAGAAGGCCAACAAGAGGGATAAAAAATATTTAAACTACTATCTTCTAGGTGAGAATTTCAGACGTGTTAATGGGAAAATGCTTTATTAAATATCGGGGTGTGGTTTAGGGTAGAAAACTGCTGAAAGTCAAATCATTTAAAACTCACAAAATACTGAAGAAACTGGCTCTTTGGTTGTTTTAAATATGTTTTTCTTTTAAAAGCTGAAGTTAGTGCTTCATGGTGAGAATATTTGTTTTAGTTTCACGTAATTTCCAAACTAGAGGTCAGAGTAATGTCACTTTATTGAATAAGGGGAGTCTGAAAAGGGAAAGGAAGGGGAAGAAAACTTTGCTCTAAATTTCTTTTGTTTAAACTCAGGTAAATTATATGTTGGGGAAGACTTTTCAAATTTATTTTTATTATGTGAGGACCTGTGCTTGTCAAAATCTATGTTGTTTATCCCAGTGGTAAACTGTGTCGTGAAGGACTAGTTTCTTATTAATTCCAGTCTGTCAACAGACCAACACTTGGGTAAAATATAATAAAAGTGAGTTACTGGAAAGATGAAACAACAACAACAACAAAATGCCAGCCCTGATTATATTTTTAGATTCAACAGACATAAAATTTGCTCAGTTAAATGCAGTAAAACTTCCACATGCTGCTTATCGGTTGGGCGCTCCGCTCGCTGCGAGAGTAGCAAACCGATGGCCGAGCACGCCCCGCGCAGCCCAGGTTTCGGCCAAGCTCCCCACCCCAACATGCATCTCTTCATCTCTGCATGTAACGTGTTCACATAGATTTGAAGATGTGGCTGGGTATTACTAAATAAGGAATTTAATTTTATTTTATAAGGAATTTTATTATAAAATTCTTAAGTCTTTATTATAAAAATAAGGAGAGTTAAATTCTGCTGAAGGAAAACATATGCCTATTTTTTCATCAATGTATGTTAGTACTGGTGGTTATAAGCTTACCT
>CM053617.1:57772137-57832702 GCA_028646535.1 Procyon lotor
AAGTTTTATTTGACAGAATGGGAAGAATTCTTGATCAGGTAATAAGCTTTAAAATACTAATTTTCACATTATTTTGTTAACCATTCACCATGGGTTCATCTCAAGTCTTTATTAACTACTTAGTTAATAAAGTAGTTTGGTTTTCTTAGTTTTTCTGCTAGATGACTTCGTAAAACTTGATTGCCAGCGAATGCTGTGTTTCTGACATGTTGGTTATGTTCGAAACCTTTGTTCAGCCTGATGGCTGTTACAGAATCATATATTTTACGTCTCATTATAGACCATTGTCTTAACCTTCACACATTTTGGAGGTGAAGGTGATTAGAAGACTTTATTGTTATGACGTAGAAAGCTTTTTCTTTTATTAGTACAGTTAGCACAGATACAAATTGAGTCAACCTTGTAAAGTTCAATTCAGAGGACCTTAAATGTCATTTCAAATGGAAACCTGAGCACTCTGGTCTCATTAAAATGACAGAACCATATTAGATGAATCTGTTTCTTCAGACAAAAAATTTATGAATAGTATTCATTTTCATAAGGGGGAGGTGAAATGAAAAAGGTAAATTTACTTATTCCCAGGTAGATAAAAAGCACCATCAGCTGGTGTGTTGCTGTGTATGTCTGGCTGTCAGGAGAAATGAATTTGGGATTACAGAACCCCTCTCCCGCTCTCCCTCCTTCTCTCCTTGACTGATGAACAAAGTGAGGATAGAGCTTTGAAATGCTTTACACCCTGGGATATACACTTGAAATAAAACCACCTGACATAATACTTGCCTCAACATAGAAATTGACTTAACCAATGCGGAATTAATTTAAAATTGTATATCAAAGTACTTGTTCTTTTGTAGCATTTTAGTTAAATATTTATGTGAACATAGGGAGTTATAAAGGAAATTTACTCCCTAAGCAGGCTGTCTTCAATACCCAGAAAGCCAAATAAAGAAATTATGATTTAAGAAGTATTTCATGGGGTTAGACTTCAGTCAGTACTATTTCTAGTAGTAATCAGTAAAGACATTTTTTTCTTTTAACCTCTTAATAGCAAGTGCTGTATTTCTCATTTTGGTTCGTTGGTTGCTAAATCCAGCTCTTATAGGCGTTAGGCCGTATACCTCATATCCATCCTGTACTTCGTGGCTGTGGAAGCCCCCTGGGTAGTGGGGTTCGTCAGTTCTTTGTGTTCTTTGTGCTGGTTTGCTAAGCGTCCTTTGGATCTCAGGTATTTTTCCCTTTAGCTTGTGGAGTGCTCAGAATATCCTGAAATGCTTTAAAGTTCTTTTTATTTCAGCAGCTAGCATGTCACAGAGCAGAGCTGATTCACGCACACTGTCTCAGCCCATCTTCTGTAACCCTGAATGCTAGGCAGGACACACTTCTGGCCATGCTTTGTCAGTGAGGAATCCCTAGTCGCAGTTAATGGGACTTACAGCTAGTTCACTACAGGCCCCAAAACCTTTGGTCTTAAAACCCTTGATTTTTCCAAGCCTTTTTTGGTAAGAACATGATGTAGTCAGATCTCAGAGATAGTCATGAGGCCTGATGTGCTAAGTGTGCTTGCTGTAGGTTCATTTTCTTTCTTTTCTAAATGTGTTTTGTTGAGGATGATGTTTGCTTGTATTTTCTTGGTAGAGAAAGAGGGCCAGGGTAACCATAACCAGCCTGGTAAGATTAAACATTCAGTACAGATAATTAGTGAAGTAGCTAGTTTCTTGTATGTGTAATTGAGAAAGTATGACTCAAGTATTCATAATACTATTGGGTTGTCACAATATTAATTTTTCTAAAATACCATATAACACAAACATTTAACATTATTTATGATGATTTTACAGAGCTATTAAAATGCTGAGGTCCATAAGCAGAATGTAAAGAACTCTAGGGAAAATGTAGGGCGATAGGTCCAGCTACTTCTCTTTGCCAGGACTTGGGCAACTGCGCCCCTTGTCACATTTTCTTCTTGTTAAGGTGAAGCTGATATTACTTGCTGTGACCTCCTACTTGATTTGCTTGTAAGAATTAAATGAAGAAAACTTAAAATACTTTTTAAAAAGTACAGGAGTACGTCAAAGTTTATTATCCTAAAATTCAGGCTTTTGTATTTAGTGTGAGCTCAAAGGTGGGCCAAGTCCATTTGATACATCAGAAAAATCTGGTTAGTTTTCATTTCAGGCGAATACTATATGTAATATAGAAAGTGAAGAGATCCAAAATAATAGATATAAACATTTACTGTTAACCCAAGAAAGGGGTATTCATATTAGAGGAAAAAAGCCTTATTTTAAAGGTATTTTTTTTAAAACTTGTTTTAGGGTGCCTGGGTGGCTCAGTCATTAAGCGTCTGCCTTTGGCTCAGGTCATGATCCCAGGGTCCTGGGATCCAGCCCCACATTGGACTCTGTGCTTGGCGGGAAGCCTGCTTCTCCCTCTGCCACTCCCTCTGCTTCTGTTCCCTCTCTGCTGTGTGTCTCTCTTTGTCAAATAAATAAATAAATACCCTATAAGGAAAATACGCAGTTTAAGTGGCAACTTAAATCCTTGCTAAAAGCCAAATCCCATTGACTTATTTAAGCTCCTATAAATGGCAGAATTCAGACCTGAAAATCTGAACTACCAGAAATCAAGTCCCATAAAAAACTGTACTAAAGTTGTATTTTAAGTGATTTTGTTCACATGCTATACCAAATGCATTCTTCCTAAAAATTTTTAAAAATGTTTCCTTTGTGCCTAAAATACAACTTCATGTGGATTCAGTGTTTGCTGTGAAGTGAGTCCTGGAGGCTCTTCTGTCGCACATGCTGTCAAGCTGGAGAATGTGCTCTTGCAGTCGTCCTTCCATCCACTAGTGTCTCCTTTCATTCATCTTGCTTGAGGGCCAGAAAATTCATGTTCATGAATCTCAGGGTAAAAACAAACAAACAAACAAACAAACAAAACCCCCGCTACAGGCAGACTTGTAACACAGAACTTGTGGTTTCTCCATGTACCATCACCTTAGCTGTCTTCTGGCACCTGCCCTAGCATTTGTTGTCTTGGGAGTGCCAGATGTTCACTTCCTAACTGGTGTTCATTAATTCAAGGGTTTTTGTTTTTTTACGATTGTATTCATTTATTTGAGATAGAGCAGAGGAGCAGAGGGAGAGGGAGAAGCAGGCTCCCTGCTGAGCAAGGAGCCCGACATAGGGCTCTATCCCAGGACCCCGGGGCTCATGACCTGAGCCAAAGACAGACCCTCGACCGGCTGAGCCACCCAGACGCCCTATCAAGGGTTTTGCAGCTGTTCTGTGAAAGAATTGAGGCAGGCGGCATCTGTGGTTAACGTTCACCATCCCGAATCCCTTTTCTCTTCCCCAGGCTCAGCGCGGGTTCCTCAATCGCCCCCAGCCCCCCGCCCCCAGAAGTCAGTTTTGTCAAAGCAAAGCCTTTTGCTTTGATCTTGATGTAGTCTGTAAAGCATCTCCAAGCTGCTTTCTATGTGGAGTAAACAGATTAAAAATAAAAATAAACTGGGATTCAAGTAAAATTGTGATACGACATACCAAAAAAATGTATGAGGAATTGTACCCAGATGTACAAGTGTTTGGGGAAAATTGATGCTCTTGCAGTAAATAAGATGATCCTTGTCTGTAATCACCATTTTGAACCTTTTCATTCACTGTGAGGCATGTGGTGGTCGTTTCTATCCCCAAAATTCTCCTCCTGCTGAGAAGGTTCTGTGATTTATCTGACTTTATTTTATTGTATACATGCTCTTGATAATTGGCAGTAATTGAATAAGCTAATAGATGAAAAATATCATTTCAAAATTCGGCTACCATATATTTTTTTAAAGATGTTATTTATTTATTTATTTGACAGAGAGGGAGAGACGACGAGAGAGGGAACACAAGCAGGGGGAGTAGGAGTGGGAGAGAGTGTGAGGGAGAACACAGCAGGGAGCTCCCTGCTCAGCAGGAAGCCTGATGCTGGGGCTCTGTGGGGCTCAATCCCAGGACCCTGAGATCATGACCAAGCCCAAGGCAAACACCCCTCGACTACAGTATTTTAAAAGATCCCCTTCTATCTTTGGTCTTCTAGTCAATGTCTACTATGTTGCTGTTATTAATGTTACCTATGACACTTTAGTGGGTTTTGATGACCCCTTGAACACTTTTGTTAATTAGAACAACCTGCTTAAAACAGAAACATTATGACTGTTTTATATTTTTTTCTATATATCTATATGTATGCTGCTTTTTTTTTCTCCTAAGTTTTAGCACTGTGATTGATGTATGTACTTTGAGATGGTAAGGGCCAATCAGTGTTTTCGTTGTAGAAGAACGCGTGGAGGGAGGAATAAGATGGAATTTTTTCCTTTTTTGAAAAGACAAATTGAAATGGTAAGTGGAGTGTTCAGGTATATACGTTATAAATAACGTCAAATGTCTTTTTGTTTTTTACCACTCTGTAGCCATACGATGTAAATTTACAAGTCACCTCCGTGTTATCTAGACTTTCTCTCTTCCCTCATCCACACATACACGAGTACCTTTTGGATCCTTATGTAAACCTTGCTTCTGGCTGTAGATCCCTCTTCTCTGTCATCGTCAGGGTGAGTTCTTGGTTTTGTTATATTCTCTAGGGTTGATAAAACCTGGGATAAACATGTCCAGTAACATTACTTACCATTGTGTGTGCTTAGTTTTACGTAATGGGAAATACTATTTATATACTGTCAAGAAGTCATTATTTTACTATATAGCATGTGGAGAAAAAAAGAAAAATTCATTCTTTTAAATGATAACTTTTATATTTTAAGGAACAGGTGTGAGTCCTTTGCCATAGTTATGTGAATAGTGAAGGGTGACAGTCTTCATTTAGTAATAGAAAGTTGAGTATTTTTTTTAATCCTGAGAATCTCTGTGTAGTTGATTTCAGGAACGCAGTTCCTTTTGTCTCTGATGCAGGTTGTCGGAGACCTAATGGTCCGAATCCAGCGTATTCCAGACTTTACTCCCAAGCTTCTTTTAGTCAGAAAGCGATTGCTTGGCTTGGAACCTGAAGGCCCCCTGTAAGCCAGTGTTTTACCTGTTTTTTATCTTAAAAAATTCACCAAAACTTGATGAAGTGCTAGTATCTCGAATTGACTTATTGCTTGCTTTCCTTTTACCAGCATTGACCACATCACTTTGCTCGAGGGTGTGATTGTGTTGGAGGAGTTCTGCAAGGAGCTGGCGGCAATCGCTTTTGTGAAATACCACGCTTCCTCCACACCGTAAATAGCGTCCTCCAAGGAACTGCAGGAGCTGAACTGTAGTATGCATTTCATCAAAAAGGACTCCGCTTCACCCAGCCAAGAGGATAAAAAGCCTTTTTAAATGAAGTACTGCTGTAAACTGGACAGGACCATTAAGAACCCACTGAGTGGATATTCTCCATAAAGTGTTGTATAGTGTTGTTTTCATTGGCTTCACCGTAATGGTTCTATATGTAAGATTACACGTCCTCGAATCCAGGATACAATCAAAGGAACTTCAGGAAATAAGCATTTCTAATGCCTGTGGGAAAAGCTGCAAAATTTCTGATGTCATGACTTTGATGATATTTCTGTTATTTTAATATCCTTTTAGGTAGCAAGGCATTTTGACATTCTCTGGGACTCAAATGCTTATATTCTTTTGGATTAATAAGTAGCAAAGAAAAAAAGAGCAAACTAATTTTATAACTTTTTAAGGTCAGAATTCTTATCAAACAAAATATGAAAAAAACTGTAAATGAGAAAAAATACAATTCAGAAACCATCGAATGAGTTAATAGGAGATAAAAATGTGTAGAGCACCATTAACTTTCTTCAGCTTTTCTAAGAATAACCATTTAATATGATAAAGAAGTTCTTGATTAATATAATATATATTTTTTAAAGAAACATTCTTTTACTCTTTGTGCACATAGCCATGTTAGTGATTGATTTTCACGTATGGGTCCCAGTATATTTAAACTGTGTCATTTTTGCAACAATGTTGAATTTGTGCTCACCATTGGTAATGTTTGCTAAAATAGTATTTTTTTAAGCCATACGATGTAAATTTACAAGTCACCTCCGTGTTATCTAGACTTTCTCTCTTCCCTCAACACATATTGGGTTGAGAACCTTTTTTCTTCTATCTGTCCCTCTCTGAAAGTTGCTTTATAAAACTTGCTTTATAATTTGACTTCTTATTGAAATGCATGGTAGTGTCTGGCCTGAACGGCTAACTCTTAGGCAGCAAATCAAAATGCCAGTGGGCCTTCTCAGTGTTTACATTTCGTTCGTTTGCTTTTTTTCATGTTATTCAATCTTCTCTTTTAAATGATTCTAAAGAGGTTTAAAAAGAGAACCAGTCTGTCCTGTTTACATGTTAAGGAATTTGGGTGAATTGGGTCTACATGAAGGACTGTGTGTTGGGTCGGCGAAGCCACACCGGGCATGGCGAGCTTCTCCCTGAGGAACAGGATGCCTTGTGCTCATCCGCTTTCCCTCCTGCCTGTCAGTGATGTTTGTCACTCAGATGTTGCTTTTAAGCTTCCTTCTTCTTCCTCTCCTCCTCATCCTCGTCCTCTTTCTGTTGAAATGTTAAGCAGCAGCACTTTGCGCCTTACCCTTCCATTTACTGTTATTTGGGGGGAGCGGACGATCAAACTTTCCAGCTTGGAAGGAACTATCGCCGCTCCTTGTAAGAAGTTGTTTTGTGTAGCGTGTTTGCAGATGTGCATCATGTGGGACATGCATAGACACGTGTTTTACACCTTCTCCTGATTGTGTTGTATTTGTTTTTCTGATTTATAGTTAGTTCGGGCTATTTATTAAGAAAAAATAGCGAAAGATTATGAAGATTCTTGGCACTAGAATGCTTACCAATGTTAAGACTACATTTCTAATTTAACGCAAGTCTTTGTTAGCTCAGTCTAAGCACACTTACTGAGCAGAACAAGGGAAAAAACAAAAGTGGGAGATGGGTACTTTGTGCGTGATTTTCTTCAAATGATTTTTAATGATGGGAAAGCATTGATTATTCAGTGCTCTGTATTTATTGGTCAGCCCACACAAGGAACACTGCAACATTTCCATTTTAGACATAGTTGTGGTCTACTTTGATGTAGGTTTATTTAAAATAAGGCATTAAGAGATATTAGATATTTCTTAATGTTTTCATAGTGCTCAATGGGTGTATTAGCAATATTACCTCTCAAGCCAAATACCGTTATTTTATCCTTGATTTCACAATGGGACCTTATAGCTAATACATGACACCAAGCTCAGAAAAGCTTTAACTTTTATATTTGTGTGTGTGTATGCTGCTTCTTAAAACATAATTATTTTCCTAAGTTATTGTAATTATTTTTGATCTGTAGTCCGCAA
The DNA here is from genome assembly GCA_028646535.1 of Procyon lotor. Classification (NCBI taxonomy): domain Eukaryota; kingdom Metazoa; phylum Chordata; class Mammalia; order Carnivora; family Procyonidae; genus Procyon; species Procyon lotor. Next base: position 57,779,519 of record CM053617.1, read on the forward strand.
AAGCTTAAGATATAAGCCTATATCTTATAAGACAAGATTATTGTTTCTCTTTTGAGCTTCTCTCTTTCTTTCTTCCTCCTATTTAGTTCAGACAGACCTAGAGCCAGCACAAGTTCTCATAGTAAGTTGGATTTGTCAGTGAAACAATGTGCTACATTACTAGTCTTTTTCATACTGTCTTGTGAAATATTTGCGTTACTCAGTACTTGCAAAACAGTGACTCAAATGCACTGTGTTGGGTGGAAAGTACCACCTTAACAACTGATTGCCATAGCAAGTTCCAAGCTGAATTTTAGCCCTGCTTCACATCAGTATAAATAGGTATGCACATTTTTTTTTTTAACTTTCTAACTGTATAGTCCTTGACTTTATTTTTAGTAATGAGCCACATTCTTTACTTGATAGCACTCAGATTTGTCTTCAACCAATTATCATTGTAGTACTCACATTATAACTATGTAATGTTCTCATAATGTATCTGTGCAATATGGAAGCTATGAGAGGATTCATAGCCCTTTGGTTTAATTGTACATTATTATATGTGTACATGTGTATATATATATATATGTGTATGTGTGTATATATATATATATATATATAAAAGGACCAAAATCCTTAGCTTGCTTACACTGTTGCTAGTGTAAAGATTGTTACACTTAATTTTACGGGGCACAAATTATGGAATTACTTCATAATTCATGGTGACATATTTCCATAAATTATCACATTAATATACAGTTCCCCTTTAATTATGAAGTTCACAGGTATTGACGGAAGTTGCAGTCAAGTGCTAAAACCACAATTATATGGCAGTTATATTTTGAGTTGTATAACTAATCAAAATATGCATGTCCTTGTGACACTTGAGATGTTAAGACATGATAGATAATCAAATTTCCGAGCCCTGTAAAATAGTGTTACTGTAATATTCTGGCCTCCTGCCTTGTTTACATTAAACAAAGGATCTTTGGTAAATTTTTCTATTGAGCATCGTGTAGGTCACTGACAGTATTACCACGGCCGGAATTCTTGGGCCATCTGTGAAGAAGAACTCTTCAGATGGCGACCGTGTATCTACTCTCTCTCCAAAAGGAGGTTGTGATTAAGTTCAACTTTTTGTGCTAATGATGCATGCAGGACTAAGAGGGATAATCGAAAAATAAATAATGTAATTTAAGCAAAGTGTCTTATATTTTTATAGAATTCTAATTGAAAACATTTTACTCACTGGTAAGTCTAAAACAGTAATTCATCATGCACAACAGGATTTGGCACACACTGGGGCACCTGGCCGGCTCCGTGGGTGGAGCATGTGACTCTTGATCAGTAGGTCATGAGTTCAAGCCCCCACATTGGGTATACAGCTCGCTTAAAAAGAAAAAGGGGAAAAAAAAAGAAAAAGGGGACGTCTGGGTGGCTCAGTGGGTTAAAGCCTCTGCCTTTGGCTCAGGTCATGGTCTCAGGGTCCTGGGATTGAGCCCCGCGTTGGGCTCTCTGCCCAGCGGGGAGCCTGCTTCCCCCTTTCTCTCTGCCTGCCCCTCTGCTTACTTGTGATCTCTCTCTCTGTCAAATAAAATCTTAAAAAAGATTATGACACACCACCGTTCATGGGTCACTATAGCATTGATTGCAGGAAAAGAAGAACGCAATCAGAATATTTGTGGAGGGGAATGTATAGTTTGAAAAATCCCCCTAAGCGAGCCTCAATATATATCTCCCACCCCACTCCTTAATGATCACATCCTTAAAGGAAGAAATGTTTACACAAGTCTTTAAAAAATAATTCATTGTAAGCATTATTTTATTAATGTATTTGTAACGCATATAAAAACTGTTTTCTTTAACTGACACTTAAGACAACTAGACTCTCTCGGTTTATTCCATTCATCTGAATATGTGCTAAAGTGCCCTAATTAGGAACTGAAAGAAACACACAATATATGGCATAGCCAGAGAGAGAAAAAAAATGTAATTATCAGTTCCACCTACCCAGGCTCTTTCCAGCCGCTGTTATTCAAAATAGTTTTAGAAGGCTTAAAGAAGGGAAGCCTGAGTGGCTCAGTGGGTTAAGCCACTGCCTTCAGCTCAGGTCATGATCCCAGAGTCCTGGGATCGAGTCCCATATCGGGCTCTTTGCTCAGCGGGGAGCCTGCTTCTCCCAATGCCTGCTGTGCCTACCGCTCCCCCTGCTTGTGTTCTCTCTCTCTGACAAATAGATAAAATCTTTATTAAAAAAAAAAAAAAGAAGGCTTAAAGAGAACAGGTTGAAAGGATGTAGGGAAGGTAGGTTTAGACACTGAGGAGTTGAAGTTACCCTTCTTGCCTTGAGCCACTATAAAAGAAAACTGCATTTTAGGGATGTAGAATCAGATCCCCAGTCCAACAACCTGGTTCAGACTGTTATTCATTAAGAAATTTGCAGTGTTTTATCTGGAAAACTTGGTATCTCGAGGGAATGTAAAGAATTGACATAAAATTGTGAAAATCAAGATTTTGTGAGAGTAACTCTCAAGTAGAAGTTACACCTCTTACTCAAACCAAACATAAAAAAAACAAGCCAGCAGAAGCACCACATGACAGTTTGATGCTGAAGGATCCGTGGATGGAAGATGGAATAGGTTTTAGTTGGTCTTAGCTAGGAAAGTCGTTGGTTATAGGCCTGGTTCTTAGGAGACTGGCTTTCCATTTTACTTGATCTATACCTGACTGTGCATATCAGGGAGACCCATCGAAGCTTGTTTCGTGTACATTGACTGCTCATGGTTCCTTGTGTGCATCAGAGGTTTTCCTGTGTTATAATAGCATTTCTAAACATGTCAAAAATAGGCCATCCAAAACAATAATTTGGTTATTCAACAAATACTGAGAACTGGTGATGAGCCAGTTTTTAAGGTGCTGGGAAAACAAGAAGCAATTTCTTCCCTCAAGAAACCACAGTCATAGGTGAGGAGGATTCTGCGTGCTTACACAAATTCCAGCCCACATTGATGGATGCTGTCAGTACCCCAGTGTTGGGAGAGCCCAGGAGAAAGAAGTAGTGTTAACCCTTGAACAACACCAGAGTGTTGGGGATGCTGATCCCCCCACCTTGAAGTCAAAAAACCTGCATATAATGTAACAAAAATTGTCAACAGATATTTTCCATGTTATGCGCAGTTATATACTGTATTCTCACAATAAAGTAAGCTAGAGAAAAGAAAATGTTACTAAGAAAATCATAAGGAAGGGAAAGTACATTTTCAATAATGTCCTACAGTCAAAAAATCCACGTGTAAGTGGACGAGTGCCGCGTAAGCCTGTTGTTGGAGGTCGACTAGTGTTGGAGATCACCTAACGGGAAAATCTAAAACTCAAGTCTTGATTGAATGACATTCTTACTTGGAACTAGAGATACGCTGGATACTCTGAAAAGTCAGAACCATAAAGTCATCAGCGGGAAATGGAGCACGGTTCTCTAACCTGTTAAGTTTACCACAATTAGCTGTTATGTTTCACCTTCCTCATTCTGAGATTGGTATAAAGCACCAGCCCAAACTACTATGCTTTGGGGCCCATATTTTCTCGGTTGGTGAATAGTAATAAACTGTCCTGATTTAAACGATCTCTTTCTAGAACCGTTACACAGAGAGAAGGCAAAAAGTCAGCTGAAATCTTAAAACCAAAAGATTTAAGTAGGCTTAAAAAATGATTTGAACAGGGGCACCTGGGTGGCTCAGTGGGTTAAAGCCTCTGCCTTCGGCTCAGGTCATGATCTCAGGGTCCTGGGATCGAGCCCCACATCAGGCTCTCTGCTCAGTGGGGAGCCTGCTTCCCCCTCTCTCTGCCTGCCTCTCTGCCTACCTGTGATCTCTCTCTCTCTCTCTCTCTGTCAAATAAATAAAATCTTTAAAAAATGACCTGAACATGAGGCGTAGAATTTGGTGTAGTAAAATATTTGTAGAGCCAAACCTCTGTCCTTGCTTTAACTCAATGCTCGCTTGACCACCGTTCTGTATTGGGGCACAAGGTGGGTGCCTATCCAGTTGAGAACCAGCTGGGGTTGATGGAGACAGGAGAGGTGAATGCAGAAGCCACAGGCTGGAGATGGAAGACGGAGGGAATGTCTAAACCTCCACTGGGTCTCATTTTATAACTCCCAGTCCTGAAACTGAAGGCTGAAGCCAGGCTACAGAGCAGGACGACCTAGGGCTCATACCTGCCAGGGAGCAAAATGAGGAGACCTGACATGTTTCCCTCCCTACACTCAGTCGTCTGGAGGTTACCTCAAAGAATTACCTGGTCTCCCAAGGGTGAATCGGAGGTATCGAAGGAAATTCAGCATGCTTTATAGTTTTATATCTTAATCTTACTCTTCACTCTGATTAGACTAGACAGTATATCGACCAACAGAAATTCTCTTTTTAAAGGGGGAGAGGGGACATTTAGGCAATAATTCTCCCTTTTTTTCTTCTTTTAAGATTTTATTTGAGAGAGAGAGAGAGAAAGAATGAGCAGGGGAAGAGCAGAGGGAGAGGGACAAGCAGACTCCACGCTGAGCACAAAGCCCAATGCAGGGCTCAATCCCACAACCCTGAGATCATGACCTGAGCTGAAGTCAAGAGTCAGACCAATCTATTGAACCACCCAGGTGCCCCAAATTCTCTTGACTCTTGACTAATCAAATCCTAACATGAAAGGAAGCCCCAGCGGGACTGCCAGAAACCCAAGCACTACCATGGGTTACTTTGCTCTCATTTGAGGAGGTGAAGGTGAGGAAAAAGAGAAGACATCCATCGACATTTGTAGCTGTCAGTTTCCTTTTGGTACTCATGTTGTTAGGTGTATTCATTTGCATGGTGATCATTCTATTAGTTCTTAACAAAATGCTTAATTCCAATGATGTGCCAAGGCTTCAGGGACAATATTCAGGGTAGAGAATCCAAACAAGCCAAGAACACATCCTGGGCCTAACAGACCATTGTTTTTCAAAACACATTGTTTAGGCTGAGAACTATAACCAGAATTGCAAGCTTGAAGAGCGAGATGTGGTTCAGAGAAAAAGAGCAGGTGACACGCCCAGCCCCTGAGAGTAGGGAAGACAAAGCAAAGGCATCTCCAAGTCTGTTACTGCCTCAGGCCTATAATTTATGAGTAAGGAATCATAAAATCAATTTCACTGTAATGCAGACAGATGAGACGGCATACAAATTCACTATAGTCTGGATGAAGTTATATTTCAAAGCCCTGAAGACGAGATTCATTTATGTAATAACACGAGAAATGTATTTCTCATGCCACTCACAAATGGAATAGCATGTTGGGTTTTAATTGATTAGACTTCCCCAGAGAACCATGTACTGAAGATTTCTAGAGGGAAACAAATTAGCCATTCCTTAAACATTATTCTTCCATGTTTAAAATATGCTTTCCTTGTTCAATCTCTTTATCCTGTTGCTCCTATCAACAATGTGGCAAGTCACAGAGAATTTTATGGCTCTAAAACCTTTGTGGGCTGCTTCAATTATTACAGTGTCCTGCAGTCTTTATTTCCATTCTGTTTTAGAAATTATTAGACAATAGATCATCTTTTTCTTGAATTGGTGGTGGCTCTCACAGAAATGGAAATTGAAGAGAAAACCTATACTTTTAGGATATAAATATTAACCCAATAGTCCATGTACTTTTGGACTCCTTGACAATAAACAGGTTCCATTTTTTTTAAAGATTTTATTTATTTATTTGATAGAGAGAGAGAGAGAGATCACAAGTAGGCAGAGAGAGAGGGGGAAGCAGGCTCCCCACTGAGCAGAGAGCCCCATGTGGGACTCGATCTCAGGACCCTGAGACCATGACGTGAGCTGAAGGCAGAGGCTTCAACCCACTTAGTCACCCAGGCGCCCCTAAACAGGTTCCATTTTATAAAGACTTGCATTTTCCCTAAAATGATCCAGAGTGATGTAGCTACAAGTAAACCTCTCCCTGAAAATCCATGTGAAGAACACATGACTCATTGGAAATTGAGTTCAAAACCACATGCTAAAAATAAGAGCCATAAATGCAAATGTATGTAGCAATTTCTGAGTACTTTTCTTTGGAGTTTGACATTGGAATAAAAATAATTTTGCGTGGTTCTTAATGGTTGGAGTGTTTTCATGCATAGCATATAATATAATTGATATTCATTGAGTTGGGTATTTCAAAGACAAAGCTGATATATATCTTGCCAAGTAGTGTTGCTCATTTATTATGATTTTTATTTCAATAGAAAGAAGAAGATGAGGGGAGTGTAATTAATTTGACATAGATAATTCTGGGCTGAGCATTTCACTATCAACACCATTCTGAGGCCATTATGAAAAGTTCTTTGTCCTTATACAATATGCCACTGCCATACTTTCTGATACAAACACATTTTATTTTGGTCTTTCCTCCAGTAAATTATATGATTGCACATTCATAAATTCCTTAGAACAGAGGTCCTCACTAGTGGCCTTTTTTGGTTAAGAAAGATGTTGGACAGATGTAAATGCTGAATTTTTCTACTGGTGTTTGGATTATATTTGGAAAGAATGCAAGTTTCTCAGAGTCATATATATATATAAAGTCTGCCAATGCCTTATTTCACCACAGAAGCTGATCCCTGCCTCTTACCATGATTAAAAAAGAAGATATTTCACAGGGGTAGGTAAGCTGCCCTCACTACTTCTATTTATCAGACCACTGCAGCAAGGGGCTATTCCACTTAGACAAAGGCAGAGCTCTGCGTTCCTGATAGAACTTTCCAGAATAATCCTGCTTGGAGTGGAAAAATCTTTCTAGCTAGTTACACAAAGCACTATAATCAAGTGCTATGTTTGTCGATGTTGAGGTCTGAGGTCCAAAATAGATTGTTTGTCCCGGGACTATTGAAACATCATCCGTGAAGCTCAACCAACGTTTACTAAAATCCTGCCTGGCTACAAGAGGAGGGAATTTCGAGTAAGTGCCTCTCTTTGAGAGGTCTGCTTTTCCAAGGTTGATAAGGGAAGTTCTGTGCAGGTTATCAAGCTATTGTCCCTCAGTTCCAAATCCACTCTTCTAATCTGTTTTATGATGCTGCGCCAGGATCCCACAAACTAGATTTCTCCCTTCCCAGCTGGCTTTCTACTAGGTTTTGGCAATAAGAGTTTCTATAGGGTGAAGGGGAAACAGGAGGAGGAACTTCTTTCTTTGAGTTTACTTGCTGTTCCTGACCTGTCACCTCAGCACTGGGTGCAGCCTCTGTCATCTTTAAGCTTCCCTCAGAGGCCTACGCCTCAGCTTTCCAGAATCTTGTCACGCTACCAGGTCTGCAACCCCTGCCTCTTCCCTTCACTGTCTTAGCCCTGGGTTCCTGCTTCCTGGGTTAGTATTAATGGGTAAACTCAGTGAATGACCCTCTTTCCTCATTCGGCACCCCTAACCTGACCACGACTCATTCCCATATTAAATTCCCTCCACTGAAATGCCTGTGACATAGTTTCTGTCTTCTTGACAGGACCCCTCTCAGTGGTGGTATCTTCCATTATCCATCCCAGCCTAGGGACGATAGTCAGCATAGAATTTGTCAAGGATGCTGATGCTTCCCTCATTAACAATCTTTCTTAATGCTTTAGTGAAGACATTGCCACCTGGACCCCATCAGGAGACAGGGTAGGGTATTGGTGCCGCACATAAATCCATATCCTTATCTCCCTAAGTCTTTGGATTAGTTTTCTACATGAATCCAGGAAACTATGGCATCTCAACTTGTTAAATGTAGGCCACTACTGAGAATACATTTCAAAGACTCAACCGAGAAAACCCCTTGGGCCACTTTCAGCTGGAACACACTCAAGTCAAATTCAGGTAAGTACATCCAAGTCCATGCATTTGACCTGACTGAATGTTCTACTTTATCTTAGTTTGACTCTATTCCCAATAGAGTTATGCCCCACCTCTTTCCATATTGTCCGCTTTGGAAGCAACTGCATAGCCCACAGTTTTTTGTTTTGTTTTGTTTTGTTTTGTTTTGTAAGTAAACTCTACCCCAACATGGGGCTCAAACTCACAACCCTGAGATCAAGAGTCACATGCTTATCCGACCGAGCCAGCCAGGTGCCCTCATAGCCCACACTTAAGAAATGGGGAGTTAAATTCTATCTTCTTGAGGCTGGAGAGGCTACACGAATTATTTGGAATTCTTCTCTAAGGAAAATTTGCATCTCCCTTCCCATTTATTTGTTCGATCATTTGTTCAATTTATTTATTTCTTTTGAAAAGATTTTGTTTATTTTTGAGAAAGGATGCACAAGTTGGGGGAGGGCAGAGGGAGAGGCAGAGAATCCCAAGCAGACTCCACACTAAGTGTGGAGACTGATGTGGGGCTCAGTCGGAGGACCCGGAGATCCTGACCTGAGGATCTTAACTGACTGAGCCACCCAGGCCCCCCTATTTGTTCAATCATTTATATCATTACCAACTCATGGGTATTTATCTTATACTTTGGGTTATAATCCAATACAGCTTCATTGGTTTTGTTGCTCAAATTATTCCAATCTGGCCATTGGGAGTTCTTCCAATTGGCTCCTATGCCCCTTTGACATCCCCCATCGAGGAAAGGGTTTCTGTCAGTTTTTGAACATGTCCTTACTTCGTGGCACTGCAAGGTGCTCCAAGCTCATCTCACCCACTTCCTGCCCCAATGCTGGAATCAGCAGTTTCTTCAAGGAGCACCAGGGCCATTTAAAAAATGAGGTCTGTAGCAATGCATTGACTTGGCATGGTGCTTTGGGTCCAGACAGCCTAGGAAAGGCTGTTGGACTAAATGCACAGTATTTGTAAAGCCCTCTGAACCTGAGCATTCTTAGGACAGGCTAGAGGATGTTGATATACAAACAGAACTGTTTAGAATGAGTGACACAGTGGGACGAGCAGAACAATGTATTCAGAGACAAGAGTGGCCATGTTCACAACACAGAAAGCTCCACCATCACCAATATTATTAGCTGGAACATGGCCACACAGAACATTTTAATTTCAGACTTACGTTGTTTCCAAAGGAATCATACACTGACAGGATCAAAAGAAATTTTTCCAATACGGCTTCACACCTGTATCCCATTACCTATGGTGCACTGTGAATTATTACTTTCTACAGATCCTGTAATTAGTTTGTAACTAGACCAATTGTATTGCCTGATATCATTTGTGTTAAAAATATTAAATTGCTAACAATGAACATTCACAATCAACTACAATTTTTATGACCTTATTTTTGCATTTCTTCATTTCACAACCTTCTGGGAGACAACCTCAGCCTCTCTAGGCCACGGAGGCCTATGGATTATGGATTTTCCATTCTTCTGACAAAACTGGTTTGTTTCAATATGCACAGATGAAAACACAATTATTGTAAACCAGGAAAACCCATATCGGCTTTGTATACTTGTGTTTGCTCTGTAAAGGGCAGCATCTATGTATCTTAAGCTGTATCTTGAAAGCTCTTCTGTCTCAGCAGCTCGCTTGCATTAAACATGAGGTGCTGGTAAGTGCTGCTGCCCCTGGGAATTACAGGCCGCTCTGGGCCGCCCCTGGATGATCTCAGCTCTGTGGGGAGGGTGCCGGCTGAGGAGACTTGGGGCCGAGGCTGTGCACACCCCGGGAAGGAAGAAGGTGTGGGTTTTGACTGCAGACAGAGCTGATTTTGATGTTTTTCTTTACTTAAACGATTGATTGTTCTCCTTTACAGCCTGTGAGGAGAGTGTGACACGCTGTGCGGACAGGCCTTGGATCTGTGAGCGATGATAAAGCTCCCTCTCTGCGGGGGGAGAGAAGAAACAGGAAGAAAGGATGTGGGAGAAGAAAGGAACATGAAAAGATCCAGAAGAAAGAAGGGAGCTCAGGGGATGGACTGTGGGCGGACGCGGAGGAGACCCCGGACCCCCACCCTTCCATTCCGCCTTGCCTGTGCTTTCTGCCATGACTGCCTGGTTTCTGGGCCCTGCTCCGTCTTCCGAAGCTCGACCTTCTGTTCCCCCCTCGCCCCGTCTCCACCTTATCCCCGGCCTTTCCTTCCCCACCAGCACCAGCTTGGCATCATCCCGGACTCTGGGGCCTTTCCTCAGGGAGAACCGTAGGTCCCCAAGGAGTTCTGTGGACTCGGCCTGCAGGTTCATCCTACTGTTGTTGGTCCTGCTCTGACTCGGGGCACCGGGTGTGGCAGTTAAGGATTTGACTCGTTCCTGTGACTCGTGCCTGTGATCTGCTCCCTCCCACCCCCAACCTGGTAGTGCAGTCCTGCTGTCATCCCCACCCGGCTATGAAGCTTCGGGGACCTAACGCTACTTCCCTGAGCCTCAGTGTCCCCCTCTGTAAAATGGGGGTGGTACCATCCAGCTCAGAGGACTGTTGTCAGGACTCTGTGAGGGCGTAGCATTGTAGCACCATGCCTGGAACCCTCTGCTGTTTCTCAAAACTCCTCTGACATCCCTAGGCCAATTGAGTCCTAACTGGTGGAATGGGTCTTCACAGGTGCCTTCCGGACAAGCTTCCAGGGGGTTCCAGAGCGCACTAAAGTTCTCTTCACACAGATTAGTCTTCCCCACATGCTAGCTCCAGGCCCCAGGTGTGTTGTCTGGCCCACTGTCCCCGTCCATTCTGGCGACACTTCCTCTCCTCAGCTGTCCCCTCCCTGCAGTGTATCCCACCAGCCCACGCTAGGGAAAGAACGAAACTGAATTTTCTAAAGGGTCTCGTTTGCTAAATATTTGTATTTTCCCACTGTTGATGTGATTTTTTTTCTATAAAGTTCCAGGAGTAATTCTAGCTCAGCTCAGCAGAAAGCAAGCCCACACCTCTCCTCTACAACTGCGAATCCTTACAATTAAGGACAAATCTGGAAACTCTTTCAAAGGGCCGGCCCACGCCCAACCTGTCATTGGTTGAAAGGAATGCAGGCCCAATCGGAGGTTCTGCCAAGCAAGGTTCAGGAGCAGCACTTGGGCCTGATCCTGGAGAAAGGACTGGAGGAAGGGTGAACCCACACCGGGCTAAACAGTTACCAAGTGCTGCCACTGGAGGGCGATGTCTCCAAACGGTCTCTCACCACCAGGACAGGCACAGCCCAGGGGGTGGGTTCCAGCCTGAGTTTCCAATTCACTCAATTAGTAGGTCATTTGAAAATCATGAAGCTCCTTCTGAAATCCTAACAAATAAGGATATATTAAGCTTTAGACAACGAAATAATTGAATACAGAATTTTGTATTCAGCTAAGTATTCAATTAGCGGTTCCCAATTCTGCATGAAGATTAGAATCACCTAAAAAGGTTTTAAAGCTATAGCTATCTGGACTCCACAAAAGACCAATTAAATCTGAATCTTTGAAAAATGGAGGAATGGTATTTGCATATTGTAAAGCTCCTCCATAATTCTAATGTTCACTCTACAGGATTGTAGTAGAGAGGTGGTAGCAGACATCAAGGGAAACTTTATGGGAGAAAAACTTAATTTTAGAAAATTCTACTGTTTTCTCCTACAACTGAGAAATCACTATTGATATCTGACTTTAGAGGTAGAACTGGTAGCCTAATTCTCGAAGTAATCAGTGGTTGAGAACTGTACGAAGTCGTCTTGCCTCTGGAAGCCCATTTTCAATAACACCCTTAAAAAGCTAACAAGTTATTAACACCTATGTGCAAATTAGCTTATCGGATATCAAAAAAGCTTGGATTCTGATAGAAATGACGCCAGAAGAGCTTAATCTTTTAAATAAAAGGGGGAGGAAAATTTACATTGGTTTTTGCCCTCCATTATATAGACTGAACCTCAAAAGTCAGAGTGTTAAAAAATAAAATCATTCAGAACCCCTCTCTCGCTATTCACATTTTTATGTGAATTTTATGCACATGCATATGCATTATTTTTTTAACTTGTGAGGACTACATAATTTTCTTTTATCCTTTTTACCCTAGCATTATAATAAAAACATTTTCTCATTCTTTAAAAAATAAAAATAAATAAAAAATTCCTTAGAAGCACTGTGAATGGTCCACTTAGAATCACACGGTATGAATACATGTCAAATCATGCGGCCACAGTGGAATGCAAGAGGGTCTGTTTTACACCTGTACCTTGTTTAATGCTTCAAGCAGGAAATAACTGCACTGTATTGTAGGTTTACATATTCCTTTCCCCAGAGTCCTGGAGACACCAGCTGGAATCCCTTGGCCCCAATTACAAATTCCCAGGACTGGGACTCATTGGCCAAGCTTGGATTGGGTATCCTCACTTAGTCCAAACAATTACACCTGGGTAGGGGAGTGAGGGTGAGATCACATGGTTGTGGGAGCTGCTGGAAGCCTCCCCCCCCTTTTTAAAGATTTATTTATTTGAAAGAGACAGTGCTGGTGGGAGGGGCAGAGGGAGAGGGAGAGAGAGACTCAAGCAGACTCTGTGCTGAGCATGTAGTCGATGCCGGGGCTCAATCCCATGACTCAGATCATGACCTGCGCCGACATCAAGAGTCAGACGCTCAACCGACTGAGCCATCCAGGTGCCCTAGGAAGCCCTTTTCTATAACCTTGTGGATGGACAGTGGCACCAGGATAACCCCTAGGAAAGGAGAGCCTGGACAAGTGGCCCATGGGTGTCCTCTGTAACCAGTCCTTCCTCCCTGACTCTCTTGGATTTTGCGCATAAAAAACTATAATAGCAACTGTGTGGGAATCAAAGGACTGTCCTCAAAGAAGCTTAAAATCCAAATAAGGTAACATAACGTGTATGAGATGAGAAGTAAATAACAGTAATATATGCTACTTTTTACTGAGCAGATATTATGTGCCATGTTGTATGCATTTATTATATCATTTACTCTTCAGAATCATCCTAGGAGCAAAGCAACGGTATTCCAAATCTACAAGCCAAGAGAGGGAATATGACAGTTATTAAAAGTAGATCAGAATTTGAACCCAGACAACCAACGCTATCATGATTTCCAGGATGTCAGGCAATCTCAGGTAGCTCATAATTATGTAGTGACCTGTTCTTTATTCCCATTTTCCCTCTTTCCCCTGGGATTTGGGTTAGGGGACCCAATCCCCAAAATCAGATTGCAGAGGGGAACAGATCTCATGTATAAAATCCTAGAGCCAGACTAAAGCATATGTGAATAAATTTTTACGGAATGGTAAAACACACACACACACACACACACACACACACACACACACAGTGGGGTACTAACACTTTTCCAGAAAGGTAATGATCTGGGAAAAATCGTTTCTGAAATAGAGATTGTGTAGTGGGTCCCATATATCTGTGTGTACGCTCCGTAACATCAGAATCCCCGGAGGCTCTTGGCCCAATATCCCAGATATCTGGAGCACATAAGATTTACTGACTCTCTGGAACAAAGCCTTCCCCCAACCCCCAATATCAAGAGCTGGTTGCTTAACTGCCTTGTAAGGAGCAGGAAACAAATGGTTAACTGTGGGGTTTTGGTTTCTCTGCGTAAACTTTTGCTTGTTTTTAGTTTTCTTGGGGCACCTCGGTAGCTCAGTGGGTTAAAGCCTCTGTCTTCTGCTCGGTCATGACCTCAGGGTCCTGGGATCGAGCCCCACATTGGGCTCTCGGCTCTGTGGGGAGCCTGCTTCCCCCCTCTCTCTCTGCCTGCCTCTCTGCCTGCTTGGGATCTCTCTCTCTCTCTCTGTCAAATAAAGAAATAAAATCTTTATAAATAAATAGTTTTCTTAAGATGTAGTTCACATACCGCACAATTCACCCCTTTAAAGTGTATAATCGAGCGGCTTGCAGTATCTTCACAGGGCTGTGCTTCCATTTCCACAGCTTTATAATAACATTTTCATTATCCTAGAAAGAAGCCCCACTTCCCTTAACCACCACCCCTTATTCCCCCAACCCTGCCCCAGACAATCACAAATCTACTTCCTATCTGTACGGATTTGTCTGGTGTGGATATTTCATACAAATGACACACACACACAATGTAGTTGCTAAGCAAATGTTGCAGGTGCAAGAGCAGGTTCCTGGCAGGCAGCAAAGCGGTCCTCCCCACTTAACACCAGGTGTCTCTCCTCTAAATAAGTGCTGAATGCAATATCTTAAAAACATTGGCTTGGAGGAGGCCAAACTCTCCTTTTCCCAGGACCCCTGTCGATGGAGACCTGGATTACACACCAGGCAGTCGCCAAGGGTCCTTTGAGCACCAAACATCCGAGGAAAAGTGCCCATCTGCTGTTTTCTCAGACCTAGCTGGGCAATTGAATCACCTGAAGAATCCTGGGCCCGTTCTTGGATTTGGGGCGTCCTGCATGGGGTCCAGGTAATGTATTTTAAAGGAGCACTCTGGAGGTTCTGCGTGTGGGGCATCGGACAAGCATTTGGGAACCGCTGTAAAAGGCTGTTTCAGAAACAAGACAAAAGCTGCCTTTGCTCATACACTTGCCTTTGCCAATCAGCCTTCCTTTCTTGGCAATAGCTGCAATAGGGACTTTCAGTCCACACGAGACCGTCTCAGTTATTAATGGAAATTCCGCCCTTATGGAGACCAGAGGAAACCTGCAAGTATAAAAGTAACAGAAATCCCCAGAAACAATTACAAACTGCTGACCGGCTGCACATTACTGATTTGCTGGAGGATGGCTTAGGGACTTCAAACAATCATCGTGCCTGAACTGATGTGAGTGTTTGGGGAGCTTAATGTGCCTAAAATTTCCCTTCAGCCTCCCAGAGCCCCTTCCTGGGCCTGAAACGCGTTCTCCCAGTGAACAGAAATGCTTCCTTAGCTGAGTCCCTTTTTATGACTTTGATTTACAGAAGCTTCCCAACAAGTAAATACAAGTTGATTACTAGGTCACAGCCTCTAAAGAGCTTTCCAAAAGCCTTCGAGGGTCAGGAAGATAAACTGGAACAATGTTTGCAAAATAATCCCTGTTGTTTGTCTATCACTTTACCAGGGGCTGAGACACTGATTATATCGAGGCTCCTCACGATCACCTTATAAGGTAGATAGGGACTTTTAAAACTCCTTTTCACAGATAAAGAAAGGAGATCCAGAGAAGAGATTTGCCCAAGATTACCCAGCTGGCCCATGGCAGCCTTATCCTGGGCGTCCGTCCCAGACCTCCAAGCCCGTGTGCTTACCACTTTGCCTCCCTCCCGTAAATATTACAGAGAAGCCTGCCAGGGTGTAGGAGACTTCAAAGATTTTTGTCCCAGCTGTTGAGCCACAGAGGCTGGGTTTACAGAGCCACTAATTTAGCCTGGCTGCCCCTTGTGGTCCGCAGAGCTGCAGCAAGAAGAATGAGGAAGATCGGTACATTTCAAGCATTTCAACCTAGCCCAGTAGCTTCTCCCCAAATGCTCATTCTGGGGCATCTTACAGCTCTGCTACACACACACACACACACACACACACACACACACACAATCTCTCTCTCTCTGCTGTAAAATCCCAACATGACCTGTTTTATTTGCAGGTTCACTTAAAAGCCCAGTGGCCAATCCATTTCCAAAACAGTCAAGACCTAGTGAGTCAATGGTATTCGTGAGCACATGCACACACATGTGTGTGTCTGTGTGTGCTTTATCTGTTTATAACGCCTTTGGCTTCATGAGGCTATTTACGGCTGCTCCCGTTGGGCCTGTGCGCAAGCCGCCAGTCAGACCGTGCAGACTTGCATCAGCACCACGCACTGCTCTGGGCACCCGTCTGCTCACCCGAGAACAGAAGAGCCTCAGGCCGGCCACGACGCCTCATCACTTCCCGGGAGCCAGAAAAGCTCCAGCAGCAACCTCAGGCAGGCCCCTCCAACCAAAGGACTGGGCAGAACCCAGGCTCTAACCCTTCTGTTCCTTCGCAGGACAGGAAGAGCTCCCGTGGTTGGAGAGCCTACTAAGCGCCGCGCTCTCCACCTGCATTATTTCCTTCTGGCGTCACAACCGCCTCTCGTGGTTCGCACTCCATCGCGCAGGTGAGGACGCGGGC
This sequence comes from Procyon lotor, assembly GCA_028646535.1. Classification (NCBI taxonomy): domain Eukaryota; kingdom Metazoa; phylum Chordata; class Mammalia; order Carnivora; family Procyonidae; genus Procyon; species Procyon lotor. Next base: position 57,795,502 of record CM053617.1, read on the forward strand.
TCCGAGAGTGGACGTAGACACTTCATAAATTCCTACTGGTGCAGTAAGGAGTACAAAAGACCTGCCAGGTGGTGCTGCAGGGGTGTTTAGAAGGAAGATTTGGTCTAACGGTCAGAAAACCCCTCCTGCGCACATCCCATTTAAGCTGGATCCCAGAGGATGACTAAGGAATGGTGAAGGTGCGAGGTAGGAAGGAACAGTCCGAGAGCAGGACTGGGGAGCACGAAGCTTTGACAGAGCACAGCATGGGAGGCACAAAGAAGGCCAGGGCGATGTCGTCCATGGACAAAGTAAAGAGGGGAGCCGAGATATTGGAAGGGAGGGCAGGACTGGGGAAGACTGGGGAGGCCTTGGAGGCTAAGGATTTGGGATCATTTTGTGATAGTACAGTGTTAAACCGTTTTTGGTAAATGATACCTGAAATAGCAGGACCTTTAGAACATTCTTCTATGGGGAAATGGTCTGCATTTTACACGACCTGTTTTCCAAAGGACATTTGGAACAGAACCAACCAATTGCTAAGCTGCGGAGTCCCTCTGCCAATGGTGCCAGCTCTCGCCTTTTCTTATCTGTGTGTCTTATCTTCTTATCTACAGTGTAGTTCCTTGGCTTCAAAGATATCACACTTTTTAGAACTTTCTCCCCCCAATACACACCTCCCTGTAGCCCTAATTATTTACTATTAGAGTAAGTGATTGTTGATAAGGCCTCTCTTTGAGAGTAAGAGAGATAAGGCAACTGATTGGTCTGTATTGGATGAAAATAAAAGGAATATCCCCATCCCAGCTTGACACATGACACAATAGATTTTCTTATTCTACAGGTCCACTTATATTTCCTCTGAAATGTGTGACTAGTTAGTGAAAAAATGGGTTTCCTTCACACAGAGAGATCCATCTGATACAATGGCATCCTGTAAAGAGCAATATGTTCCTCTTACTGCGTAATATGCCAAGAATGAATTAAGGCCCTGCCCTATCGTGAAAATTGCAGTGGGAATGAGTTGGAATACATTAGGTTGTAAGTGTCAGAAACTCAACTTGAATTCGCTTAAGAAAAAGGCCAATCTGTGGGAAGGTTCCTGGTACAATACGGAGGGCCAAGAAGTAAGGTGAGTAAGATGGTAGCTCCCCTGTGGCTAGGATGGAGAGAAAGGAGATCTCAAGAGAAAGGAGATATTGTCTGGATGAAAATTAATGGCAACTACAGGTGTCTACTGCTTAAACTTGGGGGCTTGTTCTATAATGTTATCAGAAGAACACAGTATGGTGAAAAATTGCATGACTCTTTTAGGTCGGACAAAATGAGTTTGAAATGCTAATCTGCAATTTACTAGGGCTGAGACCTTAGCAAATGACAGACTCTTTGGACTTACTTTTCTTCGGCCAAAAAGGAAAAGACCATTTAAAGATAAAATGAAAAAAAAAAAAAGAAAAAAAAAATAAAGATAAAATGAGAGTGTGTATTAAAAAAAAAAACAAACCTAGCACAGTGCCAGAGACTTGCTGAAGGGTAATAGCGTTAGCATCCTTCTTCTCTCTCTGAATGGGAATGAGGGCTAACCACTACGTGTGTATAAAGTGGTGGGACAGTACCTGACATATGGCAAGAGCTCAATAAATGTAGCTGCAATTATCATCATTTTGACAATTTTTCCATTTCCCTATAAGAATACTTCCCACACTGTCCACCTTCCTGGGGGAAATCGACATAGGAAGGTAGTTGACCTTTTTTCTTGATCATCTTTTCATCTTAATTCCGGGAATTGTTCTTGTTCTGCAGACTTTGGACAACGCAACAGACTTTGGACACTTAGTCAATGTTAATTAATGATGTTGGTATTGGTGTGCCAGCTCTTTGACACTAAAAATTTTTATGTCAACAAAGCCAAGGTAGAATCCAGCAGCCATGCTGCAATCTTGTCTCAGATGTAATCACCACACACTTCGGTTCTATTCCCCATGCTGTTCCTGTCACTTAATTAGCCCGGTTTTGTTGCCTTTATGCTGACTGTATTGATATCCATTTGGAAGCCCCTTTAGGAATAATCCTCCCTCATTTTTCTCTTTCTGTAGCTGTGGGGATTGCAAGACCCCATCTCTCCCTCAGCTAGGGCTTGCTTATAACCTGTGGCAAAAAGAGTGTAGAGAAGGCATCAGGTTTTGCTACCATGGTGCATGGGGGGGGGTGTCTCAGGGCTTTATCCTGATAGTTTACCTGTCATTATTAGTTATCAAAGGAAACCTTCCTAGCAACACAAACGGGCAGCATGGACATGGTTCCATGAATGGGGTTTCTCCGGTCGAAAATAACATCATCTTGATGTCAGTGATATTGCATAAAGCATCAGTATTTCCTCTAGTGCTTAATTTAGGGGTTTGATGAAATACAATAATAATGACAACAGGAGGAAGAGCCAACACTTACTAAGTGCTTATGGGTGCTAGGCATTATTCTATGCACTTCGTGTATTAGAAATTGCTTAAACTTCCAAACAGCTCTATGACATAATTACCACTATTATCCCCACTTTACAGATGAGAAACTGAAACACAAAGAGGTTCAATAACTCGCAGAAGGCCACCCTGCTTTCACATGGCAACCCTGGCTCCCCAAGCCTGGAGCATACATTGAATCCATGATGCACACACTCGGGAGATACTTAATAATGGATTGTTTTTATTTATTATTTTTATTTTTACCTTGTTTTATCTGTAAAGTGTCCTTTAGGGGCTACTGGCTGGCTCAGTCAGTAAGTCATGCGACTCTTGATCTCACACTGGGCATGGAGACTACTTAAAAAAAAAAAAAAATATATATATATGTTTAAGGACATATATATCCTTATATATATATTATATTATATATATGTCCTTATATATATATTATATGTAATATATATACATAATATATATATAAAAGGACATTTTTCATGGATTTAAATATATATAAATATAAATATATATTAATATATATAAATATATAATACATTTAAATCCATGAAAATGGATATATATTTATATATATATATAAATATATAAGTATATATATACATACATATATGTATATATATATTTAAATCCATGAAAAGTGTCCTCTAACACTTTCTTAGGAAGAAAGAATGGAAACATTTATTGAATATCTATAGTGGATCAAATATAGCAAACGGTGTTAACTTTATCTCACTTCATTTTTTGAATAATTCTGCAAAGAAGTAACCCTGCTATTTTCTATTCTTACAGAGGAGGACCCCGAGGACCAGAGAAGTAAAGGATATTGTTAAGATTCTATCGCTAGTAAGGAAGGTGGCGATGGGATTTGAATACTCATAAGACTGTCTGGCCCAAAGGCCGTGATTCCATGCTTTTCCTGTAGCAGCTGGTTTTGCATCACCTATGGAAACCACGGAGTCATTTTCTGTAAATTTTTCACAAAACTGTCTTTTTGAGGTATGCTCACCAGCTTAAGTAGATACTTTATATATGCACATTGTCACTGGGATTACACTGTGTGAATACCAGCCAAAAGATCTAGAAGAATCTCTAGAAGCACCTCAATATTAGAAAAGAAGCTCCTTTTCAGGATGGACCACAATTGTAGCCATAAATACAATGCCAATAATTACAACATTTTACATGTTTACATTATAATTTCATTAATAATAAGCACCTTACTTTTTTATGAGGCTTACTATATGCCTAATATTGTTCCAAGCATTTCACATGTATTAAATCATTTAATCCTTAAAAAACCCATGAAGTAGGTTTTATATATATGGCATAGTGTTTGGCCCTGGGAATGCAACGCCTGTCTTCCAGGAGCTAAAATAAACAAATCAGCAAACACAACACCATGTGATATCAGACTCCAGTAGGAATGTTGGCTGTTGTCTATTTTCCATCTATTCTCTGTGCCTCTCTGTCAAACACAGTGTCTCAGGGAAGCTGACCCAGGCTTTGTTGCCCTCTGACTTCTGATTAGGTTCAGCCTATGGGAGGAGGAGAGAAGAGACAGTGTATTTATTCCCCAGCCTCCTAGCACTGCCCAACCTCAGCCCTGGCCATGTGATCATCCCTTGGGTCTGAAACTTCTTTTGGGTGACTACTCTTCCATGGCTCAGCTATTATAGGGGCAAGTGTATCACCTTTCTCTCCCTTTGTTGCTTCAGGCTTTTTTTTCCTCCTTCAGGCTTAAGGGTAGGAGCTTAGGAGTAGCTTTATCATCCCTTGTTGAATTTCTTAGTTCTTGAGTGTACCTTTGTTTCCTGCAGGAAGACTGACCGATACCAGACGTGAGCAGAGGATATCGTGGGAGGAGGCCATGGAAAGGTACACGACCTAGACTTGGAGTGGGGAGGCTCCTCAGAAGAAGCAAAATCTAAGACAACTTCTAAAGAATGAGTAGGATTTATCCAGATTGGAAAGGAGAGACAGGAAGAATACACTACAAAGAAAGAATAGCAAGTGGAAAGAGAAGAAACCGAGCACGTAGACACTCCTAAGAGCCACGAGTGGCTGCTAGATACCGTTCAAGATGAAAAGCAGTAAAAATTAAGCCTCAGTAAGCAGGTTTCAGATCACAAAGATGGCGATTCTGATGAAGTTTTGCTGTATGGTTCGTCATGTAACCTTTTCAGGCATTTCCTTGTGGAGCAGTCAGCAAAATCTCTATGACTTACCAAGAGTTCCAGAGTTGGGTTCAGGGGAGCTGAATGAGATGAAGTGCTGAGTCTGGTTTCCAGGGGAGCCTGGCAGTAATCTGGCAGTAGGCTTTGGATTGCTCTGTCAGATTCTGAAACTTATGAGGCCACACACACCACTGCTGATGTGTAGCTGTGGGCGTGAGTCATGTGGGCACGAACTAACAAAGTTCATTTAGGACGAATGATTTGGACAGGAAGAATTGCAGAAGGAAAGTTCTGAGGAAAAGAGGCAGTTAATGCTCAAATGTTACAGAAGAAGCCTTGCTCTCTGCCTTTATTTGCATAATCCCTAGTGCAACATACCAGAATTAATGGCAAATACCATTTAAAACTAACACTGAGTTCTGATGAGGAGACATGAGACAGTCCCTTTCTCCTACTGTGACTCTATTCTTGCCTCTCTCAGTTACAGATGTTAAGTATCATTCTTGTTGGTGTCTTGTTTCTTTTACCTACGGATGTCATGCCTTATTAGTTATTTCCATAATTCCTCACAATCCAGCCATCTTGGCTGTCCTTTCTGCATTGCTAGTCATGACAGGAATGATGGCCTCGTCTCTGGTGGGTAAGTGCTATCACCTAGCCTAAATACCTTTGGGTAGTTAATACCCACCCCCCGTGAACATTAACAAGCCCAACTTGGAGAGCATCTTTTCTACCCATCCAAAAACTACTGCCTCTGAACTTGTTAGCAATGCTGGTGTCCCCTCACTGACACGTTGCTAATGGTTTTGGTAAATGGCATGTCCTCTGGGCCCTCCAAGGATCCCAGCCCTCTGATGGGTCTTCTAGCCTTATCCTTAACAGACATTCCATCATGCCTACGTCTCTTAGCTTCCCTTCCTCAAGCATTGGTCAGGGCCCATCTGGCATTTCCACTTTCTGAGTGTTGGTCATTGCTTTTTCCAGGCTTCCAAGAACCACTCAGCCATGAGTTTGCCCCCATTCCCTGAGGTTCTTGCTAGGTGTTGTGAAATAATAGAAAAATGCATATTGGTCTCTGCCCTCAGTTCCCGGCAGAGCTCCTCAAAAGGTTGTCATCTCCTAAGGGACAACAGCACTAGTAGTACCTTCCATTCTAATATTTGGTCTTTGCCATCATTTCCTGCCAGAGAGTGCCTAAATCCTTTGGAGTTTCCTGGGTGATAGGGGCATCTTTTGTTCAAATGAGGCAGCCCTCGCTGGGCTCCTGAATAGCTTCCAAATGGGGGCAAGTCACCAGAAAGATCAAGCCATGATTAGCCTGGAACTTGGAGCCCCACCCCCTGTCCTCCAGGAAGGGGAGAGAGTTTGGAGATTGAACTAATGATTGATCGTGCCTACATGAGGAAGCCTCTAAATTATCCCAAAAGCACTGGGTTCTGATAGCTTCCAAGTTGGTGAACACACAAATGTACTGGAAAGGTGATACATCCCAGCACCCAGGGACTTAGGCTCCTGTGCTCAGAATCCTTCCAAACCTCACCCGGAGTATCTCTTTTTCTGCCTGTTCGTCTGTTTCCTTCATCATACTTTCATTATATAATAAACTAGTAAATGTGTTTCCCTGAGTTCTGTAGGTCATTCTGGCAAATCATTGGTGCAAAGAAAAGGTCATCAGAACCCCAGTTTATAGCCAATCAGTCAGAAGTACATGTAACAACCTGAGGCTTGCCGATTGGTGTTGGAAGGGGGGCGGTCCTGTGGGATCTGATGCGAACTCCAGGTGGATAGCGTCAGGATGGGATTGAACTGTAGGACACCCGGCTGGGCTCACAGAATTGCTTTGTGTGGAAAACCTACATATCTAGTGTTGGAAGTGCTGTGAGCATCACAGTAGCGTGAGAGAAAAAGAAAATACTGTATTTCCCCTGCAGAGAGGTGTTAAATCTCATGTGCTGGGAAAATGCCCCCAAACCAGTGAATTCTTGCTTTTCTAGTTTAACATTCTATCCTTTCATCAGTCACTCTCAAAATTCATTCCTTCTGCCAAGACATATTTCCAGGTCACTACAGTTGAAATCTTTAGTAACTGAGCTACTGTTTGTGCAATAGACAGTGCATACCCTACCCCCCAGTGAGGGTGACATGTTTATCCCAAGTCTTAAAACTTTGCCATAACACTTGGTTCCGAAATTCAACTTCTGTGGATTGGTCCTAATGCAATAAACAGAGATATATGCAAATACTTAGGAAAAAATATGTGCAATAAGCCATTGCTTTTAATAGCATTGAAATATGTATAATAATATAATTCTAATAAAATTAAAAGGAAAGCAGGAAGATAGGCAGGCAGGCATGAACACTAAGAAGGAGGAAAGGGAACCTGAGTATGAAACAATAGGAAAAAGTTAAAGAAATTGTGTTACATACAGATATGGATGTAACAAAGTATTTTTCAGCCATTAAATGAGACTGTATGATGGATGGGAAGAAAAGATATCCAGGACAATTAATTAGGTGAAGAGAGAAACTGAGAAAGACTACCAAGATTCTTACTTGTGTTTATTTGTATACTTTTATAAAAGCACAGAAAATGGGCTAAAAGGATAGGCCCTGAATATCCAACAGCGACTATATAGTGGGGAGATGGGTGACTCATAGATGATTTTAATTTTCTTCTTTTTATGCATCCATATTTTCTAAATGCTCTGTAATGAACCTGTATTACTCTTATAAAATTTTTTCTTAAAATCTTCTGTCGAACCAACAATCCACCTCTAGGACTGTTTCCTAAGAAAATAACCAGAGGTGTTCTCGAAGACTGGTTAGGATGATCATTGCAGCATTATTTATAAGAGAAGGAAAATTGTAAATAGTACAATTATTACAGCTATTCCACAATAAGAAAATGATTAAACAAATTAGGGTACTGAGAATACAAATATTTCTCCTATTCCTAGAAAAGTGCTTCTTTTTTTTTTTTTTTTTTAAAGATTTTTTTATTTATTTGACAGAGAGAAACACAGTGAGAGATGGAGCACAAGCAGAGGGAATGGTAGCGGGAGAAGCAGGCTTCCCGCGGAGCAGGGAGCCCGATGCGGGGCTCGATCCCAGACCCCTGGGATCTGACCTGGGCCGAAGGCAGACGCTTAACGACTGAGCCACCCAGGCGCCCCGAAAAGTGCTTCTTGTTTTGTACTCCTGGTAATGAGTACTGCTATAACCAGTCGGAGGTCCCTTCTATGATTCCATGCAACTTGTTTCAGCAAATGGGCTCTAGTGAGCCAACCAGTAAGTGACAGTCTCTTATGACCCAAAGTCAGCCAGTCAGGAATGAAGTTTGGTCAATAAATATGCTTCTCAATGCCAACCAATCAACAGTAGTCTCACTAGAATAGCCATGTTTCTGGAGTTGATGTCAACTTATTTATGCGCCTGAAAATCAGCCAATCCCTGAAACCCACATTTCCCCAAAACCCAGTATAAAGTCATCGCTGATGATCCTAGAGACTGTGGCTGGCCAGCACATTTGCTGCTTACTACAAAGCAGGCAACAGATTCAACATTGTGTTGTGCTGTGTTTTGGGTTATTATTATTTTTTAAAGATTTTATTTATTTATTTGACAGAGAGACAGCGAAAGAGGGAACACAAGCAGGGGGAGTGGGAGAGGGAGAAGCAGGCTCTCCACTGAGCAGGGAGCCTGATGTGGGGCTCAATCCCAGGACCTTGGGACCATAACTTGAGTCGAAGGCAGCCACTTAACGACTGAGCCACCCAGGCACCCCTGGGTTATTTACTATAGTAATAAATTCATCTCTGTGTGTGTTAGAGGGCCTGTGTGTACACACTCAGAAGGAGCACACATACCTACATCCACAATTACACACACATGGTGCAATGCCATTCCATCTTGAATGCATTCATTAACAATTTTATTTTCAAGGACTGTATACTGGCAAGTAAAACTGTTCAAAATAGATTATGCGGGAAAGATGAATACAAAACTCTGTATTGTATGATTCCAATCAGAGAGACAGAGATGGGGGGAAGAGGGGAGGGCTAGTAAGAAAATATACCAAAATGTTAAAAGTGATTATATCTGGGATCATGAGACTCTGGGGGATTTTTATCTTTTTTTTTTTTTCTTTTCTTTCCCCCCAGAAATCTACGATGACCGTTTTGTCACTTATAGGGAGTGAGGAAGACAGTTACTGAAAAAACATTTTGGTTTAGCACTCAAGCAAGAAACCAGTTAATTTTAAACGCCATCTGGAAAGTTTAGGACCTCCTTATGTGTCCTTTTTATAAGATTCTTTCATCAATGAGGCAAGCCGTGTTATGAATGTAAAGGCCTGCCTTCAACAGATATGTATTGTGAGCCTCTGTACCAGATATCAAATTAGGCACTCAGGTACTAAGAGAGTATCCCACTTTAGTGATGTAATACTTTGATGATGTAAAGGACGTTTTCATAAATGGCACCAGCATCTGAAATTATGCTTTTCCCTTTAGACATGCTCAGCAGTTTGTTATTAGTGCAGACCCTCAGCAGAGCAAGTGAAGGCAAGAGAGCTATAGGTGTTTGTTAGTAGGACGGGGAATAATGATCTATGAAATGTGGAACAATTAAAAAATGGCAGTAGTATTAGAGAGTGCAAAATAATTGTAATTTCTCCTACTGTCTTTTTCTTTATTTTGGAGGAAGAGAGCCCTAGCTTCTTAATAAAAACTGTGTCAATGTCCTAATTGCATTTAATTAAGCCATATGTCTGGTGCTGAGAGTGTGGAAAGACGCACGAGAGCCTGCTGGTCCCCATCTCCTAATTCATGCAAGCAGCTCTTAAATGGGTAAGAAATGATGATTGAATATTGTGAGCGGGCACAATAGTTAATCTCGTATGAATAGGCAGTGGGAGGGGAAAGTGTTTGTCTTGGGTTTGTTAGAAAGGTTTTCATGATCAAACACTGAAAGAGGATTTTCCCCATTTTCTGCCTGCTGGCAATGCATCACTGATAGTTTGACTTAATGAGGTTCTTAGGTTTAATAAAATAGGAAAAGGCAGTGGGCCATTTCCCAAAACGACTTGAAAGAAATATTTGGCAAAAATAATTGAGATTCGGAGATTACCCGTACAAAGAACTCTATCAGTTTCTCCCACACCAGACTCTGCGCACTTGCTCTGTGTTTCCTGCTGAATTTAGAATTTGCCCCCATTTGCTGCTGGGGGAGGGGCAGCAACTCGCCTTAACAGAGGCCATTCTTCATAAACTATGAAGTGCTAAGGAATTAATCAAAATTGTCAGTGGGTAAGCAGTGAATGGAGAGTCTGTACAACCCTTTCTAGCGATACCCTTCCCTACCTTTATCAAATCCTCTGGAGTTTACATAGTGCTATTCTCGTTCTAACCCTGTGAGTTAGGGGCTATTACCCTGGCTTTACAGCTCAGAAAATAGAGGCTCAGAATACTGTGAGTTGCCCAAGGTCACACAGTGAGAAAAGGTTAGAATTCAGACCAGGTCCGGTGTTTGACCCAGTCTCTCTGAACCACCACACTTAAAGGAACTTTCAGATCTGAAGTCTGAGCACCTGGGACCCTGCCTCTTGTAAGCAGGTGACGTGGGGCATATCCATCAACCTCTCTGCACTCTACTTCTCTCATTTGAAAAACAGAGATAATCAGGTCAGTTACAGATATTATTATTATGTCTTGGCTCCAAATCTACCCTTCATTACCATGTTAAAGGATGAGACTGTTATTTGGCCATTCAGGTCCCCTTACACTACTGGTCCTATAGCAGATAAAGATGTTGTCCCACTGGCTGAATCATCGATCCCAGCTGCCGAGGGGAAAGTGAGTTGTTGCTACACAGCGTGGGCGAGGAGGCCTGTCTGGAACACAGAGGATTCTCTAGAGTTTTTGATATTTCCATGCTCAATAGTAAAGGTTCATAGAACACTCTAGTACCCAACAAACAAAAAGCAGGAGGATTGAGGACTCAGATTCCAAAGGAATGAAGGTTTGGATCATTTTACCAGGTAGAGACCCCTGACCATCTAAGGTTCTTCCTGAGGGTAAAGGGTTGCGTCCGTCTGGAGGTTCTAGGGGAGTATCTGCTTCCTGGCCTCTTCCATTTACTAAGAGCCGCCCACGCTCTTTAAGCCCATGACCCCCTTCCAGAAATATCATACTCCAACCTCTGCTTTCATCGTCATATCTCTGTTTTTGAATAACCTTCATGCCCAGCATGGGGCTTGAACTCACGACCCCGAGATCAAGAGTCACATGCCACACTGACAAAGCCAGCCATGCTCCCATGTCCCTTTTTTTGACTTTGACCTCCTTCTTCTAAGGAGGCTTGTGATCACCGTGGGCACACCCAGATAATCTAGGATAACCTCCCCATCTCCAACTCCTTAAGTTCATCATATATGCAAGACCCCTTTGCCATCTAAGGTTCAAGTTCACAGGTTCCAGAAATTAGAACATGGACATCTTTAGAGGGGGCATCATTTAGCCGACCATTAAACATTAAAACAAACAAACAAACAAACAAACAAAAAACAGTCAGGGCATCTGGGTCACTCAGTCAGGCGTCTACCTTCAGCTCAGGTCATGATCCTGGGGTCCCGGGATGGAGCCCCACATCTGGCTCAAGCAGGGAGGCTGCTTCTTCCTCTCCCTCTGCCACTCCCCCTGCCTATACTCTTTCTCTCAAAAAACAAATAATATAAATTCTTTTTAAAAAGTCCTTGCATTATTATTGGTGTATGTTGTATTCCAATATTACAAATACTATTGCAATAACAATAATGAAAAATTTAACGTTACCTATTTAATGGAAATATTTGTCTTCTGAACAAAAGTATCTCTAATTCAGATGTTCGTCATTCTGCTTTACCCTGGACGAGGAAGGATACTGGGATCTCAAGCACATTTGATTCTTCTGCAGAACTGATACTGCTCATTCTTTTCACAAAATATACTCACTTTTGGTTGTGCATGGACCTCTGAGTGGAATGAAAAAGTTAAAAAAAGAACAAGAAAAGAGAAAAATTTGAGCAAGATGCAGAATTGAAGGTGAACAAAAATTCAGAGGCAGTTTGTCAGCACAGCTTCAGAATGGAAGGGGGAAGAGCAAAGACATAGCCAAAATATTTGCCATTCTCATGGCACGGAACCGAAGTGAGAAGAAGGTCTCTGACTTGGAGGGCTGGGGGGGGGGGGGGGGGGGGGGGGGGGGTGGGGCGGCAGAGAAAGCGTCTTTCATATGACCACATTTCAAAACAGTACAAAGCAAGTGAGTGTCTCTGAAAGCAAATGGCAAAGGGGATTGATTTTTAAATTACCTTTAAATCATAAAATACCACAACTGTAACAGCATTTTGGGTAGTCATCCGGCAGTCTACCAGGAACTTTGGTGGAGAAAAAAATCCAGGAAGACATTTCACGAGAAGCACTTATTAATGCGTGTCTCTATTGGATTGGAGTGGTCTATTGTCCTTAGTAACTGAGTTTTCACCCTAGAAAAGGATTATTTGTGAAAGGTGAGCTTTTGAAAAGCCCGCCCTGAAAGTCTAGTGAAAAACATGACATTTTATAAATGTTGAAAACCATATATAAAAGATAGCCGGCTGGGCGTAGACTTCAAGATTTTCTGCAACTTTGACAATTGGAAGCTTTAAAAAATACCCATTTATTTCTCTAAGCAGGTTGTGTTTTTCGCAAAAGGTAGAGGCTTGAATTCAGTATAAATTGTCAACATTTATGTTCAGTGTTCTTTTTGCTTTAATGGAAATTGAATCACTTCTGGGTGAATTATCTGAAAATCCATTTGCCAAACGCTAGTTTACAGAAATCCAATACACTCAGTGACAGTTTACCAAATGAACATCTCCAAATTTATTAAATTTACTAATTTATAAAAAAATCCTTTAAAATATTTCAGTATTATTTCATACTTTTCAAACACTAAGTTAACACTAAATTACCCCAAACAAATGAAAAGGGAATTATATAATCCTGCCATATATTAAATGCTGAACTTTTTTTTTTTAAGAGTTTATTTAATTGAGAGTGAGAGAGAGTGAGAGCGAGAGAGAGCACAGAGGGAGAAACAGGAGCAGAAGCAGACTCCCCATTGAGCAGAGAATCTGACGTGGGGCTCGATCCCATGACTTGAGCCAAAAGCAGACGCTTAACCCACTGAGCCACTCAGGTGCCCCAAATGCTGCAAGTTTTATTTCTAACCACCAAATATTGTATCCATAGATGCAGTGGCAGTTTGCAGAAAGACTCAGTGTGGCAAAAGGAAAATTATTCAACTGAGTGAAAAAAATGCCTAGAGGGAGTTAGCGCAATGTACTGTATGATTAATATGTCAAATTTGAGTTATCTTAATCGTAAACATGAAATTGTAAAAGAATTTAAAAAGGGGTTAAAAATCCTAAAGAGGCTATAAATGGAAAAACAAACCAAAAAGTGACAAAAACAAACACATCACATAATAATTTCAAGTTACAAATAGTTGAAAATAATAAACATTGATCTGTTACTTGAAATAACGGAGAAAGTATCTTAAAAGTGTGAAAATATGAGAAAAATAAAATTATCCTTTTAAAATCGCATTTTTTAAAAAAGATTTTAAGTATTTATTTGACAGAGAGAGACAGCAAGAGAGGGAACACAAACAGGGGGAGTGAGAAAGGGAGAAGCAGGCCTCCCGCTGAGCAGGGAGCCGGATGCCCCACTCCATCCCAGGACACTGGGATCAACCAGAGCCGAAGGCAGACACTTAAGGACTGAGCCACCCAGGTGCCCCTAAAATTTCATTAACAAGAATTAGAAATCAACGTAACCATAAAACACTGTTGAAGTATCAGCTATGGCTAATTTTTTACATTAAGTGTATTCATAAAAGACTAAGCCACCCGGGAGTGGTTGACCAGCTGACCATTCCATAACGTGCTGCTAGGGAGAGGAGACAGAATCAATCCACCAAAACTTCAAGGAATCTTCAAAAGCTGTTAAAACTATCACATTCAATTTGAGATGCTGCAAAACTGGGCAGAAAATTCCACCACATATTGCTCTAAACTTTATAAATAATTTTTTAAAACAAGGTTCTGGTCGGTAAATTTATTGAATGGGTCACCTCAGTCAGACCGTGACTGAAATCCTCCAATGGTTTCTCATTACCTTAGAGAAAACCAGACTCTTGATCAGAGTCTCCCTCAGTCTCCCAGGTCTTCCACAGTAAATTCCCATACTTCTCATTTCTTTTTTTCTTTTTTCCCCATACTTCCCATTTTTAATCTAACCTTCAGCCACGGAGACTGGCTTGTCATGTTCTAAAAATTTCACTTCTATTCTTTCTGGCTTCATGACCTTTGCTCTTGATAGTCCTCCTGCCTGGAAGGCTCTTCTTTCGTTTCTCATGACCATCTCCTCATCTTTCAGGCTACAGCAAAAATGTCACCTTCCCAGGCGATCCATGATCACCCTATATAAAGTTTCTTTCCCCAATTACCCTCCAGTTACCCTCTTCATTTCTTTTTTAAAAAACTATCACTATTGGAAACAACTGGGCTTGTTTTTCTCTTTGCTTGCTTATTATCCATGTTCCATAATAGAATGTAAACCCCATGAGGATTAAAGTTATACCTCAAACTTAACACCTTTTCCTGACACATAGTAGGTACCTTATAAATATTTGTTGAATGAATCAAAGGGTAAATACATTTATATTTGAGAACAGGCTTCTTTTTTGTTTTAAAAAATCACTTGGCTGGGTCTTTTAGTAATATGAAAATAGAGCAAGGAAATTTTGGAATGGAGACTTTTGAGACAAAGCATCTTGGCAAATCATCCTTACCCATGTCCAAATGAATGGAAGATTCCCTTTCCGTTTGAGGACCATTTCCCCATCTCATGGAAAAGTACTTGACTCTTGAATGCCCTGACTTCAGGGATTTAGAAGGATCTATAATAGGCTGTCTATGAAGGGTCCGTGGAAGAATGAGTCATCTTGAAGAGTTGTCACTGAAGATAAATCTGTGACAGTGTAGAAGCATGGATCAGCATAAATCAACCAATGGCTCATCTGGGAATTGCGTCTGCTTGTATATATCAATACCTTCTTTGAGAGGCTTAGTTCCAAAGCATACTTTAAAGACAACAATATTAATCCTTGGAATTGCTTCAGAGGAAGAGATGAAAGGAGTCCCATTACTTTTGCAACCTGTGTGCCCCAGGCAACCTCTCTGACTGTTTTCCCTTCCCACTGAACTCGTGTTATTGAAGAAAAGCTAATTAGAAGGCAGAAGAAGGTTAAAGTTCCCCCAAAGACAGCATTTCAAACAGAAAATTGGGGAAAGTTTTCCAAGTTTGATAATAAGAAGGGTTTTGAGAGCTATTAAGGTGACCTCGAGTTCACCTTCAAACAAAATTTTGAGGAAACTGGTGTAAGCCTCAATATATTTTTACTCAAAGGAAAAAGGGAAAGACTCTAGACAATGTGTTACTGTCCTGGGTAAATCAATACAAATGCTGCTCTTTTTCGAAGGCTTGTGTGGGCTTAATGATCATCAAATCCTGAGCTCAGAATTCAAAATATATATGTACATAATTATTGCAAATGTCACTGAGAAGCACTAGTTTGAAATAAAAGACTCAATGAAAATGCATGTGGCAAGCTGACTACAAATTATCATACACATTATTATCATCTATTCAAATATTTATCTTTTCTGGGGACTATAAGCCCATGGGGATTGGTAATGAGATATTGAGCCTTTTGCCATTAATATTCCATCTCAAATTGAGCCCAGTTTTACAAGGGGGAAAAAAACCCACATTGTTGTCATCTCAGTTTTCACTGGCTGCTCTTTGTAAAGGGGTAGGAAGATACTGTCAGAATTGCCTCTGAAGGAAAATTGCAAAGTTGAGGTCCGTTTC
Organism: Procyon lotor; assembly: GCA_028646535.1. Lineage (NCBI taxonomy): Eukaryota > Metazoa > Chordata > Mammalia > Carnivora > Procyonidae > Procyon > Procyon lotor. The sequence goes on from CM053617.1 coordinate 57,811,084, forward strand.
CACTCTCATCTCACTCTTATGTGCCTCTCATTTCCTTAGGGTCTTCCTATTATCCCCCCACATTCCCAAGAGTTGGCAGTGTACTGTGCAAGATAGCCCCTTTCTGGGACATTTACCTTCCTTCCCCCTGACCCAGATGAATATAATCTCTCTGCTTTTGTGGAGACAAAGACACTGAAGGAAAACAAAATCCCTGTAGCGTGGCTGTCACTCTGTCCCTCAAAACCTTGGAAAGAGAGTTGCCTTCTCAGAGTTAAACTGAATGAATTCCTGATGGGTCAGTGCAGAGAGTACAGTACCTTAACAGGACCAAATGGTTCCCAAGGCAGTAAGAATGGACATTAATCTGATTGAAAATATTAATATGTTTCTAAAGAATGGGGACGGGGGAGGGTTTTGTTAGCCAAGGAGGTAGAAATCACTTGTCAGAAATAAGACTAGTTGTGCCATCTAAGCACAGATTGTAGATGAAGCCCTTCTAATTGTGTTCTTATTGTAGTCCTGGGTGGATGCCACCAAATGTTCAAATTATAAAACTTCTGCTTCCCACTCCCATCATTCAGCTTATTCCATTCTTTCCCAAAAGTGTCTGATAACTTGATTTCCACGCTGGATCTTAGCCAAAAGGCCAAGAAACAGTTGATAACTTGATTTCCCATGCAGCTTGCCTACATGGAAAAAAATGCATCGATCAGACCAACAAAAATATTCAGCATGTCTAATGATTATTTTTCACATTAAAAACATTTAAGCAGGTGCCCTGATTATATGATAGTGTGAAGCAACCTTTACAGGAGCATCACCTCTGGATCTCCATGAAGTTTCTGAGGCTACCAGGTGAACACGGAAGGAAAGCCTCAATGGGACAGCCCACTGTGGTCCACCATGAGTGGCAGGTGGAAAAATCCAGGAGATAGATGTCACACAGTCTGTACTCAGATGTAAATCGCGCAGTGTTATGGGTTGAATTGTGCCCCCCCAAAGGTATGTTGATGCCCTACCCCTAGTACCTCAAAATGTGATCTTATTGAGAAACAGGGTCATTGTAGATGTTAAGCTAAAAGGAGGCTATATTGGAATAGGGTGGGTCCTTAATCCAACACGGCTGGTGTTCTTATAAGTAGAGGAAAATTTGGACACAGACAGAGATGCAGAGGGAAGACCGCCATGTGAAGACGGAGGCAAGACTAGGGTGACGCTGTCACAAGCAGGGACCATTAGAAGCCAGAAGAGGCAAAGAAGGATCCCTCCCCAGAGCCTTCAGAGGGAAGACAGACCTGCTGACACCTTGATTTTGAACTTCTAGAACTGTCAGAGAATAAGTTTCCTTTTTGTAAAGCCACCCAATTTGTTTGGCAACTTGCTACAGCATCCCTAGGCGATAGAATACACATATTTAAGAAAGACAGTACCCAATGGCTTCAGGAGCCCATGGTGTCTGAAGTGAAGCATTCCAGGAGGAAACAGTCTATCAGAGCTGGGACTGGGTCCAAGGAGAACTATGAGGACAAGGCTTGAGACAGAGAAGTAGGTAAAGTCCCCTCTTAGAAGTAAAATCTCAGAGCAAGGAACTCATCTGGGCTTCCATTTATCATGACTGGGTGGAAGAAGGGAATCAAGAACTGGAACTTAAAAATTCATAGTATCTGTTGTGTGTGTGAGTGTGTGTAATCAGCAGGTGAAATCCTTAAGAGCTACAAAAGTAGCAAGAGAGAGTAGATAGGAGGGGCTCTGGGCCTGAGATTTGGGTAACTGGGAAGACAGTTACTCCCTCCATTTCTCAAGCCAGAAATCTACCTATCCTCAGTTTTCCCCTTTCCTTCACTTTCTCATCCCCACGTATCAGGAAATCCCAGATGGATTACCTCCAAATATATTTCTTTTACCACATCTCTGTCCTTTCCTCACCAGTTCCCTTAGTCCCTTGTACCCTTGTACCATCATTTGCTTGGACAACACAATAACTTTCTAATTGGCCTCCCCACTTTCAGTCTTCCTTCTCTAATCCATTCTTCACTTGATAGCAAAAGTGATCTTCTTTAAAAAATCTGATTATATAATTCTCCTGCTTAAAATCATTCATTCACTGAGAATAAAAACCCAACTTTTTACAAATGCCTTACAAAGTATTTTACTACTGTATCCTCTCTCCCTCTCTCTCTCTCTCTCTCTCTCTCTCTCCTGTTCCTTGGTTCTAGCCACACTGTTCTTCCTTCAGTTTCTCTCCCTGGTACTCTTGCCCACCACAGGGTCTTTGCACTTACTTTTTTAAGCTGGAATCTTCTACCTGCAACAGCATGGCTAGCTATTTCATATCCTCACTTTCAGCTTAAATGACTCCTTGGAGAGGTCCCAGGACTAGAAGTTGAGGGGATAGTTAGAAACCATTTGCTGAGAAGAGGAATTTTTTAAAATGTGCATATGATAGTAAATTTTGTGTGTCTACCTGACTGGCTCAGAGGATGCCTAGATATCTGGTCAAACATTATTTCTGGACGTGTCTAGGAGGGTGTTTCTGGATCAGTTTAGTATTTTTTATTTTTTTATTTTAAGTGGGCTCCATAGCCAGTGTGGCACTCAACATGGGGCTGGAACTCATGACCTGAGATCAAGACCTGAGCTGAGATCAAGGGTCTGATCAACCGACTGAGCCACCCCAGGTGCCCGTGGATCAAATTTGTATTTGAGTTGGTAGACTCAGTAAAGCCCATGACCTCCCTAATGTGGCTAGGCATCATCCACTCTGTTGAGGACTGAATTCAACAAAAGTCAGAGGAAGGAGGAATTTTTCCCTTTTTCTCTGCCTCATTTCTGCAGCTGAGATATCTCATCTCATCTTCTGCCTAGGACTTACATCATCAGCTCCCCTGGTTCTCAAGCCTTCAACCTCAGATTGAATTACAGCACTGGCTTTCCTGGGTCTGCAGCTTGCGGATGGCAGATGGTGGGACTTCTCAGCCTCTGTAATTGCATGAGCCGATTCCTCTTACTGAATCTCCTTTTATATCCTGGTGGTTCTGTTTCTCTGGAGAAGCCAGGCTAATACAATGCAGGAAGGATAATTTCACTCTGTATGACAGTAGCTGTATTTGCAACCCAAAATTCTGGGGGAAAATATTGTATTTAAATAATGTTCATTGGGGCATTATTTATAATAGCAGGAAAGTTAAATGGTCTCTTGGTGACAAGTGGAGAAAAGGGTGTGTTTACTAACAGTTACCATATGGAACTTCTAAAACAATCAAAAAAGATATGGAGAAGCAAATCTCAACGTGATCTTTATCTGTGATGTTAATCTGTCAAATAGAAGGTCAAGTTGTAAGTGTGCATTTGCATATGTTTTGTCTTTCCAATTTAATGAAATAACAAATTTGGTTTTGGTTAATGACAATATTGTACAAAACTCCTGATGAAACCTAAAGCTTGGAAATACCTTTTATAAAAAATACAACTGGATTCAGAAGTTTTCAGAGGATTTTAGTGGCCCAAATGCATAGCGACTGACTTAGGCCAGGGTGAGGGTGGGGGGCAGTGGGGTGGGAGCCTAGTGGCTCTAAGATGGCCTAAAGCAGTGGTTCTCACAGTATGCTCCCGGACCAGCAGAAGCAGCAAACTCTCAAGCCCCATCTTGGACCCAAGAAATCAGAAAATCTGGAGGGGGTGGTGGGAGTGCAGAGACCAGCAATCTGGGTTCTAGCACTTTCTCTAAGTCATTCTGATGCAGGCTAACTTTTGAGAATTAGTGACTAAAGCCCCGGTCTGGTTGCCAATTCTGTTTCCAGAGATTTGCCGAAGTTCTGTTCTTAAGCAAAGGAGCTCATCTCCCTGCGGATCCTAATCAAGTTGAACAGCCCACATGCCCTTCACCTTGGGCATGCCCCAAATCCTGCCAGGAGTGGTGAGATTCTGTGCCCTGTAAATCCCTAGATTTGGTCAGGGATGCCCTCCTCTCTTCCCCACTGAGTTTTAGGAGGATGAGTCCATAGTAAGTTCTCTTTGCTTTGTCCTTGCTCTATGAATGTGTTTCTGGGTAAAAAGCCACTTATTTAGGGGGACAAGCTGCTTTTGACACCTCTAAAGTAGAAAACTAGTTCTTACACTTCCTGTATTAGGACTTAGATAAGATGGACTAAAACTGGCTGTAGAGTTCCCCTTGCTGAAACAGACTCATTACACTCTTGTTATACTTTGTAACAAAGGAGAGCACAGAATCCCAGAGGGCAGAATTCTCTGAGGCTGCAGATTTTGTAAATGACAGACCTCAGGCTAGCCCCCCAGGTTTGCGGCTTCTAATTTCTTACTTTAATGGCTGTCCTCAATTCAATTCCCCTTCGATTTCCAGACTTCCTCAACTTGGGAGCAGAGCCAATGTGAATACTCGGGCAGTTTTATACTGATCAGAAAAGCGCTGCTGAGGGGTGTAAGTGGAGAGCACAGCCTGAGCCAAACCACACCCTGACTCCAGGCTTGGGCAGCAACTATGGGAAGAGACCCCTTTACAAATTTGGAAGCCCTGCTGGGGACTCTTCCAATCCTGGTGTCTGTACCACACCTGAGACCAATTTGATCAAAACCTCTGAGAGGTTTTGATGTTGAGCTATTAACCTTCGTCAGGGGATTCGAATGTGCATTCAGTGTTAAGAACCACTATTCAAAATCATTTCCAAGCATCCTTTACTAGGCTATTTCTCTAAGATTTTATTTATTTGAGAGAGAGAGCGAGAGCATAAGAGCGAGCACAGAGGGAGAGGGAGAAGCAGGCTTTCCACTGAGCAGAGAGCCTGATGTGGGGCTTGATCCCTAGACCCTGAGATCCTGACCTGAGCTGAAGGCAGATGCTTAACCCACTAAGCCATCCAGGTGACTATTTTTTTTAAATTGAGGTTCAAGTTGCATATTGCATTATATCAGTTTCAGGTGTACAACATAATGATTTGATATCTGTATATATTACAAAGTGGTCATCACCATAGTCCAGTGAACATCCATCACCATACATAGTTAAAAAGAATTTTTTTTCTCGTGATGAGGACCATACTATTATTTAAGTATCTAATCTTAACCTTGTCATCAAGGAGACACTAGAGATTCGCTCAATAATTGAAGTTAATGTAATCTGGTCATCTCCGCACAGAACAGCACTGGTTGATGAAATTAAATATTTTATCCAACACTGTCTGAGCCATCAATACCATAGTATATTCATAGGAGCTTAAAAGCAAAGTCTGTTTTAGGGATAAAGACTATTTCTATTTCTATACCTAAAGACAGACTACTGGAAACTGAAAAATTGAATTCCTGATTTTGCAAAGCAACGAGATTTCGGGGTCATTGGGGATCAGTTTCTCCTCGTCCTGGCTTTCTAGTCATGGCTCATAAAGTAAGAACTTCCACGATCTTGGAAGTATTGGATAGAAGCTTTTACCTTCCTTCCCTTGCTGACACCTTCCATAGTGGGATTGCTGGAAGGGTATTGAGCTATTGACATCCATCTCTCCTCAACTAGCCTGTCCAGGGCTACATATTCTCTACCTCAGATGACAAGCCACAGGAGCATCCCTGGCCTGCCAAGGGTCCTCTCTCTGTGTGCATCTCAGGAAAGAACAGGAAGTCTGACTTAGTCACAGGTGCTGGCAGCCAACTCTAGTCCAGCTTTACTGGAGTAAGTTTTATATTTTGATCTTCATTTGACTTCTGGCTCTATTTTTGAACTGAAAGAATAAAGACTAATTAGTCCACTGGAGCAAAAGAATAAGACTAATTAGTCTACTGGAGCCCTAACATGAGAATCTCCATGACCAAAATGACCAGCATGACTGCCCCATTTGTGGTGTTTCCACTGAGGTCGTCCTACAGAGTTGATACGCTTGCTGTAGCATTATTGCTCCAGCTTTTGATCAAACCAACTGGTTTTGGCTGAGAAATGTTGGATTAGGAGAGTCTGGGAAGTATTGGTCATCCTCATTGTACTCTTGTGTTGATGAGCTGAGGCTCATTAATTTAGTAGAAGGCTTCTTTCATCAGGTTTTGTAATAAGTCTAGGATAAACACAGCCTGAATCAAATTCTAGCTCCCTTGAATTGACAGAATTCGTTTGTGGTTGCTTTGGGATGGAGTCAGGATTGGTAGTCAGGATTATATAGGAGTCTTCATAACATTTACAGGCTGAGTTTCATTGTTATTTTTGCTCTGTTGGAAAGATGTAGTTGCTACCATTCTTAGAGAAGGGCTGGGTTACAGAAGTTTTGGGTTTATTGATAAGGACAACTAATTTACTCTTTTTTGTGCTAAGATGTTTCCAGTTGTCAAATAAACTTTTATTGGCCAAGTAGTCTTTTTTCTTTTTTTTTGATGCACATACTTTTTTTTTTTAATTTTATTTATTTATTTGATAGAGAAAGAGATCACAAGTAGGCAGAGAGGCAGGTGGAATGAGAGGGGGAAGCAGGCTCTCCTCTGAGCAGAGAGCCCAACGTGGGGATCGATCCCAGGACCCTGAAATCATGACCTGAGCCAAAGGCAGAGGCTTTAACCCACTGAGCCACCCAGGCGCCCTTGGCCAAGTAATCTTACAATCATTGCTACCATGGGGCTTAGGGTACTCATTTGCCATAAACTACTAGAATATTAATGAAACTTTGTGCCCAGATCCATAAGGTGAGAATTTTAAAACCATATATAACAAGCCTAGATGATCTAGATACAGAAATAGATTGAATTAAAGATATTACCTTGATTCTAAAAGCCACAAATTGATATTTAAAATAGCGATTCACTTTTCTTCTTGGAAAACTGATGTGCCTCTAATGCTTAACAGTGGGCTCAAGTTTGGAACTTATGATGGAGCTCAGTTTCCTCAGATTTTGAATTCCAAGGACTTCACTCTGAAGAAAATTGAATGTTTTCAGCCACAATAATTGGTTAAAAGACATTTCTGGGAAGAGAATATATTGATAGAACTATGTAGTCAAAGATTTAGGTAAATTTATGGGCAAAAGACTCTTTAATGTCCTCGGTGTACGTGATTAATAATTTAGAGTCAAATTTAGGGGCACTCCACCTAGAGAGAATTACGTTATCCAATTTCTGTTAGGTTATCCTGAAGTGTAAGCAGCAGGCTCATTAAAAATAAATGAGGTAATCAGACAAATTCTATGACTATGCGTGAGCTCCTCATTAATGTTTCACTAGACAGCATTAAGAAAGGACTAAATAGACTGCACTAGATTTAGAAGTAATAAATGGATTTCAAAAGCAAAGCAACTTAATGACCTTCCAGTAAACATGAAGACTTGAAACAGGAAGGATGGAGGATTTTAGAAGCCCATCACTAGGCTACACTTTTTGGCAGCATCTACAATGGAAAACACACAATGGAGTATAATCAATTAGCTGCTTAATTTGTTGAATCAAGAGGCCAGGTTTAAATATTACTTTGGAGCTGGAAATCACTGATTGGAGTGCCATTAATAGGTTAAAGTGCTTAGTTCTCCCTTCACTAAGTACTGTTTGACTCCAGCCTGGTTTCTCAAGGGCAACACTATTGACATTTTGGCCTGGATCATTCTCCATGCTAAGGCGTGTGTCCTGTGCCTTGGAGGTTCAGCAGCAACCCTGACCTCTATCCACTAGATGCCAGTAACATTGCTCAGTCGTGACAACCAAAAAACAACTCCAGACGTTGCCAAATGTCCCCTGACGTTTGTACCCCACGCTAGTGACAGGAGGCATACCTGTTACACAGAGGCAGAGAACTCCCAGAATACAAATAGCACCTTTCCAATTGGAGTGGGAGGTTCGACGCAGCATTAAATGGGAGGATTAACTTGCAATTATTTGGTCAACTTGGATTTCACAGACAATTAAGCTAGTTAATTCAGATCAAAATTTCTTCTCCAAGATTTGACTTACCAGGATCGGCAGCAACTCAGTTAGGGACCTAAGTGCTAGGTGTGTGTTTTATTTTCACTTCAGGTTTCTGTCCCAGAAATACCTCAACTACAAAGATCAGGACTAAAAAGCAGATGAGGCTGTGCTTATCCGAATGATCCTATTTCTTGGGCCTTGTTACTGTGCACACACACATCTGCCTGCAAGGATTCCTTCCACTGGCTTCTGTCAACCTGGTTCTTGCTCTGGAGTCTGCATCTTCTCCCACCCTCTCCCTGCCTAAACGAGCAGATTAGCCCAGCTAGATTTACCAGATAGCTTGATAATTAAATATATGTACTTTAGAACCAGATAAAACTGTGTTTGGTTTCTGACCCCATGATAAATCATGGGGAAAAAAAAATGAGGATCAGTCATAATAATACCCCCAAGTTTGTTGTGGCAGTTACATGAATTGGTTAGGGCATTAATGCTTCTGCCGAAAAGAGAGACCCGACCATAATGCTAAAATAGAGAAGGGTTAATTTTTCATGTAGAAGTTGAGATGGAGGCAGCCATGAGGTGGTGTGGGTGCTCAATGTTGTCACTAGGAACCAATGCACATCTTTTATTTCTTTCTTTCTTTTTTTTTTTTTTTTTAAGATTTTATTTATTTATTTGGGAGAGGGAGAGCGAGATAGAGCATGAGAGAGGAGAAGGTCCGAGGAAGAAGCAGACTCCCCATGGAGCTGGGAGCCCGATGTGGGACTCGATCCCGGGACTCCAGGATCATGACCTGAGCCGAAGGCAGTCGCTCAACCAACTGAGCCACCCAGGTGCCCACATCTTCTATTTCTGCTCCACAATCTTCGGTGAGTGGTTTCCAACCGCCAGGTTAAAAGATGGCTACTGGATGATTTCCTCACTCCCAGCAGAAGGGAAAGCCCAGAAGAATAAAGGAATTTTTTGGAAAGTGCTTCTCAGTGAGTTATTTTTATTCTCATTGGCTACATGGGTGAGAGACAGGTACTGTTTTCCCCAGGAATTCAAGTCAAATATTTCCTCTTAGAGTTCTGCAAATTCAAATCTTCAACGTACAAGGCTGGGTTGCTTTATCTGGAATAATAGAGGCGGGGACACATACAATAGGGCACACAATGCTATTACTGGGGGGAAAATAAAGGAAAATGTTACATTCATTGATCAGTTAATGTCTTCAGCAGTTTAAGTGAAACACCTAATAAAAATGTATTTTCATCTACGTGGGAGAAATGAAAATTATTTGGTGGTTATTTGAAGTTTAGAATAATCGTGACCTTTTTCTTTTCCCCAGTGCCATTGTAATGCTAAAAATATAACACTTAATGAGTACTGATATTATTCATCAGAAAGTACCATTCCTTTTATTTTTCTCCAACTATAGAAAGAGAAATCTGTGCTGGTGTATGAATGTTTAATGATTCATTGTCTGATCTCAGGCTTGTGTTTTGCCCTTTTGAAAGAAAATGCTGATTAAGTAATGAACAAGGTACCATGGAATTTCCTAAGTATGTACTACTCAGAATAGTTGTAAATCTGTGTTTTATAAAACATAGAGTAAGTGTGGCAGACATCTATCCAAAAGTCTTTCTCCCCACTGCCTCGAGTACTTTCTTTCTTCCTTTGTAGCTGAGCCCTGATCTTGTTCAAGTATTTACCTTCTCACATACTCTGCCCCAGGAGGGAATCACTGATTCATTACTCTAAGCCAGTTGTTGTAATTCCATTACTCTTGCTAATGATTGGTGTAAGCATGGGCATGTGATGCCCAGTTAGTTAGTCAGCTGAGGTTTCTTCCCTGAAGAGACACAGATGAGAACTCGCCTTTTCCAGGGTTTGGATGTTGGTTTTTTTTTGTTTTTTTGTTTTTGTTTTTTTTTCAGGGTTCGGATGTTGTAATGTGAAGATACAATGCAGCCGTTTTCTGGCTACAGAGAAAGACATTGTTGATATATGTTTGAATATCATAACAGAAAGTTGGAAGGTGCCCAGACCTCAAGGATAACATCCTTGAGCTTCTGAAACAACCCTGAACCACCCTATGTTTTTAGGATAAAAATTTACTATTTAAGCTCCTTTTTGGTAGGTGTTTTTTTTGTTTGCATCTTGACTGTTGAATGACATAAGAGACTTTGCTGTGGTCTCCTCTGTGCTAGCTGCCTATACAATATGTTGCCCATTGTTTCTTATTAACAGAACCATGATTGTATTCTTAGTAGCAGCTGACCACATTTCCCAGCTTCCCTTGAAGCTAACGCTCAACTGAGATGTAAACAAATTGATGGGTGTGTCTTCTAGGATTGTTCCCTCACAGGCACTAACTCAGTCCAGATGCTCTTTCTTTTCCCTTTTCTCTTTCCTCCTTTTTTTTGCGGGGAAACTGGGTGTAGAGGGTGGTACTCTAATAGCCAAATTTGACTCTGGGTAGATTTTAAGGATGAAAGACACATACAAAAGATGGTAGAGAAGGAAGAAAGAAGGAGCTATGGTCTCTGATTGACCAAGGAAATGACCTCCCAGCGCAGGACTATCTACCTCTGGATTTTTCCTTGTTTAAAGCCATTCTTATTTGAGATTACTAATATATGCAACCAAACCTAATCCTGACTGTTGCAGCTACTGAATGGAATTAGAAGTGATACTTCTTGGAAGAAATTAAGAGAGAAGCAGAAGTCTTATTTCTTAGAAGGCAGATTTGTTTTTTCAAACTTAAAAATTGCCAATGAGTAATTTTGCAAGATCAAAGAGCCGCTCAAATTGTATTTAATAATTCTATTATATATATGTATTTACACAGTAACCCGAAAAAATATTTTCTTTTGAAGCTGATTGAGAAAGCAAGGTATAATGCTTGTTACTATGTTTTTGTGAATGCCCAGAAAGGAGTCCAAAGCCGTGTCACCAAACTCATTCAGGCTGCACGTATTTATTGAGTATGTAAAATAAGAGAGGCACTATGTTAGGCACATATATGTGTGTGTGTGTGTGTGTATGAGAGGGAGAGAGGGAGGGACAGGGAAAGAATCAGATGTAAACCATACATTCACAGTTTTTATTTTCTTATGTCCTTTTCATGTTTCCTGTAAAGAACATCCAGTTTTTAGTCAGAAAAAAAACCTTCGTAAAATATTTTATTGTTAAAAAACTGTATTGTTATAAACAGGGAATTTGGAGCCAAAGTCCTCCACCCATTATGTCCTGGGAATTCTCGGCTTTCTGCATTCTCTTCCGTGACTGCTTAAAATTCTTTAGTTGATCAGAATGGCTTCAGTTGCAGGTTTTGAACCTATTAAAATGCGGATTTGGTGGAAGGTCAGTGATTCTTAATCAGGAACACTCATGGTCTTTTTTTTTTTTTAAGATTTTATTTATTTGACAGAGAGAAACACAGCGAGCAAGGGAACATGAGCAGAGCAGAGGGGATGGTAGCGGGAGAAGCAGGCTTCCTGCCGAGCAGAGAGCCCAATGTGGGGCTCGATCCCAAGCCCCTGGGATCTGACCTGGGCCAAAGGCAGATGCTTAACAACTGAGCCACCCAGGCGCCCCCACTCATGGTCTTTTAAGAAGTAAAAGGTCCTTTTCCCTTTCTAGCAATACTAATTCACTACCTGCGGTAGAACCAAAGAAGGTGCATTTTTCCTCCCCGGGTGACGCCGATGTGCACCCTGTGCTGAGAACCATTGCTTTAGGTTGTGATCAGTTATTTGAACCTTTGTATAAATGGAGATCCAAAGACGAGTCTGCTAGGCAATGAGGGGACATACAAGGGCCGAGGCGCCTAACACGGAAGGGACAAGAGGCAGTCAGCATTGGAGAGAAACACAGAGGCCTCCAACTTCACCCTTCTCCCAGGACCTTGCATTAAGATTACAAAGAAACAAAATGTATGAAAACAGACCCTTTAAGTATTCAACTTATTGAGACAATGAAACAGGGATGCCCTTGTCTCAGGTAGAAGGCCATGAGGAGAAAGAGAAATCGTTTGGATCTTTGGATACACAATACGAAATCGACTTGAAGGCGTCTCATTTTTGAGGGCTTAAATCAGGACCAAAGTTCAAGAGAGGGTCACTGGAGACAAATCCAGAGGGTGTGATCTGGGTGTTTCCAGATATCATTAAAAATTGGGAGATGGTGTTAAACATAGGACACTGCTTCCTTAGGCGATTTAAGGGACCCAGCTGGGGATCATCACAGCTTTAACACAGAGTGGAAGTCTGCTCCAGGGTTTGCATAATGACTCTCACTATGAATGGCATGTATATATGCCAGGATGGGTCCTAATCTCCATCTTTGTTTATCCACTGAAGGAAGATAACTGTAGGAATCATTTTTCTCTCTCATATCTTGCCAGAACAAAAGAAGATCCATCATCGACCCTAAATAGCCAGTTGTTTATATTGGTAATTTTTTGAACGCTCTTAAAGCACTCTGCATTCCATTGTGTTATAGTAATTTCTTCCTCAATTCTTAATTAGAGTATTACTACTTGAAAAATGGACATATTTTTATTGCAAGTAGAATGATAATAAATCTTATAAATTTAAAGTAGGAATCAAAGACCCACTGAATTAGGAGGAAATCAAAGGACTATAAAATGTATCTCATCATTTTTCCCCTGGGCAATCTGATTTTTTTTTTTAAGATTGTATTTATTCACTTGACAGAGAAAGACACAGCAGGAGAGGGAACACAAGCATAAAAAGTGAGAGAGGGAGAAGCAGGCTTCCCGCCTAACCGGGAGCCCAACATGGGGCTCGATCCCAGGACCCCGGGATCACGACCCGAGCTGAAGGCAAACGCCCAGCAACTGATCCACCCAGGCACCTCACAAGCTGATTCTTTCAGTGTTAGCCTTTGCCTGCTTTCTTGTCCTGGAGGGCTGAAGGGGGCAGATATTCAAGATGAGGCATTGCGATCTACATTCCCTAATTATACATGTAGAATTTTGATGCTTAACAAACATGTAATGCATCAAAGAAGAAAAAACCTTTTTAAAAAAACAAGATTTTATTTATTTGAGAGAGAGAGAGAGAGAAGGGGAGAGAGAGCAAGGGGGAGGGGCAAAGGGAGAGAGAGTCTTAAGCAGACCCTGTGCTGAGCAGGGAGCCCAATGTGGGGCTCAATCCCGTGACCCATGAGATGATGACCTGAGCCAAAACCAAGAGTCAGACACTTAAACTGTGCCACTCAGGCTCCCTGAAAAGACTTTTATGAAGGCCCTAATTCATTTATCAGCTTCTAGGACTTACGCTCTTGGATTTAGTCAGAAAGATTTATCAACTAAAGAATTAATGTTTCAAAAATCAAAATTAAATGTAGCTAAAGAACTCCCTAAACTCAACATGATGAAAATCAGAATTTTTTTGTAGGAATGGAGATGAATTCTTTAGTGCCCAGGTAAGCCTATCTATTTTCCTTTACCTATCCCTGGAAATAAAAGAGAATCACTTGAGAGAAAAGAGGCATTATCAATTCTATCCAGAGAAGTAAATACCATATTAAGTATTCTTACAGCATAGAGAACTATAGTATTGCTGATAGGTGAATATTTTACATCAGCTTCAGTAAAAACTAAAATCTTTTTCTTACTGCAAGTACCAAGTTAAGTACTTAAAACAATCACAGGAATGCTTTTTTTTTGTTGTTAAGCGCAAGAAAAGAAGGACCTTGTGTTAATATAGTTCCAGGGAATATTGGAAATGGTGATTCTTTCTTTGGAGGAATAAAATGTAGTTTCTCCAAAGGCAATTCTTCCTTTGCTCCTATAAAAGAGGAGCAAAGAACAGGCTGCAGTCTTAAAATAAATCATCGAACACTAATACCCAGTCACAGGTTTTATTACTGTAATCACAAAAGGCCAAAGACTAATATCATTTCCTATAACAGCTGTGGCCAGTTAACAACCATTTAGAAAAGATGTTCCAAGAAAACACACCAAAATAATTGACGTCATCTGCCAAAAGAAATAGTCCTCTGCAGTCTCCATCAGTAATCCTGAACCGTGGCAGTTATAAATAACCTCACTTAGCCCTCACGGCCGCTTGTGTCTGAAAAGCGAGCTCTGCTCCCTTAGATAGACCTTCGGAATAATGATACCCAACCCCAGTGACACATTAGAAACCACTGACATACTTTCTTTGTATTTGTTCACCAAAAACTGCCAAGCCTGGCTCTTTCTGACGCTACGGATAATTTCTAGTTTTCAAGATGATATCAAGTTATGTCCCCTTTTTCTCCCCCCCCAATTAAGTAGGTGTGTTCCTAAGTCATTCCATCTCGTGCTCTGCATGCCTAGCACAATGCTGGGTACGTGGCTCATTGATACTGTGGATTAGCCTGAGTGGGTGTCCGATGCCAAGTGAAGGATAGCGACCCTACTTTGAACCCCCATTGGCTCCAAACCAAGGAATTTATGTCTCATCCATTCCAGTTTCTGCAAGTTACAATACAGCACCTTCAGAAGCTCATGAAAGGGAGAGAAATCTTGATGTACCCCTGCTGGCTATACCCTCCTTCTTTGCTTTCTTTTTTTTTCTTCCCTTCCTTCTTTCTTTTATACTCATCTCCTCTTCCCCTTCCTTTCCATTGACACCTGTAAGCATTTCTTAATGGGTATTGAGCTAGTTGCTGAGGCATATACAGAGAAACGTGTTTTTTTGCCCACAACCTGCTCAGAGGAGCCCCTGGTTTAGTGAGCCATTCACTACCATTCATAATAATGATAGCTCCATCTGTTGCACGTGGACTCCATTCCCGGTGTGTTTTATACATTGTGTATTTAATCTTTACAACGATCCTCAGAGGAGGTCATTTGACAACCCCATTTTACAGATAGGAAAAAAAAAGCTCAGAGTGGTTAATTAACTCACCAAAGTTTGCATAGCTATGAAATGACCGATCTGGGATTCAAGCTGGTTTGTTTGGATCCCAAGCCAATGTTGATCCCACAATTACATCCTGTTCCTAGGGAGGGGTTTGGGGGATATTTAACACTGCACTAGCAAATACGTGATCTTTCCTCTTCTGCAGAAAGATGGCTCTGAAAACATTTGCATCACAGCTTGATTACAATTCATAAAAACACACACTTAAGGCATGGAAAGATATTTGAAGCACGCAACACTATGATTTAGGTCAGTGTTACTTCAAGCCTGATCTATAGACCAACACCAGTAGGTGAAGCCCGTTATCAGTCTGTGATGAGATAAACCCAGAAACTGGGAGTAAGCATTTAGGAACTTGTATAGCAATTTGGTAGAGTCGTGATAATAATTATATAATATCATGATATACAATAATATATCTTAGTGATGATGATATAATAATAATAATGATATAATGTAGCATTCTATTTTGGGATTTTTTAAAATTTATTTTTTCTAGTGCTTCATTTTTATTATATTTTAACAAAGTTAGTCTGCGTGAATTCGGCATTTTAAAAAACTGATCGTTCCCTGCAAATAGTTTGAGAAGCACTGGATTAGGTCACCACGAGTATAAATAAGTGAAATTTAGCTGCTATTAATAAGCAATCAACATGATTTTCCAGACATATCACTAGGATACCCAGAATAGATCTTTTCTGTTCCTTGCATGATAAACCGCTCGCTGATTCCTGGGCTTGTGGCTTTTGGGAGGTGCGTATCTGACCCAGAGCCCCTCTGGCAGGGGCCTGGACCAAAGGGAGGTGTCGGGTGATGCTTGATGAATGTTGACTGGAACAATTAGTGACCGGTGACCCATGAGGTATAAGTCTCTTCTGAGTTTTAACTCATATGTCTTGGTGAAGAAAAAATTAAGTGTTGACATACTGGTGAACCTTCCAGTAATTTTGATCATGGGACTTAGTGACAGACATTGAAGATACCTTTAAGTGGTGCCATTTGCATACTTTGTTGATTGGGAGTTGTGTTCTTTGCCCTACCTTGCTGGAGTATTTCAGGGAATGATAAAAGGTTATAAGATGATCTCAGGGCTCTTCTATGGGCAGAATATAGACATATAATTTGGTACTTGGAAGAGACATCCTGGACAATTTATGTACCCAGGAATCAGAATTGGCTTATTCATGACTTCTAAGGGAAGTCATGCATTTAAGGAGTTGGTTATTGCAACTGGTGATAAAATGCTGCTGCGGGCAGAAAACATTATTTTATGAAAGCTTTTAAAAGAAATCTTTCCCCGCACCCTGAATGATAATATATTTAAGATTTCAATTGCATGTGTCACTTTCTTACTTTTGGAGCTCTGTCCTGGCCATGAAAACATCTTCTGCTTATGGTGACACCTTAACTGAAGTTGATAGGGTTGATATTCTGCTGGGTAGTGACACGCATGAATCCTTCATGGAAAAATCTGAGCTATGGCATTGTTGCGTGTCTTCCCTGCCCCCAGAGACCAGCGGTGAGCACATGAGACTGTTCTTTTATCTGTGACTAAGGAAGCTAACAGGATGAGTCAGAGGCCAGGGGAAAACATGCTCTAGGGATTTCTTCTTTCAGACCCCTAAAATGGAAGGAAGATTAATGGCAGGCAAAGTCACATGGCAGATTATAATTCTCCCTAGGCAGGTTACAAAGGTGTACTGACAAAGGTACACTGCGAGGTGGGGGAGACGAGGAAAGGAAAAGTCTTAGAGCTGCTTTCAAAGCCATTTATCAGAAAGGGAAGTATCTCTTAATAAAATGACACCACATCTAAAAATTCTTACCTGGCCTCCCTATCTGTTACATGGTCCAGTGTCAACTAAATACGCTTCATAGTCATCAGAAAATAGAATTTATGCACAGGATATATGTAAATGTTAGATGCATATGTTTAATAAAACCAACTGGCCTGTTTTAAACACTGAAATGAAGGAAGGCTAGAATTTCATAGATGGGTGTGCTCATCTATTTGATGAATTACACAGACTGGCAGCTTTATGAATCCTCCAAGTACCCTGGCTTTCTGATAAAATATGGAATATTTATTGTATAATATAGATAGCAGGATCTTAATATTATTACAAAAACTGTATATGAGAGGGAAAGGGGGATGTTTCCCCTGGAATAGTTATTTATTATCAAAGATAAATTTGTTGGGTATGATGGGGTTCAGGATATGCTACCCCCAAATATGGCACCCTGGGCTATTGAATTTCTTAAGCTGAAGGAATTTGAAAAAAATGGCAGGTGCAGAAAGGTCACTCTGACCTTCCCTTACTCGTTCTCCTTCCCTGAAAGTTGGAGATAAATCTCCCATGTGAAAAGTGCTCTCCCTGAACCAAGAGGAAGGAAGACTTTTTTTTTTTTTAAAGATTTTATTATTTATTTGACAGAGAGAAACACAGGGAGAGAGGGAACACAAGCAGAGGGAGTGGTAGCGGGAAAAGCAGGCTTCCTGCAGAGCAGGGAGCCGGATGCAGGGCTCGATGCGGGGCTCGATGCGGGGCTCGATCCCAGGACTCTGGGATCATGACCTGAGCCGAAGGCAGACGCTTAATGACTGAGCCACCCAGGTGCCCCGGAAGACACTCTTATCACCAGAGACAGGGAATTTGGGGCTGAGAAATCTGTACAAACAAGTCTTCTTAAAGTAACCCTTATCTTGCTAGCTAGTTCTTCATTATTTACTAACTCTGCTCTAAATCCCTTTGTCTTGTCAATTTTTCATAAATTTATTGTTTCTTTGTCTAAAAAGTATAAAAGCTTCCTGTTCTGGCCACTTCAGGTATTTCTTCTCTTGTGAAGATCCCTTTGTACACGTAAGAATTCAATACACTGTGGAAGCTTTTTTCCTGTTACTTTGTGAGTTTAATTTTCAGATTGAGCCAGCAACCCTAAGAGGATCAAGGAAAACCTTTTCCTCCCCTACAGGAGGGATATAACCTTTAGCAGGATAAGCTAAACTAAGTCAATTCAACCATTGACAAGGTGTCACGGTCAATTCACAAACCAGGTATAAACTAGGCTCCTGTGTTACAGCTTAAGGAACAGATCAAAGCCCAGCAACATTGAGTATGATCTTAACTGTACTAAGAGAGAATTGCTTTCTTTCCTTTCAGAAATTTTGTAAAAGAGAAGTAAATTTTATTTTGGGGGTGAATGACTAGGGTGTTCATGGTTAATCAGTGTTTGTTCAAAGCAGGGGGGTAGAAAAGGGAAAAAAAAGGAAAAAATAACATTTATTGTTGATAGGAGATGTGGATGCAGGTCAGAACTTATTCTTGAGGTTCCTACAATAAAGTTTATAGAGTAATGAAGGTGTAATATATTACATGGATTCGATGTTAAATAGTAAAAACTAATTTTAGAATTTCACACTCAAGCTTCGCTTGTTCTGAAATGTTTATCCATACCTAAGACTAACCACAAGAATCAAGAATTTTTGGAGCCAGAGTATATCTGCATAATCAAGTAGGCAGATATGCCCTGGCTCAAAAAATGAGAACATATTTTTATTTTCTAACTTAGCCAAAACATTCAGATATTTTTTAAAATTGTGGAATATATACCAAATCACAGATTAGGAGGAATGTGTCCAAACATTCTCCAGGCTCCCCCATACCTCCCCCCCAAATTGGTTGTACATTTAAAAACCTGTAAAATATTTAAAAGGAAGATCATGATTTTCTAAATTCAATTAAGTAGTAATAGGAGATGTTGAAGCCTTCGGGAGTTTTCAGATAACAAATGACAGTGGGGTAAATCCTTCTTCCTCTGCTAGCTTCTAAGCATAGTCCAGGCTAAATAAAAGGCTCTTCATTCAACCTGTTAATGGGAAACATCCATCACCTCTGAGTCCAGTCTTAAAATGGTCCTCAAGTAGAGACCATTATTAAATGTTTAAAGAAAACTGAAGTCACAGAATGACATTTCCCCAGCTTATGATAGCATAGATTAATCAATGAAGACAATTTGTACGTTATCTTTGGAATGTGAATATGAAATGGTTTTAAGTATTCCAAATCCTCAGAGTGTACTTAAAAACTGATACTGATGATGACTTTCTCCAAGCTGTTTATAAATGACTTTATTTGCAGCAGTGGTCAATATGGACGTTATTTCATGTGCCTATCATAGAGCAAATGCATACTAAACATTTATTGTACAGATGAATGAACAAATGAATGTTAAGCAACATAAAAACAATCAGATCTACTGTGTTACTTTGGCAGCATTAAAGATAGCATTTGACAAATCCAAAAGTAGCTTATTCTATCGTGTTTATAATTTACCTATTGTACATAATCACATGTATTTTGTTTACATTAGACTATAAATATTTATTAATGTCATTTGATACAAATTTAATATTTATAGTTGTATATATTGGCTTATTTTGAGAATTTATTCAATGTCCTCAATGTACCTCGATAACATTGTATACATTGTAGGGAATCAATTATATCCTTTGAATGAATGTTCTGAGAGCTCAGGAGTAATTACAGGAATCTTTTTATGGACCTAAAAAGCAAGAAAATGTCAAGTACTTTCATTTTATACATTGTAAAATATTTCTATCATCTCCAGTCTTTCTGTATCATGTCCCCTTTCTTCCATCTCTTTGCCCTTAAAATTTTTCACATTTGTTTAATCTAAACTGCTGCATTGTGGGGGTGGGAGGGCTTGTGGCTTCTTTTTGCATATTACTGTGAAAATGTGCTTTTTTGATAGAGAGATCCTGTGAGCCAGCTAATGCATTGGCAGGTGAACTAGCTTTTACTGCCAAATGAGTCAGCTGAGATGGGAGCATTAATTTATTTGAATGGACATGAATTGATGGTGCCATAAAGAGGTATTGGTATAGCTTAATGGAACAAACTGTCAGGAAAACGTAGCTTGGATACAATGTGATCGGCAAGCATCAAGAATGTTTCCATGCTAACAAGTATCTCTCTTTCCTAATCTGGACTGTTGTCTCTTGGATTCCTCCACTGAATTGCAAATACCCTGGGAGGAATGACACCTTCAGCTATCATCAGGTGTTAATATTAGATTAAAATTGCTGATATTCAGATGTTTTGACCTCCAGAAGTTTTATTCAACATCATACCTTCTTAGGGATAGTTCATGAGATTACCTTGTTACTGAACTGAGAAGAGAGAGGACAAGAAATTTCTGAGTCAGGGAAAGATCTAGAATATGAAGTATTGCCTTAATTGTTCAGTTGGCTGTGTTATCAGGATCCACGACACCTCCCTCATTCTAGACATAATGATTCCATTATTGCTTCCAAGATTCTGTTTTATGTGGCCATTTTATATTCATGTAAAATTTATAGTGCTCTCATGTAAGGCTCTATGTAGACTGAAATCTCCCAAACTTGTTCATTCAGGTTGATTCAAAGGCTTGTTTTCTAGGACTTGTCCCTAAAAATTGGTTTTTAACATCTAGAATTTAATATTCACTTCTGTAAAAATCATTTCAATTCAACTTAATTCTCTAGCCTCTACAGTCTGGTTAGTGGTTACTGAATATTGGTTAAGATTATGGACTTTGGGGTCAGGCAGACCTGGATTCTACTAAGTCTAAATGGCCTCTTGTTGGTGGTTGTGACTTTGGCAAGCTGCTTACTCATTTTGAGCCTTAACTGACACACCCTTACACACCACTCATATTTCTCAGAGTCATTAGATTATTTACATGTGCATCATTATTGATGAATTATTGTGCTAATTCTACACATTCCAAAGAAAAGACTAGTCTTTGGTTCCCAGGAGATAACCTCTCACTACTTCTCATATCTTGCCTGAAAACAATCCTTTAGGATGCCTGAGGTCTTGGTTACACTGTATCAGTGTAGTTTATACTAACAAGATGACATAGGGCAAACACCTGTTCTTGGATGCCTGAGGTCATGGACCACATGCGAATCTGTTTTCTGGGAGCTGGAGACTGAACAGTTAAGGTCAGTGATGAACATCCTATATGGCTACACGATGGATCACCAGTTCAAACCCTGGATACCTAGGCAAGGAAGAGCTGCCCTGACTGACAGCACTTCACACATGTCACATTTTCTTCCTCGGAGAATGAAGTACTGTCCTTGCGACCCCACTAGGAGATAATAACTGGAAGTCTGTGCCTGGTTTCTCTTGGTGCCTTCATCCTAAATGCCTTTTCCTTTTGCTTATTTTGATCCGTATCCTTTCACTGTAATAAGTTGTGACCATAAGTATTATGGCTTTCTTGAATTCTATGAGTACTTCTAGAGAGTCCATTCTGAGGTTGGTTTTAGGGGCCCTGACACATCTGTTTATGCTCTGCTAACAATATATCCTTGGTCAAATGCTCTAACCTCATTCAATGTCATTTTCTCACCAGTAAATGGGGATGATAATAATTATAGTAGCTACCTTGTCATGAAGGTTCGGGACCCAGCCTATACTTTATTTTCTCCACAAGTATTACTTGAGACTTACTATAGAAATTCCAGGAAAGTGTAAAGTGCCAGCACAAGTTCTCTTAAGCAATCTTTTTGCAAGTTCGCATATCTTCTCTCTCCCCTGGTCCCAAAGTATCATTTCTGGGCTAGGAGATCTAACCTCAACTATTGCAGAAATCTCTTCTTCCAAACTCTTCACCTCTCGTGGACCTAATTCTCCTCTTAGCAGCATCTGACTTTTCCCATTTTCTTTCTTTCTTTCTTTCTTTCTTTCTTTCTTTCTTTCTTTCTTTCTTTCTTTCTTTCTTTCTTTCTTTCTTTCTTTCTTTCTTTCTTTCTT
>CM053617.1:57832802-57964629 GCA_028646535.1 Procyon lotor
GGATCATGACCTGAGCCGAAGGCAGACGCTTAACGACTGAGCCACCCAGGCACTGACTTTTCCCATTTTCATCCTCAAATCATCTCCTTGATGGAGAAGTCAGAGCTTGAGCTCTTTTCACCTGATTGGCCTCAAGCCGTAAATTGATCTTTCTTGATCTTTAAAAGTTCCTTTTTGTTTTCTTTTACTGTCTCTGGAACTTTTTCTTTTTTTCCTATTCCCAAATCTTTTAGACTTTAACTTTTCCTTCCTACATGTTTGTGATATTATCTAGACCTTCTTTAAAATAATTCTTCGCTTAATTAAAAATTTTACATTATTGCCACTATTTTTCCTTAATTATGAAACTTATGATCAAAATTAAAATATTAAAAATATTTATGCCTTAGAAAATAAAACTTTTTTAAAGAAGTCTAACTCTCAAGAAACGACAGATGTGTTTCCTTTAAATAACTTGGTTCATAGCAGAGTGGAAGTTCTTCTGCAATCACTGGCTTCTTTAATTACCTTCCCTATGAGGTTAATTTCCTTCTGTATTAGGATAATTTGAAATGGCAGAGGCAGAAGGTTTTTGGGGGGGAGTTTTTCAGTTCTCTCAAATTTCATGTAATGAAAGATATCAATCTGTTCCCCGAACTTTTAACAAATATGCCTTTCTCAAGAACATAGTAGAGATCTGAGCATCTTCAGCTTTCTCTTCTTGATTATGAGAACTCTTTTTTGTGCTGCAGTTTTAAAATGAGGGTCTTACGCGATATGGTCTAGATGTTCTCATCAAGCACTATTTTCTTTTCTTTTTTTTAAAGATTTTATTTATTTATTCGAGAGAGAGCGAGCACGCATGAGTGCAGGGCAGAGGGAGAGGGAGAAGCTGACTCCCCACTGAGCAGGGGGTCCAGAGCAGGGTTCTATCCCAGGACCCCAGATCATGACCTGAGTTGAAGGTCATGATCTAACCGACTGGGTCACACAGGTGCCCCAAAGAACTATTGTCTATGCTTCTACTATCTATGGAAAGTTGTACAGATGAGCAACAATTGGAGAAGCCTTTATAAAGAACAGCTTTCCCAGGCATATATGCCTATGGCAAGGATCAAAGAAGTGCCCCAAGAATGCAACCGTGGTGGAGCCTGTGATAGGTTTGGGATCAAACCTGAGAGCATTATCAATTTTTAGGTCTCATTAATTAACATCC
Organism: Procyon lotor; assembly: GCA_028646535.1. Lineage (NCBI taxonomy): Eukaryota > Metazoa > Chordata > Mammalia > Carnivora > Procyonidae > Procyon > Procyon lotor. The sequence goes on from CM053617.1 coordinate 57,833,998, forward strand.
TTGGAGGTGACTGGGTAGATGAGGGCAGCATGGAAGCTGGTCTAGAAAGTTGGTGTTTTATTATACAGCATGAAGTGATCACATTCTCTCTTTCCATCAGTTCCACACAGACACAGAAATAGAGATAAAAGCGTCGAGGCTGCATGAAGACACACCATTATTTGATGTGTTCAGCACTCTACTTTTCTGGAAACTGTCACTAATTCCCCTGTATTTACATGGTTTCTGCTGGAGTGACCATGTTTATTCACTTAGTTATTCAACAGCTATCTATCGAGTGCTCTGTGTGACACTCTTCCAGGCCCTGGAGACATAGCCATGAATAAAATATACAAAAAATTCCTCATGGAGCTTACATTCTGATTGAGGAAACAACACATTAAACGAAACAAGTAAATTTTTGGTATGTCATGGAAACCGTGCTATGGAGAAAAATCAAGCAGGAAAGTGAAAAAAGATAAAGGGACAAAGTGAGAGAAGCACTATGTTCCGTAGGTGGCCAAGACGGACTTTATGCAGGATATTTTTGGAGTTAGATCAAAACAGGATGGTTTAAACCCAGACTGTGGAATGATGAGTAGGAAAAAAAAAAGCCTGTTAGAAGCAAAAGAGAAGCATGAAGACACAAGGGAGTAGCAGAAAAAGAGGATGTGGGTGGAGAGAGAGAACCTGAGAGAGAACTTCTCAGGTTCTGCATAACATTCCAGTATACGTCTGATAAATCCTTTTTAAAAAATCCTTGTGATACATTTTAAACTGGATCAGTTTCGGGGTGCCTGGGTGGCTCAGTGGGTTAAAACCTCTGCCTTCGGCTCAGGTCTTGATCTCAGGGTCCTAGGATCGAGCCCCACATCGGGCTCTCTGCTCAGCGGGGAGCCTGCTTCCCCCTCTCTCTCTGCCTGCCTCTCTGCCTACTTGTGATCTCTCTTTGTCAAATAAATAAATAAATAATCTTAAAAACAAACAAATGAACCTGGATCAGTTTCTGTCACTCCCAACCAAAGAATCCAAATTCATACACATTAAGTAAGATAACTTGTAAATTCAAGGCTTGCTCTATGTGGGAGATGTTGGTTACCTCAGAAAATTAGAGCTCAATGCTTCTGATGCCAAGAGTACAGATTTCATAGCAGAGTAGAATTAATTTTGCTGTTCCCTAGCATTCCAGAAATAAAATGTGCAAGAAATATCCGTTTTTCTGGTTTTTTTTTTCCCCCCAAGTTTTTATTTATATTTAGTTAGTTGATGTATATGGTAAAATTGGTTGCAGGTGTAGAATTTTGTGATTTTTCACTCCCATAGGACACCCAGGGCTCTTCTGTTTTCTTTTGATTGAATTAATTCTGATTCTGCACTGGCACTGTGGAAAATTCAAATGGAAGCATTGTATTTCACCTCTATTTCTGTTCCTCCTGCGCTCTCTCCACCCTGGAGTCACAAAAGAATTAGGGAAGCTTACTGATGTCTAGACCCCTGGGAAAAGGCTCTCTAATCTCCAAGTCGCTATTGTTCAATCTTGCTTTAAACTTTCTCTTAAAGTCCCGGGCTCTCTGCTTCTCGCCAAGAGGAGAACACAGAATTCTGTGCTGAGGCTAAAGAATGCTTTGCTTCCCAGGGTGCAGTCCTCCCTTCTCAAGTTGTGGCACCTTCCTGGAAAAGGAAAAATCTTGAAGTAGGCTCAAGTATCCACTCAGGTAATCATTGGACCTGTAAATCATTCAGTTTCTCTCTCTTTATTCTCAAGATAACTCTATTCTCTTCTGGCCTCCAACACACTCCCATACATAACATTTTCATTTAGCTTAGACTTTTAGAATAGACCATAAGAATAAGTGACTTCCACTTCCAATTCAGCTTTCCACATTGCAAAAACTCCCCAAAGATTTTTTTGGCCTTTCTTATTATGGTATAATATAGATAATATAAAATTTCCATTTTAACCATTTTTAAGTGTACATTTTTGTGGTGTTAAGCACGTTTACATTGTTGTGTATCCTAAAGATTTAAAAGAATCTGGTGATCTGACTGAAATGGGGAAGGATGAAAATATGGAAATAAATACTATATTTGAAACATTGCTCTTTCGTGTCTTTGATGAACGAATGGGGCAAGTAAATTGGTAAAATTGGTAAATTTTGGTGGCAAAGAGGCCTCATTAGTATAGTAGGTTTTTTTTTTTTTAAGATTTTTTATTTATTTGACAGAGAGAAACACAGCGAGAGAGGGAACACAAGCAGAGGGAGTGGTAGCGGGAGAAGCAGGCTTCCTGCAGAGCAGAGAGCCCGATGCGGGGCTCGATCCCAGGCCCCTGGGATCTGACCTGGGCCGAAGGCAGCCGCTCAACGACTGAGCCACCCAGGCGCCCCAGTATAGTAGGTTTTAAGGTGCAAGAGGATGAGGGTGCATGAGGAGAAAGGGTGGCTGTAAGGAAACTTGGGGAAACAATGAAGACAAACTTTACCTGCCTCACAATACTCATAAGACCATTTAATATATATGAAGCAGAAGTAAAATAAAGACTTTTTTCTCCACTCTGCCTTGTGCCAGTATCAGAACAATTTCCCCTCAGTTTTGATGGGAGCATAAATAACTTCCAGAGAGAAATTCTCAAATCGAAAGTAAAGTTTAATATTATGAATTGCAATAATGCTTTTTGATATCTAAGCAATGGGCTATTAGGGGATGCAATCCACAGAAGAGTTAGTACTAAAAATCTTTTTTTTTTTTTTTAAGTTTTAAAAATCTTAAACTTATTAAGAATTACAGCGGGGGTCGCAGGGGGTGGGGTGGACAGGAATGTATCAAAATAAATTCAAGTGATTTAGCATTGGCTTGGCCTACAAATTTCTTGTATCCATTTATTCATTCTGAAATATTTAGTTAAGCGCCTACTATGTGTGACGTACTGGGATACAACAGTGAACAGGTAATTTTCTTTCTTTAAAGAGCTTACATTTAGGTGTCGTGGAATTCTGAGTTGTGAATCCAAGGGAACGATACATCGAATAATGCAATGGACCGAGGGAGCCATGATTCTTCAAAAACCGCAGCAAAATCGGTATTTTAAGTTTTCTATTTTTGGAAGCTGGGTCCTATTAGTTCCGGAAGAGAGGTGGGCAGGTGGGATGTAAAGAGATGGCCCGCCGAATACACACAGAGACTTCGTGCTTGGGTTCAGCAGTTTAGGACTGGAATTCCAAATTACACTTGCAGCACTGAACTGACCCGATCTAGGAGGCAGACGGGATTACAGGAGAAAAACTAATTCATCAGAGCCCTCAGAAGGTACAGCCATCTCAGCCTACAGCAGAAGGCCATGAACTACAATTCCCAAACGCCCTTGCCACCGCGCCTCCCGCCAGCCCGGCTTCGAAGTATGGGAAAGATGGAGGGACGTCGGGCGCACTCCTGTTGCGTCATTAGAGGGCGACTCCAGGTACAAATCAGGTCTGGGTTACCAAAATATGGCAGCTGCTGAGGCGGCGGTGGTATCGTCCTCATCTTTGGAAACAGGCACAGCCCTGGTCCCTGAAACTGCAGGAACAGCCGCAGCAACGGCCGCCACTCCACCAGCGACGGCTGCAGCTGCGGCCATTGCGGCCGCTGCGAGAACCGGATCCGAAGCCAGGGTCTCCAAGGCCGCTTTGGCTACTAAGCTGCTGTCCCTGAGCGGCGTGTTCGCCGTGCACAAGCCCAAAGGGCCCACTTCAGCCGAGCTGCTGAATCGGCTGAAGGAGAAGCTGCTAGCAGGTACTGCAGCCGGGTGGGGACCAGGCTGAGGCGGTCGCCGCGAGAGCGGAAGCCGCAAAGAGCCAATGGGCTTTTTTGCGCGCCTGTGGCTCCAGAAGTCAAAGGAGGGGAAAGGGAGGATGACCGCTGAATTAGCTCTGGACAGAAATCTGGGGCATCTCGGGCTTGGACTTGCCCTGATGTGAACTCCTGTAGCCTAGTTGGCAGTTTTCTTCTCAAGGGAAGAACAAAACACAAAACCCCCACACTTACACAAATAAACCTCTTCTCTTGGGCAGACAAATATTCTGTAATTTGATCGCCCAGGAGACTTTTGTCTGGCTTACGTTGATAAACCCCTCCTAAAGGAAGCACTGGCTCTCTACCCCCAAAGTTGCATTCTTAAAAATAGTTTGGAGATGCAGATATTACTTAATTAACCAAGACTTTAATGCAGTGGTTTTCACAGAATGGGCATAAGAATTATTTAGAGTCCCTTGTACAAATACAGATTCTCGATCCCTGCCCTCCCAGAGATTGTAATTTTGAGGTTCTGGGGTATTTTTTAGGAAACCATTTTTGAGCTCTTCCTCCAGGTGATTCTGGTGTAAGTGGCCTTTGGACCACATTTTGAGGAACACTAAGTATAATTTAAGAGCATTCTTTTTTGTTTCTTCATGTACACTGGGAGACTATTAGAAAAGTCTGGAGGATATCTTAGTCATCAGCCCAGTAGTTATTTCAGACAGTGGCATCAAGGAACCTTAGATTTATTGGACACCTACAATAAGCCAGATGTAGCTTACAGAGATGGGAAGATGAAAGATCCTGTCTTTTCTCTTAACTGAGCTCATAGCATAGAAGTTTCTGCAGACTTTGGTGATAAAACTATTTAGCTGCATATTCAGGATTCTCCTGATTTTGACCCTGGCCTGTCTTTCCATTAAAAAACAGTACAGGAACTTTTCTCCTCCCCCTCCCCCTCTGCCGCCTTTTTAAGATTTATTTTAGAGTGAGAGCTAGAGAGCGCACAAGCAGGGAGAAGAGGTAGAAGGAGAGGGGGAGACTCTCAAGCAGACTCCCCCGCTGAGCTTGGAGCAGGACGAGGGACTTGATTTTAAGACCCTGAGATCATGACTTGAGTCCAAATCAGGAGTTAGCTGCTTAACTGACAGCCACCCAGGCACTCCAGGAAATTTCTTTTTAACATTGTTTAGTGTGTCTTGGCAAACTTTATTATACTTTTTTTAAGTGCAAAAACATTATTCTGATGGGAATTGTTAATTAAAATTGACACAATATGGATTCATATGTTTAATGGCAATAGGTACACTCTTGTAGATGTTTAATTCCAGTGTTATATTTACTCATTCTTTTGTTATACTTGCCTTATACTTTGTTACCTGTAAGAATGGGTCATATGGGGGATGTTGAAGGAAGGAATTGCATTAAGAACAAGCTTTGTAGTGTCATCATAGAGTTTTTTCCTACATACAGTTGCTTTCATTTGGCCTGATTTATTAGCTGAACTATGGCTTCTTTGATTATCAAGGTAATGATTACCATTCTTCCTCTCAGGTTTCTGATGTAATCAAAGCCATATCCTGGCCTTCTGGCTAATCGGCTTCCAAGAGTCCAAGAGCTGAAGTTTCTTGTTGAAACTTAGTTTAAACATTGTTTCAAGGCTGTTGCTAGGCAATCTTCTAGAAGCCTCTCACTGAGATGTAGATATTCTCATTACTCCATTTCTATACTGCTTTGATTAATCTATTCTATATTTATGTTAGATAGACCAGGCTACCTGAGAAGGTTCTAAAAGATACGAATTTCAAGGCAGCACATTCTGATGCCAGCCAGGTTTGACACCCAGTGATTCAGGCCACCGTTAATGGCCATAACCTCTATTAACACTTCTGGCCTTTCCCTGTATTGATTCATGTTATACTAAAATCCTTGCTCTTCTTTGTCTATCTGAATCCAAGACCCAAAACATCAGAATTTTATAGCTAGAAAAGACCTTAAGAGATATTCTTCCATACATGTTACCAATAGGATGAACCAAATTCCAATATAGTAGAGGTGGTGTGTCTTTGAACTTGAAAGAGGTAAATTTGGACACAAAGGAAAGAAGCAGGTTTGTGGGCCTTCATATTCTAAGAAGTGTCAAGTTGAAAAATATAGAGAGTTCTCTAAAAGTTTTCTATAAATTTATAGATGAGAGGTCCATAATGAATTGCAAGTGAAAGGTGAAAGGTCTGAGGCCTGGGCCTATCCTTATGGGTTTGTGTTAAAGCTTCCACACACAGCGATGTAATCAGAGAGTGGCGCGAGGACTGTGTTCCAGACAGATGGTGTTCTGAAATTATGCAATCAGGCGGCAACCCAGCACATCCTTTTGGACATCTATTCTGGCTCCTCCATTATTGCTCTGCTTCCCTTCTCTTCTTTTCTCTGTCCTCTTTTCATTTTTTGCTCTATTTTTTATCTTCACCATGTCAGTGATTATAAATGAAGTTTGATGGGTTTGTGAGATATAGATCAGTACAGCTGTTTTTTCCTTTCTCATTTGAAGTTCAGTAGCCAATATTCTGTCAATGTATTGATATAAATAACAATAATAATGATGGTAATAATAATAACTTATTGTCAGAGTGTTATGTAGTTTCCAAAGCACTTTCAGATAACATTATTTCAATTTATCTTTACAATAGGAAGATGAGGTGGCCCAGGTTGGCATTTTCTTTTTTTAAATCTAAATGCTTCAGAGTTTAAGAGGCGACTTAACTGTTACCTACTTCCCACATAATGTTTTCTTTTTTTTAATTAACATATAATGTATTATTTGTTTTAGGGGTACAGGTCTGTGATTCATCAGTCTTAAACAATTCACAGTGCTCACCATAGCATATACCCTCTCCAGTGTCCATCACCCAGCCACCCCATCACTCCGCCTCCACTTCATCTTGTTTCATTTTTTTCCTTTCTTCCCCCATGATCCTCTACCTTGTTTCTCAGATTCCACATATCAGTGAGATCATATAATAATTGTCTTTCTGATTGACTTATTTCACTTCGCATAAACCCTCTAGTTCTATCCACGTCATTGCAAATGGCAAAATTTCTTTTTTTGATGGCTACGTAATATTCCATTGTGTATATATCACATCTTTTATTTTTAATATTTTATTTATTTATTTGACAGAGAGGAGAGAGATCACAAGGAGGCAGAGAGGCAGGCAGAGAGAGGGGGAAGTGGGCTCCCCTCTGAGCAGAGAGCCCGATGCAGGGCTCGATCCTAGGACCCTGAGATGATGACCTGAGCTGAAGGCAGAGGCTTTAACCCACTGAGCCACCCAGGCGCCTCTAGATATCACATCTTATTTATCCATTCATCTGTCGATGGACATCTAGGCTCTTTCCCAAGTTTGGCTATTGTGGGCATTGCTGCTGTAAACATTGGGGTGCACGTGCCCTTTTGGATCACTATGTTTGTATCATTGGGCTAAATGCCCAGTAGTGCAATTTCTGGGTCTTAGGGTAGCTCCATTTTCAACTTTTTGAGGAACCCCCATACTGTATTCTAGAGTGGCTGCACCAGCTTGCGTTCCTACCAACAGTGTAGGAGGGTTCCTCTTTCTCCGCATCCTCGCCAACATCTATCTGTCGTTTCCTGACTTGTTAATGTTAGCCATTCTGACTGGTGTGAGATGGTATCTCACTGTGGTTTTGATTTGTATTTCCCTGATGCTGAGTGATGTTGAGCACTTTTTCACGTGTCTGTTGGCCAAATGGATGTCTTTGCAGAAATGTCTGTAAATGTCTTCTGCCCATTTCCTGATTGGATTATTTGTTCTTTAGTTGTTGAGTTTAATGAGTTCTTTATAGATTTTGGATACTAGTCCCTTATCTGATATGTCATTTGCAAATATCTTCTCCCATTCTGTCTGTTGTTTTTTGGTTTTGTTGACTGTTTTCTTTGCTGTGCAAAAAGCTTTTTATCTTGATGAAGTCCCAATAGTTCATTTTTGCCTTTGTTTGCTTCCCTTGCCTTTGGGGATGTGTCTAGGAAGAAGTTGCTGCAGCTGAGGTCAAAGAGGTTGCTGCTTATGTTCTCCTGAAGGATTTTGATGGATTTCTGTCTCACATTGAGGTCTTTCATTCATTTTGAGTCTATTTTTGTGTGTGATGTAAGGAAAGGGTCCAGTTTCATTCTTCTCCATGTGGCTGTACAATTTTCTCAACACTATTTGTTGAAGAGACTGCCTTTTTTCCATTGGACATTCTTTCCTGCTTTGTTGAAAATTAGTTGACCATAGAGTTGAGAGTTCATTTCTGGGGTCTCTATTCTGTTCCCTTGTACTGTTTGTCTGTTTTTGTGCCAGACCATACTATCTTGATGATTACAACTCTGTAGTAGTGTTTGAAGTCTGGGACTGTGATGCCTCCAGCTCTGCTTTTCTTTTACAACATTCCTCTGGCAATATGGGGTCTTTTCTGGTTTCATACAAATTTTAGGATTATTTGTTCTATTTCTGTGAAAAAAGTTGATGATATTTTGATAGAGATTGCATTAAATGTGTAGATAGCTCTAGGTAGATAGACATTTTCACAATATTTGTTCTTCTGATCCATGAGCATGAAACGTTTCTCTATTTCTTTGTGTCTTCCTCAGTTTCTTTCATGAGTATTCTATAATTTTCTGAGTATAGATTATTTGTCTCTTTTGTTAGATTTATTCCTAAGTATCTTATGGTTTTGGGTGCAATTGTAAATGAGATTGACTCCTTAATTTCTCTTTCTTCTGTCTTGTTGGTATATAGAAATGCAACTGATTTCTGTGTATTGATTTTATATACTGCCACTTTATTTAATTCCTGCATGAGTTCTAGCAGTTTTGGGCCCACATAACTTTTGTTAAGATTAGCTTCGTGAAAGGATTAAGGGTTTTGATTTGAACAGAAGGGCAACAAAAATAGATAATTTGGGAACTTAGTGTTCTTAGAAATAGCCTTTTGAAAGGTGTTCCTGACATTAGGTACCTGGGGGTACCAGCAAAGAATACGAGGAAACCAGAGAGAATTAGAAACGAAATCAAGAACTTTTAAAACTGGCTGCCTATATAAAAACTAACTTCTTTTCATCATTTAACAGCCCACTATTGCTAGGAATTTACTATGTTTTTCAGGGTTAGCCTGGAAATTTGCTCACATTTAAAAAAATTTTCTAAAAAATGAATTCTAGTCTCTGCACAACTAATTTTGGAATACTATTTCTTTGTAATTTAGGGAGTGTCTATACATTTTTTTTTTAAAAGATTTTATTTATTTGACAGAGAGATCACAAGTAGGCAGAGAGAGGAGGAAGCAGGCTCCCTGCTGAGCAGAGAGCCCGATGTGGGGCTCGATCCCAGGACCCTGAGATCATGACCTGAGCTGAAGGCAGAGGCTTTAACCTACTGAGCCACCCAGGCGCCCCAGTGTCTGTACATTTTTAAGTCTGTTCCTTGCTAATATCATCTTAATCTGTTAAGTTTGTACAGTCCTTTTTGTTTTGAGTACTCCATCCACCTTCCCCCGTATTTATGGAGCTCTTACTTCATTTATCTTGCTAATTGCCATTTCTCATCCAATCTCATAGAAGCTGGAATGCCATCTCCAGAATGGACCAAAAGGAAAAAGCAAACTTTGAAAATTGGACATGGAGGGACACTAGACAGTGCAGCCCGAGGAGTTCTGGGTAAGAGATATGAATGGAAGTTTGATGTAACTACCACTTAATATAGAAAGAAATATTGATTGAGAACAGATAAAGCCATGCCATTTTCAGTCTTTTGGAGTATTTTGGATCTACTGGATTTATAATGTCATCATCTAAAGAAGCCCTTAAATGGTAAAAGGTATACAAAGCTATTAGAGATAGCCACTTTTGTGTGTGGATGGGACTTTGAGATAGGATTTGTATCTGTGAAGCAAAGCGTTAACGTAGCAGGCCTGAAATTGCTGTGTTTAGGAAGGTCTGCTTGCAAGTCTTGCCCTTGGCAGGCATCTGGGAACTTGGATTTTGAGAGTGTTCCCACCCTTCCTACCCAGTAAGGGTGACTTGCTGTGTGCCTCAGCTGTTGGTGTGAAGAGTGTAGTGTATGCTGAACACCTGCTTTCTTCCTAGGAGTCTGGAATTTTGTCCTACCACTTGGGCAAGTGTGTCTGGGTAACCGTCCTCATTTCCCCCAATTAAGAACTTTGAGTGCTGAGTTTCTAATAGGCTTCCCTAAGTAGGAACATTGCACACTTTTTACATGTTGGAGAAAGGAGCATGCTCAAGTGTCCCCTGTCATAGGAGGAAGAGAGAATAAGGAAACCAATGTGTGGATTTCTCTAGTGTCTTTTTCCCTTTATAATCCTACTAAGTAGTGGTACTATGTCCCTGTAGTAAGTCTTAGCCATGTATGAATTTTCCAATGTGGAATGTCATGTTGGGGATTCTGACAAAGTATTTGGCTCTTTTTTTTTTTTTTTTAAACTTACCTCAGATTTCATCTCTGAGATCAACTCTTTTGAGAGAGTGAGCCTTATGGTTCCTGAGAGGAAGTCACACTTTTTCTTGGAGATATAGTGAGCATTATTGTTTTGGAGGCAGATTGGTGGAATTGATTGACAGGAGACATATATATGCATTTCAGTTGATTGAAAGGAGAAAAATCACTTACCCCTTTTTATTCTTTTTTTTTTATGCCTCTGGTAGAGGTTCTAAAGTTTATAGGCTGCTAAAATATGCATCCACAGGCTAGAGTATGTTTTACAAACTTTTTGTCTAACTCTATCCGTTGTCACAGAAATACATATGTTGAGATTCTTGTCCCCATATCTTAGAAACAGAGTTCTGTGGGACAGTACTTACTTTTTTACATGGTCTGGTGTTTTGTATTTGATCTCATTTTTTAAAAATGTTGATAATCCACTAAATTGATTTCATGATGCACTAATGGGTTGTGATTCACAGTTTATAAAATACTGTGCTACAGTGTCCAGTCTGTTTTATTAGAGCCAAAAAATTAGTACAAACAACAAACCTGATCTAAGCTATCCAGAGGAAATGAATGCTTATTTAGAAGAAAAGGATAAAGTTGGTGAAGAAAATTCTATTTTTCAGGAAAGTTAGAAACAATGTATTATTTTGCACTTTCAAAAATTACAGTTTTTATTTAATTCATTTGGAAAAATATCTTTACTGAGGGTTTAAATAGATTTTAAAAAAACACAAAGAAGTCCATTTTCCTGAGTTAGAGAACTTTAATAGGCAATTCTGACCACTTAAAGTTATTGTTTCTTACCATAATTAATGATAATCATTTAATAAGCAGCGTACTATGTGTGAAGTCCTCATCTTAAGGCATACATAAATTATATACTTCAGTCCTTTTATAAACCTATAAGGTAGGTGTTATTATTCCTTATTTTACAGAAGAAGAAATGAAGTCCCCAAGAGAGAGTGTGTTGTCGTGGTTTGTGGCAGAGTCAGGATTTCGAGTCAGATCTGCTCAGTTCCAGAGCTTCTGCCCTCACCTGGCATGGCAAATACCTGGGCCTCTTGCTCTCCTGCCACACCCATTGCAGGGTTACCTAGCAGTCCCAGCGTTCTTTGCATCTGGTCCTAGAAGTGGCTTCACTTCTAGGTTTTTATTAGTTCAGGACTCCTTGAGTTGAAGGTTATTCATTGTAACCATTCTGTTCTACTGTTTTCCAAGGCACAGCACCAAAAATATGAGAAGAGACAGGATAAGGTCTACTGTTTATTTATGAATAGACGAATTGTATTAGTTTCTGGTGGTTTTTACTCATTGGTATGCAGAAAATAATGATATTCAAGGCAGTGAATAAGTAAGTTTATTTTTTACCCTACAGCTAAAGGATCTTGTTGAAATTTCCTTTTTAGTATTATGAAAGGCTGGTATTTGGCTAAGATTTCTAAGAGTGGAAGAAATTGCATTGGAAATAATTTCCTATTTGGAGGCTTAATTTATATTTGATCACCCAGGAACTTTTATGATGATATAATCCATGCATGTGTCAAATTTATTTATTTTATTCTAATACCTGTAGTTCCCAATGAAGAATAAAGTTTAAGAAAATGTAGGTATTTAGTCAGAGAATAAAGGGTATTTATTGTTTAAATTAGTAATTCTGGAGACTTAGAAGTTGATTTTTGTTGTATGGTGGAATAAACACTGGGTTCTAATCACCATGAGTTTGTGAACTAGTTGCTTTACTTACTAATTACACACAGCCTGGGAAAAATCTGTAACCTCTCTGAATAAACATTTGTTTATCTTTTGAAAGGGGCAAGTAGCATCTACCATAACTTTCAGTAGATTTGTTAAAATATATGAAATATCTATAACCTACAGATATATGCTATACTCTGTTAAGTGTTTTATAAAGGTCTTTTTTTTTCCCAACAAAACTGGACCTGTATGAAAAAAATATACTTTTACTTTCAACATGTAGACTGTTTTTGCTGGGATTTTTTTCCCTTTGTAATATTAATCATATAGACTTAAGAATTTAGTTGACAACTTAAGATATAATCTGAAATTTGGGTTTATAATTCTATTAACCTATATTACGTATGATATATATGACTTATATAATTCTATAAAGAGGACTTGCAAGATTCTTCAAAATCCTGTGGTAAGTAGGATAATGGCCCCCTAAATATGCCCATGTCATAACCTCCAGAATCTAAGAAGGTTCTATCACAATCTATGTTAGGTTCTATCACAAGAGAGAATTAAGGTTGCTAACGAGCTGCCTTTAAGATAAAGAGATTATCGGGGTGCCTGGGTGGCTCAGTCGTTGGGCGTCTGCCTTCGGCTAGGGTCATGATCCTGGGGTCCTGGGATCGAGCCCCGCATCGGGCTCTTTGCTCGGCGGGGAACCTGCTTCTCCCTCTACCATTCCCTCTGCTTGTGTTCCCTCTCTAGCTGTGTTTCTCTCTATCAAATAAATAAAATCTTTAAACAAACAAAAAAAAAAAAGATAAAGAGATTATCTTGGAATACGCAGGTGGACCCAGTGTAATGACAAGGGTCCTTAAAAGTGGAAGAGGAGCCAGAAGAGAGAGAAGTGGCAGTGGAAGCAGTGGTTGGAGTGATGTGATTGCTGGCTTTGAATGAGGAAGTGAGTCACTGAGCCAAGGAATGTCAGCAGCCTCTAGATGCTAGAAAAGGCAAGGAACCTCCTATAGAAAGAGTCTAAAGAGATTCTTTCATAAGGCTTTCAGAAAAGACTGCAGCCATCTAGACACCTTGATTTTTAGCTTAGTAAAACTCATTTCAGACTTCTGATCTCCAGAACTGTAAGATAATGAATTAATTGTTTTAAACTACTAAGTTGGTAATTTGTTACAGCAGCAACAGGAAACGAAGACATCCATTTATTATAAATCACTTGAAATGGAATCTCAGTTTCTGTCTATCACTTTAAAAGTTATTATTTTGAGGGGCACCTGTGCGGCTCAGTAGGTTAAGTGTCTTCTTTCAGTTCAGGTCATGATCCCAGGGTCCTGGGATCCATTCCTGCGGCAGGCTCTTTGCTCAGTAGGGAGCCTGCTTCTCCCTCTGCCTGCCACTTACCCTGCTTTGCTCTCTCTGACAAATAAATTGAATCTTTAAAGAAATTATTTTTTTAACTTCAGAGGTTTTAAAATTACTGAAAAAATTAGAAAATATAAAAAACAATAAAGTTAAAAATTATTTTCTACCTTCAGCAATAGTCACTGACATTTTTGCTATATTTTCTCCTAGCTTTATATCTATGCAAAATTTTTAAGTTGAGCTGTTTTATTGTGTGTACATTTGTATCTTTTTTTTAACTTAACATCATAACGTAATTTTTATGTTAGCTGTTGGTAAACATTTTTCTTTTTTTAAACTTTATTGGAGAATAATTGGCAAATATAATTGTGTATATTTAAAGTATTGAAATCATATCGAATATATTCTCCAACTACAGTAGTATGAAACTAAGAAATCAATTATAGTAGGAAAGCTAGAAAACTCACAAATATGTGGAAGTTAACACACTGAACTACCAGTGGGTCAAAGGGAAAATCAGAGAATATCTTGAAGCAAGTGAAAACAGAAATACAACATACCAAAACTTATGGGATGCAGGAAAAGCAGTTCCAAGAGGGAAGTAAACATTTTTAAGGGCAACATAATGTTCTGTCATTTCAGTCAAATACAATTATTTAACTGTTTCCCTATTTGAGATCATTCCTCTTAGCAGAGTTTTCTTAGTAGGACTGATTTTGTGAGGAACATCTTATGAATAAAACTCTTTTTGGTTTTGGATTATTAAGATAGATCTCTGGAAGTGGAAAGATACAGGTCTTTTAAGATGGTTGCCAGGGTGTTGGAGAATTAGGTAAATGGCAGTAGAAACTTCCAACTGCAAAAGCTTTGGAATTACACGTGTCATACCCTTGCCTGTTCTGAAGTGGCTCTCATCATTTAAAAAAAAGTCTATCTTTATGATTTGCAAATAGAATACTAGGACATTTGGATAGGCTTGGAGATAGTGGATTTTTTTACAGAGAGACATTTGAGCATAGAAAATTTGGAAGATGGAGAAAGAGTTGTCACCGTGAGACAGTGCTTGGCAATCCCTGTTATTCATTCATTCTCCCAGTTCTTTTCAAACTGTTGTGTCTTCTTTAGTATTAGAAATCCTACTGACCTTTCCAGATTTGGCTGAAATGCTCTCTCCTACGTGGATAGCCTGCTCACTTTGCTCTTTTATGTTGCTAATGTAAAACTTCATTCTATTCTAACATTAACTCACAGAGGGCTAAAACCAGGTCTTACTTATTTCTGTGCCTATGTAAGTACTGAATAAAATGTTGAACGATTGAATGAGAAAAAAACTGAGTAAAAATTCTGTCCAGTAAACTGTCTCTTGAATGAAAAGCCACTGGTTGCCTGGGCCTCAACTCCACATCATCGTTCTACATACCACTTGTGCAGTTGTCTTCCTAGAATTCTGCTTTCACTGATCACCTAACTTCAGTGGGCCTTGGTTTTTTTGGATATAAAATGAGAAGGTTAAGCTAGATAACTTTAAAATGCCTTCTTGTTTCAAATTCTGTCATTCTGGATCACTGACCTAGCAGAGAAATCAGCGTTTCAACCATGATAAAGTCAAACGTGTCAGCCTCTTCTAAGACACCTGTACTCTGGTTGATAAACCAACTGTGCTCATTCTTGTATCTAAGAATTTGTGCAGTGTGTTCCTTTTTTAGAACATGCTTCTCTCTTTTCTGTATGTTCAAATTCTAAACATCCTTCAAGGCCTATCTCAAGCTGTGCTTGAAATGCTTGAACAAAGCATTATGTGGCCTCTTTAGCAGTTTAGAGTACTCCCTTCTTTGACCTCCCACAGCATTTATTCTGTGTTCATTTTGACTCGTCCTCATATACTGTCTTACTGCTATTTAGCATTGTTCACTCATTAATTCATGCACCTGTTTTTTGTTTTTGTTTTTGTTTTTTTTGCCTGCTTGCAGTTTCCCTTGTTTGTATTTTATTTTCCCCATGAGGTTATAAACTCTTTCAAAGTCAGGAAATGTTCTGTTTCATTAAAAATATTGTTCTTGGGACTGTGTGCATAGTAGCTGCTCCAGAAATATTGACTGGGGATTCTTGAATGGAAAAAATTGCATTGGATCTTTGTTATTATCATATAAAGCTTTTTCCTGGACAGTAGCAGCTATCATTGGAAGAGTATAATGCTCAACATAGGATACTAAAGGCAGACAGTTGTTTTTATCTTAGTCTTTGAACTAATATGACTCTATCATAGAAGCTCAGGGAGGGTTTGGGATGACTTTATGTTGGGGTTGAGATTTGAACTGAGTTTCGAAGGATGGATTTTGAACACTAGAGAGTTGGTACTGTAGGCATTAGGACCCTATTGAGGATTGCTGGGGGGCTTTGTAGTGTGCACGCAGTGTAGGTAATCAGAAATGGTTATAAAATGGTATGAATCAGAAGAGAAAGGGATAGAATGTAGGACAGTCAGGTTGGTAGTGGTTTAGGCTAATTTAGGGTTACAGCATTGCGAAGAAAGCCTAGATATGTAAGGTGGCAGAAGGATGAAAAGGAAGGAAGTCTGCTGTTAGTCTGGTCTGAATTTTGACTCCACTATGTACTAGTTGTTAGATGCTGGGCAAAGTTCTTAGTCTCTGTCTCAGTTTCCTCATCCATAAAATAGGGATATTGTATCATTTTTTAGGGTTGTTATAAGGATTAAATGAGCTAATGAATGGAAAGCATTTAGAGTGGAATTTGATACATGGTAAACTCAATGAATGATATCTACTATAAATATTCGTGATAATTCTTTTAGCTGGTCAATATTCTTGTTTTTTCTTGTAATTCTGAATTGTGGTGTTTATACTATGTTCTTTTACAAAATTATATCCATTGATGAGAAATACTTCAATTCTTATAAAAATTTGCTTTCTGTTAAGTGAAGAAATAATTGTAAACTCTCATTTTCTCCTGGTGAAATGTGTTGTGATAAGGATAAATAATGTTTGAAATTGAAGAGATAGGTGGGGCATTATTGTATTGTATGTGAACATATATTGTCCAAGCTCGCATTTTACCTTGTATTCTTCTTTGTTTTTGGTTGATCTGTTATCTTTCTGTTTTCTTGGTTGTATACTGCTGGACACTAATCATTTTTAAACGGTTCATTACTTATGATGATGGCTTTTGCTTTGTTTGATAATGAACTCTATCAGAAGGCTTTATCATACTGTGGTTAAATTGTATCATGTATTTTTCGATGATCCACAAATAAAATTCCAATGAATCCTCCAAGATTGTTCTAAAACTTTTCATTATGTAATTGTCTGGGTTGAGGTTTCAACCCTCATCATGTTTAACACTTTGAGAGAAAAAAAAAGTGCCCCTCCCATCCTGTCTTAAGAATTTTTAAGTAATAGGAGTACTTATTGGAGTAATAGGAACCCTCTAGTTATGCAAAATATATGTTCTTTCCAACTTCATGTTACATGTGCCAGGAAATTATGACCCAAATATATAGATATTTCAAAAATCTAGTTTTTAGAATAGAGTTTCATAATATTTCTTTCTTTGATTTATAGTGGTTGGAATTGGAAGGGGAACAAAAATGTTGACCAGTATGTTATCAGGGTCCAAGGTAAGAAGATTGGAATACTTTTCTTTTTCTTGTCTCTTGAATGATTTTCTTCATGACCTGTTTTGGGTTTTAATAAATTAAAAAATTGTGTACATTGCATTTACAAGTGTTATTCCTGAGTATTAATTGTGTTTGTCATGATAGCTGAGATTCAAAATATTGAGACTATATATTGGAAATGCTTCAACAAATTGATTTATAGAAGCAAAAACTCTGCAGTCCTTATTTTAAAAATTATATTTTTTTTATATATTTCTTAGATGAAAGAGAACTTACAGATCATAAATTCTATTGGCAGATTTTTTTTAAACCTTGGAATTTTTATAGAAACAATACCATTAAAAAAAAAAGGAAGCAGCAGCAGTACCATTTTGTAACCCATACACTTTCAGCAAAAGACCTGCTTTGTTCATTGGTTACAAAATGTTAACTAAAGACAAGTGAGGCTTCTTTAGGATGGTAAGTTACATCATTCATCTGTGAGAGTAACCTTGGCTGAATCAAAAAGCACTTTTTGAGGTGCTTGAGGAGAGAGAGGAAGGTTTATGCAGGGGCAGGGAGAGCTGTAAATCTGTGGATAGCTTCAGGCAGTCAGTGAGAACCCTCCTGCAAAACAGTAGGTAGAAGGAGCCTTGAAACAGAGGTCAGCGTGTCAAAGGGGTTAACCTCTCTGGGGCTCTCAGTTTTTCCTTAGGAAGAATGATTTGATCCCCTCTAGGGTCTCCTGTGGCTCTCAAGGAGACAAGCATATCTGTATTCTAATTGGCAGTGCGGTGCTGGTTCTAATAGTTGCAGCTACAGACCAGGGAAAATGCTTATGCAGGGAAGATTTTTTTTTTTTTTAAAGATTTTATTTATTTGACAGAGAAACACAGCGAGAGAGGGAACACAGGCAGAGGGAATGGTAGTGGGAGAAGCAGGCTTCCTGCCGAGCAGAGAGCCTGATGCGGGCTCGATCCCAGGACTCTGGGATCATGACCTGAGCCGAAGGCAGACGCTTAACGACTGAGCCACTCAGGTGCCCCTGCAGGGAAGATTAATAAACCGCTAGGTAGAGAATTTCAGCAAGTTCCTGGACTAACTTTTTATTTATTTTAAAACCCTTCCTCTAAGTGGGATATGAGTAGTTGGTAAAGTGAACTCGTCTAAATTATTTCTTAAAATATATATGTATATATGATGAAGGACCATTAAAAAAAGAAGTTCCAGCTTATTGCAGACTAATGACTTTTGTAAAATATAATTTAAAAGCTATGGCAACATCAGGTTGCTAAATAAGTTTCTAAACAGTCTCATTTTCTGAGCTTATTTCATCGCGGGTGCTGGCTCATGGAGCACACTTTGAATGGCAGTGGTCTAAGTAAGGTTTTCTTAAAATAAAAAGCCCTTGAGAACATACTGTCTTTGACATCCCATTTTAGTTATCAACTGGAATAGAAACCTGTATCTTTCAGTTGGAAAAGATCTTAATACTTTAGATAAATGGAAAAATTTCAGTGTGTCTTGCTATCTTTAAAATGTTGGTGTTGAAAAATCACAGAATACAAGAATTGTGTTAGAATGGCAGAGTTTGATGTGTTTTGCTAAATTTGTACATTGTGCTTAAATACTTACACATGGCATTTAGAATTTGTCTCTGATACAGGGTTTTGCCATTTGCTTAATATTTGTTTCTTCTTAATATTTCTTCTTCCGAAGTATAGACAGTGATTACATTGATGCAGAATTATGAATGATTTTTATTTTCTTTTTTCACATTATTTAGTATTTTCTAAAATCTTTACAAGGAACAAATCACTTTTATAATAATAACCAAAAAGATATGTTTGCATTAAGGATTTGTTCTTTTACTCCAAGATAAAAGATGTTGCAGTCATTGGAATATTCACTATTCACCTCTCCCCTCCTCCCAAAACCACAAATACAACACACTGTTGAAAGGTTTTACATATAAATTCCAGGCATATTTCCAGAAATATGACCGGAAATGTAAATACATCATTGGCTGTGGTTTAAGCTTTATTTATTACGAGCCATTTTGGTATTCAGCTTGGAAAGCTGAGTATCATACAGTAACACTGATCCTCGGATGACTGTATCCTAAATAGAAAATCCCAGGTGCATCTTATTACAGAAACCTAGTTCTTGGATGTTTCACATTTCAAAAATAGGCATATTTATCTTGTTAGCTATTTGTTTTTCTTACACTTTTAATTTTAGATTATATATGTTTAAAAAATTAAGTCATTTAAATTTAAGCGTGTGGAATATTACCTTTTTACCCAAAGTAGTTAAAAATTTTTAATGAATTTTTTAAAATTAGATTTTGTCTTTAGCATGGAAAGGAATCTTAGAGATTGCCTCCAAAAATTTTTTGGCTAAGACCCATAGTAAGAAATTCATTTTACATTGTGACTCTATATAAACATACACATATAAAAAACAAAAACTTCAGGGGCACCTGAGTGATACAGTTTTTATATGGCATCAGTGATTTCATAATAGGACAGCAACCCTCCCATCTGCTCACGTGGTTTCTAAAGCACATAGGTAGTATACTGATCTGAACTGGAAGGAATGCAAGAAAGACTTAACTAGCATTTTCCACATGTAAGGCTACTCCCTTATCTCTGTGGAGATAAACTGAAGCGGTACCTATAGAGAAACCCAGCATTTCTTCAAAAAGCAGCTTTGTATCTCTTCAGCAGTTGAACAAATATTATCATTGGAGTATCCAAACTTTTCCACCCTGGTTGTGTTCAAAAGACAGTAACCTTCCCCCAAGAATATAGTAGCATTTTGAGGTTAACCTGGCAGCTCTGAAGTGCGACTTGAATATTGCTCCTGTGAAATACAATCCAACTCTCCTTGCGCATTTCTGTTGTTTTCTCCAGAGGCTAGTCCAATTTGTACCTTGTCTTTACACTCTATTAATATGCATACATTTCATAAGTACTATATTGAAAATTTGAAGGTAAGCGCTTATGATCTGTAAAGAGCTGTTCCTTTTTTAATGAAGACATTTGGAGTCACATGTTCTTGGTTTGGTAGGTTTTTAAAAAAATGTTCTTCCTCATCGTAAATAATGTTCCTTTGTTTGTGAAACTTCGAATCACAAGCTTTCAAATCAAACCTCAGAAAAAGCAGTTGCCTAGTTGAGATGGAAATGATTATGTATCATTTCTGTAATGTAAAAGCATTTTCCTTTCTCCTGAAGAGTACAGAAGCCAGTTTGTTCTCAAACCTGTCTAGCTGGTGTCTTGCTATGAGGTTCAGGGAACTTGAAGATGAGTAAAGTAGAAAGTAGGGTAGTAACTAGTAGCAGAGAGAAACCATGAATCCCAAAGAACACACAGTTCACTGAAAACTTCTTTAAGAATTCCATAGGACCTCCATTTGTTTCGTTGCAGTCAAATTATGTTGTAACAAATACCTTAATAGAATTCGGAATTACCAGGTGTGCATCCTGTCTCTGTGTAGAATGTAGGGCAGTAAACAGAAATACTTTAGACCCCGTAGGATAAAATGGTGATGTGTGTATACACATTCCCATGTCTTTTTTCTTCTAATCCATATCCTCTTGGTGGTGAGGTTTTGTTTCTCTTGAGGGCTTACCTATCTGGGTGGATTTTTCTAAGTAGCTTGTGGACCGTTGACTAGAATTAAAAGATCATTATCACTAGATGCCAAAGAAGGGAGAGCTAGAAAACAACCAGCTATGATTTAGATCAGCCGTTGACAAAGTATGGTCCAGGGACTTCTGAGGCTTTTTCAGGGGTCTATTGAAGTCAAAACTGTTTTCATAGCTTTGCAATCTGATGAGCATGTTGTGAGTTTTTCAGAGGTAATCTGATTGATAGCGTGCCTCTGATAGTTAATGGAATGTGTGCACATATATCAGTGTTTTAAACATTTTTCTGTTTTAATTTCTAACACAGTAAGTATCAACAGATAGAACTGATATGAAAAAAAATTATGCCAGGGTTTCTAAATAACTTTCAAGTCTATATAGGGGTTTAAATCACAATGTTTGAGAATTGCTGATTTAGGTATTATTTCCCTTAAAAAAAATCCAGCATGTAACCAGATTCTGTGTAAGCACAGAACCTGGAAGGATTTGAAACTTTGCAGATACAATCTGGATGTCCCAAACTATGGTGAAATGTGAAGAATTTCACAGATAAGAACTTCTCCAACATGTATATAATTCTATCAACAACTTTTTATTAAGTGGCTATCATGTTTCCATTTAGTAAGAAACACAACAGAACAGCAATGCAAAATCCAAGCCAACAGTTTGCAATTGGAGAAGATAAGGATCAATATATATCTTTGTATTTCTCACAAGCTCCTAGGAAAATAATTTGTACATTCACAGCCCTTAAGAAACATGATGGAATGAAAGCACACACTAATGAATGGATGAATGAATGAATGAATGAATGAATGAATACATGATGTGGGTTTGATACAGGCCTTCCTTCTTATGTAAGAAACTTGTATTGAGTGCGTACTCTTAGCTTTGCTGTCAGGTAGGTGATTGGACTTTGAGAAGAATTAATAGGGTGGCTTTGAAAGATGAACAGGGGTAGTGTTTGAGTCTTAGAAAAAGAGAGGAAGCTCAAGGCTAGGGAAGTAGTTTGTGCAAGAACCCCTGGAGGCTGGAGAGGAGAATGAACATTGGGAATGAACCTTGCGTACTTGGAAAGCATGTCCCAAGATTAAAAAGTTCCTGTTTAAAACTTGTTACATAGAATAGTGCAGACATTTTCAAGGCATAGTCTTCATGATTGGAGGGTTTTTCTCATGCAACAAGATAGATGATTAAGGCAAAAATCAGAGCATTTTCTTGCTTTATTGTTTCTTATGGGAACTCACTGTAACTAGATGAGTTACTCTAACCACTGTTACTGTGAATCATTTTGTATCTCTTTTTTTTTTAAATAATGATGATAATAGTATTGTTCAGTGTTGCTTACCATGGCCAGGTATTGTTCTCAGTTCTGCCCTCCCAAAGTACTGTTACCATCTCCATCCTTAAGATAAGGGCAAAAAGGTTCCTGCAGGAAAGACTGCCTTACCCTACTTTACTCATGTGATGGAGTCAGGATTCAAACCTTTGAGTCCATGCTCTTCCCATTCATCGTGCTGTATGTACTTTTCTCCACAGTATGCTTAATCCAGGTCAGATGTTCCAAAATATGGAAGCAGGAGTGGAGCATCTCGGGTGATGAGACTGAACATTTAGTTACAGGAAACTAATTTTTATCAATACTAATGGAGTTTTTTGGGGGAACTTTTAAATTTTAATTCCAGTATAGTTAACATACAGTGTTATATTAGTTTGGGGTGTACAGTATCGTGATTCAGCAATTCTGTATGTTACTCAGTGCTCATCACAAGTGTACTCTTTAAACCGCATCACCAGTTTCCCCCGTTCCCCAACCCACCTCCCCTCTGGTTACCTTCAGTTTGCTCTTTCTAGTTAAGGGTCTGTTTCTTAGTTTGTCTCTTTTTTCCTTTGTTCATTTGTTTTGCTTTCTTAAATTCCACATATGTGTGAAATCATATGGTATTTGTCTTTCTCTGACAATTCTAATGAAATTTTTAAGAGTTAATTCAAATACATTGGAACATTACCTCCTGTAGTCCATTGTTTAGAAAAAATTATTTTGAGTGGCGCCTGGGTGGCTCAGTTGGTTGAGTGTCTGACTACTGATTTTGGCTGAGGTCATGATTTCAGGGTCCTGGGATTGAGCCCTGTGTTGGGCTCTGCGCTCAGTGCGGAGCCTACTGGAGGGTCTCACCTTCTCCCTTTGTTCCTCTCCCTGCTCATTCTCTTTCTCTCTCTTTCTAAATAAAAAATCACAAAAAAATTATTTTGAACTATATAACAGAAGATGATTTCATCAATGGGTACTTAAGCTGGTATAAATGCTTTTTTATGGGAATTTGAAGTTTTAATATTTTTCTCATTTTTGTCTCTGGTTCCTTCAGTAGCATCACAAGCTTGTCGTTAATAAACTTAAGTTTCTACAAAGTACTTTGAGCTTCCTCTTTAAAACATTGTCCACATAACTACAGATTATTTTCAGTGGGGATTATATTCCTTGCATTTTTTTTTTCTCACTGCTTCATGTCATGTTCCAAGTAAAAATTGAATTTGACCAAAAGAGGGCAGTATAAAGAGTATGTAGTACAGGGGCACCTGGGTGTCTTAGTTGATTGAGCGTTGGACTCTTGATTTCAGCTCAGGTTGTGATCTCAGGGTCCTGAGATTGAGCCCCACGTCAAGCTCCGCACTCAGCAGTGGGGAGTATGCTTCTCTCCCTCTGCCCCTCTCCCCACTTGTGTGCTCTCTCTCTCTCTGAAATACATAAATAAATAAATCTCGAAAAAAAAAAAAAAGAATATGTAATGCAATTGTGCCCTGAGGTGAGAAGCAAAATAGTCCTGAGTTAACTATGAATGCTCTAATTCTTCACTTATGATTAAATGATCAGTTCCTAGAAGTGACTTTTTTCCTTTCAGAGAGCTCAAGAAGTATCTGTTTCTCTTTATTAAGAAAACACATGTAATATTAAGTATACTACCTCTGCTGTGCTAGTTTGGCCCATTTTCTACATGTTTACTTATGTTTATATATCTAATCAAGTTACTGAGACTAGTTTTAATATTTCACATAAGTAGTAAACTGATTTTATTTTTAAATTAATTTTAATTGTGTATGTGATAAAATTATTGAGTCTTGTGATGGCCACGTAGGGATTTATTGTACCATTCTCTCTACTTATAAGTATATTTGGAAATACTTCCTTTAGAATCAAAACTGCTTAGTATAAAACCAGTTTTAGAAATACGTTTGTAATAACTGTGTTTATAAGCAATAATTGTCAATAAAGTCAGGCTTTTCCTTGTCATGTTGGCTGGTGTGGGAAGTTTGTGAATGCTCTTCAATTTATACAAGTGCTTCCCACATATCAAAAATTAAAACAGCTGCAGTCTTATTTTTGCCTTTAGTGTCAAGTTGGTAGTATTAGTGAAATTCTGTATAAAACTTTAAGACGTACATAACAATTTTCTTTACCTTATGACGTATTTTTCTCTCTTGTTTCTCTTCCTCTAGAGGTATATTGCCATTGGAGAACTGGGGAAAGCTACTGACACGCTAGATTCTACTGGGAAAGTAACAGAAGAAAAACCTTACGGTATGATGTTCATCTAATGTAGTCATCTTTTTTAACATTTAGAGAAAGTTTCTGTGAATTCGGAATTTCAAAATAAACATCTCACTGGATATTACCAGTGATTATTACAGTTTTTAGTACATTTCCATGGGTTAATAGGATTGAAATTTGTTGATCACATTTTTGCTTATTTGGTATGAGTTTGTCAATAAAGATTTATCATAATTGCCTCTTTTCCTGTAATCAATTTTTTTAATGTTCAGAGTTCTTCCAGATAATTTTCTTGCCAAAAAAACATTTATAGCTAAGAATTAGGGATTTTACCTGTGTCTTGTCCTTGTTTATTGACTTATTTTTTTACAACTATTTCTTAACTTTTGAAATGTACCAAGTTCAGTGCTTTACAACTAATCATGTTTCTCTGCTTTTGGAGTGTGTAAAAAAATATGACAGAGGGAAGGCTATTTTTCTTTAAGTAAAACAGAGCTCACTGGGGCCCACCTTCATTTCTCTACCATTCCTTCTTTTACTACTATAAGTAAGGATAGATAAGTGAAATGGTTTCCTAGCAACTCTCAGGGTACGAGGCTCTTCCTTCTACAGTGGTTGCCATTCTATATAGTCGGCTCACCTACATTATTATGTCATCAATTGTGAATTATTTGTAGGCTTTCTGGTTGCGTTGTTTTGTTGTTGTTTTTTTGTTTTGTTTCGTTTTGCCTGTGTTTAATATTACCTCTTTTTAATTTAGCTAGTCCAGCATCTGGCTTTCCTGTTTTTGTGTTGAGTGTCCTTAATATATATTACATACCAACCTTCTTCTTGGTCATAGTAGCTTCACTTGTCTTGTTAACATTTATATGTAACTTAGTATCTTACTTGATTAATCAAACAACATAATCAAAAGATAAATCACTGATTTATGTTGAATTAAAAAAATAGATGTTGAATTATCTTTGAAATTATTATTATTAGGAAATAATAGCAGACCCTCACTTAATAGAAACCCAACCATAATTTTCAACAGAAAGCTCTTAAGGGATTAAAGAGGCATAGGACAGTAGGAGGATGTCAGAGATTTCCAGAGTATACTGAAGTATATGCCAGTACCTACATAATCAGAAGAATGGTGAGGAAGTAAAATTGGTAAGACTTCTTGATGGGATGGGGTGGTGAGGACATTGTCAACCATGATCTAGGTTTCTAGGTTTTAAAGTTGATTATGTGATGATGCAATTCATTGAGTAACAGATACTAGAAGAAGACCAAAGTGATGAAAATACAGTTGACCCTTGAACAGCACAAGTTTGTCTTGTATGGGTCCATGGTACATAGAGTCTTGAATTAAATACAGTACAGTATTGTAAATTTGTTTTCCTCATGCATTTCTTTTTTTTTTTTTTAAGGTTTTATTTAGAGAGCGCATGCTTGTGAGCAGAGGGGAGGAGCAAAAGGGAGAGAGAATCTCAAGTAGACTCTGTCCTGAGTGTGGAGCCCCACACAGGGTTTGCTCTCATGACTCTGAGATCATGACCTGGGGTGAAATCAGGAGTTGGTCACTTAACCAACTGAGCCTCCCAGGCGCCCCTTCCTTATGGTTTTCTTAGTAACATCTTTTTTCTAGCTTACTTTATGCTAAGGATATAGTATATAATATATATAATTACAAAATATGTGTTAATCAGCTGTTTATGTTATTGGCAAGGCATTCGGTCAGCAGCAAGCTATTAGTAGTTAAATTTTGGGGGAGTCAAAAGTTATACATGGATTTTGACTTCATGGGGGTTCCATGCCCCTTAACACCTGTGTTGTTCAAGAATCAACTATACTGGGGCACCTGGGTGGCTCAGTTGGTTAAGCAGCTGCCTTCGGCCCAGGTCATGATCCTGGAGTCCTGGGATCGAGTCCCACATCGGGCTCCCAGCTCCACGGGGAGTCTGCTTCTCTCTCTGACCTTCACTCCTCTCATCCTCTCACTTTCTCTCTCAAATAAATAAATAAAATCTTTAAAAAAAAAAAAAAAAAAAAAAGAATCAACTATACTTGGGGCCCTTGGGTGGCTCAGTCATTAAGTATCTGCCTTTAGCTCAGGTCATGATCCCAGGGTCTTGGGATTGAGCCCTGCATCGGGCTCCCTGCTCGGCGGAAAGCCTGCTTCTCCCTCTCCTATTCCCTCTACTTATGTTCCCTCTCTCACTTTGTCTCTCTCTGTCAAATAAATAAATAAATAATCTTAAAAAAAAGGAAAAAAGAGTCAACTGTACTTAAACATTCCCTTCCTGCCTGCCCTTAAGCATTTTGGAATTTTAAAAAACTCTATTTTGTATTATGCAATTTGTAACTTTCCTTCCTTACTTTAAAGGAAATTTAGTTTGTTAAAATCATCTCATTGTATGTTGAAATAAGTCTTGGAGAAAGCAAGTAACTTTCTTCAGACCGGAAAGGGATATTTCCCTATAGTTGATTGAATAGTATTTATAGTCCCAGAAAATGAAAGCTCAAAGAATTTTGCTTATTGTGTGTTTTCTGTGTGGTTTTAGTAAATAAGCAAATGTTTGCTATCAATTTAAGCTGCTATAGCAGGTACCAAGGGGGAGATAAATAAGTATGAGACCTAACATGTGTCCTTAAGGAGCTTCTGACTAATGAAAAACTGGGACCTATGTTCTCAGCCCTCTGAGATGCGGGTTATAGATGAGACCTATAACCAAATTTTGTAATGCTTTCTTCACTTTCTCTTGAATTAAGATTCAGAGATACTCCCCTACCTACATGTTAGGAAAAAAGTCAGTATAATACAATAAGCATAATATAAAGAAGAAATAAAAGTAATTTGTAATAAACTAGGTATGTTGCTATGTAAATGCACTAAAAGTTGTAATGAACCAGTCAGATGTTGACACAAATATGAATGCCGTGAGGATAAAGGCAGACTGATACAGGTATGCTGTATTGATGACTCAGTATTGGAAAATTTAGTATATGAAAAACAATACAAAAACTACTTTGTGTTTAAGTAGAAAAGGGATTTAGATTCTAGCCTCAGGTGATTATAAACAGGCTTTCACCCGCACGAATATTTGGCAGACATCCAGAAGTTAGGTGGTACACAGAACACCTGATCGTGCTGTCCCATCCTGCATATTGTAGGACATCCAGCATTCCTGGTCCTCAACTATGAAATGCTGCTGATGCTGCCACCCCACCCGCTCAGTGTAACGATAAACAAATGCAGTTCTTAATTGACCCGTTGAGGACAACTGACATATGGGGAAGGCAGCTAAGGCAGTAATGGCAAATGGATGCTTTTCACTCATTTTTGTTCTATCTAGACAAACACTATTTTTAGCCATTGTTTCAGATACCTGAAAGCTTTGAAGAATAAGAAGACGAGTCTGGCTCAGTAGATTCAAAGCTCAAACCATATTAATAAGATCGTTCCTTTTATTCTCTTTCATGGCACCTAAATACACATTTGCATGTTAATCCCTAAGCTATGTAGCTGAGACCATGTCTCTTTTGGTCCTCACTATATTCTTGGTGTCTAGGGCGGTGTATGGCATATAGAATAAAGCATAGCGTATGAATAAATAAGCAGGCAATAAATAAGCATGGCAGAGATGACTGCAGCGAAGTCACACAAAAAGCAAATTATCTTCCTACCTTCTGCTGCTCTTTTCTCATCCACATCTGGGTGTTAAGTCTCAGGCACAGTTGCTGGCATCCCTGAGGACACTTGGCTTCATTGTGCTCATTTGCTCTTCACTGAGCTCAGGACACGAGGGCCGTGGCGTCCCAGGCTGTCTTAGGTGTGGGCCAACCTTCTGGGAAGGCCTGACTGCTTCTGCGATAAGAATAGGTTTTTCTGTCTCTCTTGTGGCTTTTTTATTGGGAGGCAAGAAATGTGAAAGGAAAGTGGTATCTCATGCTAATCCTGTGTTTTAAACACTGCAACTCCCTGGTCCCAAGATAGGATTTACCAAGGTCTTCTCAAGTAGATGTAGCTAATATATCTAATGGGAGAGGCTCCTCTTGGGCTGTGCTTTGGCTGCCCACACGTCTCAAATTGTGTTTAAACAAACAGGGCACACACTAGTAGGGCTGCTGTGTACCTGGGTATCAATCATCTTATGGTGCCTTTTGTTTGTATTTAAACCTTTTAATTATAAAGTGTTACACAAATAAAGAAAAGTTAATGAAGCTTAAATTTACAGCTCCGTGAACTATCACAGAGCAAACCTCCTTGCAGCTACTGGTCTAGTCAAGAAATAGAAGATTCCTAGAGACATCTTTCAAGCCCCATTCCATATATAACATTCTTCTGTTGATACACATTTGGGTTGACCCCGGTTTGAGGCTTTATGAATAAAGCTGCTATGTGTGTTTTGTACCTGTTTTCTGGTAGACACATGTACTCATTTCTCTTGGATAGACCCCCAGGTGGGATTGCGGGGTCATAGGGTAACCCTGCTGTACTGGGAATTGTCAACAGTTTTCAAAGTAATTGTATAACTGCATTTTCACCACCAGTAAATAACTTTCCCTCGCTTGGACACCACATCGTATTAACCGTGTTTTTAATGTTGGCCATTTTGATAAGTGTGCAGTGGTATTTCATTGTGATTTTCATTTGGTTACTAATGAGATTCAGCACTTTATCATATGTGCTTTGGCTTCTTAGTTATATTCTTTTCTGTATTGTCCAGGTCTCTCGCCTCTTCTTTTGTTTTTGCTTTTTTTCTTTCTGTATCGAGTTGTCTTTTTAAAAATAATGATTTGTAAGAGATCCTTGTATACTCTGGGTATATGCTCTTTTGTTATATGTCTTATGGATATTTTCTCCTACTCTTGTATCTTATCTTTTACCTCCCTTAATGGTCTTGGAAAACAGAAGTTTTTAGTTTTAATCCACTTTATCAAGTCTTTTCCTTTGTGATTAGTCCAGTCCTTTTGGTGCCTACTTAAAAAACAATTTCCTACCCCAAAAGTATGAAGATATTTTCCTATATTCCAGAAGTTTTATTGCTTTACCTTTCACATTACATCTGCATTCCACCTCTTTTCTCTCTCTATGTGGATATCCTATATGGATATTCCTGTGTGATCCAGCACTTTTCCTTGTGGCATTGCCTCCTTGGTCACAAATCAAGCACCTTAGAGATACAGGTTTGTTTGGAATTCATTTTCACCCTGGTCTCTCTGTTCTTGTGGTAACACCAAACTATCTTAATTGTTATAGTTTTAGAATAGATCTTGGTATCTGAGAGAGCAAGTCTTTCTATCTTTTTTTTTTTTTTTTTTTAAAGATTTTATTTATTTGGCAGAGAGAAACACAGTGAGAGAGGGAACACAAGCAGAGGGAATGGTAGCGGGAGAAGCAGGCTTCCTGCAGAGCAGAGAGCCCGATGCGGGGCTCCATCCCAGGACCCTGGGATCTGACCTGGGCCGAAGGCAGACGCTTAACGACTGAGCCACCCAGGCACCCCCTTTCTATCTTTTTTTAAAAAGATTTTCTCTATAGGTTTTTTATAGCTTTCTTATCAGAGTAAGGAAGTTGCTTTCTGTACCTAATTTACTGTTTTTTTTTTTTGTTTGCTTGTTTGTTTGTTTTAAATAAGCTTTACCCCCAACCTACGTCAGGACCCTGAGATCAAGAGTCACGTGCACTACCAACTAAGCCAGCAGGGCACTCCAGCTGTTGTATAGTTTAAAAAATCATGAGCAGACATTGAATTTTATCATACTTTTTCTGTATCTGTTGATTTTCTTTTTATACAAATATTAAACTAACTTTACATTTTTGGAATAAGCCCAAATTGATCACGATATGTTATCCTTTATATAAATTATTGGATTCAATTTGTCAATATTTAGTTTAGGATTTTTGCATCTTTGTATGTGAGTTAAGATTACCCTCTGTTTTTCCTTCCTCTTAATGTCCTTGATATCCAAGTTATGCCAACTTCATGAAACGGGTTGGGAAGTATTCTACTCTCTTTTTTTTATTCTCTAGAATTTGTGTAGATTGGCATTAATTCTTTTTCTAATGTTTGGTAGAATTTACTGGTAGACATCTGGATTTTTCTTTGCTAGGAAGGTTTTTAATTATGGGTTGGTCTTTATTAAATTTCAAACAATATTTTTTATTTCTTCCATCATTCTAGATAATTTTTGCCCTAGGAATTTGTTCATCTAAATTTTCAAACTTATTAGTATAAAGTTGTTTATACTATTCCTTTATGACCTTTCTTTTTATTTTGAAATAATATCAAGCCTATTTTTCTAGCTTTCAGTATGTAAATCTTTCATGTCTTTTGTAGGTGAAATCCCTAAGTCCTTCATATTTTTTGATGCTATTATAAATTGAATTTTAAAAATTTCAGTTTCTGATAATTCATTCTGAGTATAGAGAAATGGAGTTAACTTTTAAATGTTGGTCTTATGTCTTTTAGCTTTACTAGACTCACTAATTTGAGTCACTTTTGTGTAGATTCCTTGTAAGGGGGCATCTAAAATAGACATTTTTCCAGATTTACATTAGCCCTACTTCTCAGACTTGGCTTCTCTGAAGTCTCAGTCAAATGCCCTGGATAGTCAGCCAAGTTTCTTCATTCTGGATGGTTTTAAGAGCCCACCTTGTAAGAGCTTTGATAGTAGTTCTTTGGTAATTTTGTGGCAACTCACTCTATTATGTGCAGCTTGGAATGTAGTCAGTCTCTGGTGGACCCCTGGGGACATCTTTCTCTGTGTGGTTCTTTCGAATTCCAGCTGCTGCTTCTTCCCCAAACTCTGATTTTTATTCATTAAGATTGTTACCAGTTAGTGGATTATAAAATTCCTTGGTGTTTGTCTTCTTGAAGGGAAGAATTCAGTAGAGAGACTTGAGAGAGAATTAAAGCAGCAAAGGTTTTATTGAGAAAGGGAAAGTACACTCCAGAAATACAAAAAGAGTAGCAAAAAGAGTTGCTCTAAGGGAGATAGGATGGTCTCTGGGTGGAGACTGGGTGGTCCCCGGCAGTTTCCTATCTACCATCCTCCTTTGTCCCCCCCTCCTCATGTCTATCTCCCGACTCTAGCAAGATCATAGTGCTCTTTTGGGATTCCCCTCCATGCACCATGGTTCAGAAAGCATCTCCAAGTGAAAGCACATGATCCTCAGAAAGGCCTTGCCTGTTTCTTTCCCTTCTCTTAGGGATTACAGTCTTTGCTTCCTGTTGTCTAATGTTCGAAAACAGTTGTGTACTATATATTTTTTCCAATTAAATAGTTGCTTATAGTGGTAATGCTTGTCCAGTACCATTTACTCTACCATGATTGAATATTGCTTTTAACTCCTTAGTTCAGTTAAGTACCAGCTATCATGATATAAGTAGAGTCAACAAATTTTTTTTTTTAAAGATTTTATTTATTTATTTGTCAGAGAGAGACAGCACAAGCAAGCAAAGAGACAGGCAGAAGAAGAGGGAGAAGCAGCCTCCCTGCCGATCAAGGACCCTGATGTGGGACTCTATCCCAGGACCCTGGAATCATGACCTGAGCTGAAGGCAGCTGCTTAACCAACTGAGCCACCCAGGCGTCCCTAGAGTCAACAAATTTTAAGCAAATAATAATGTGTGACCTTATCTTGTATATATTAATTTTATGAGAATGACTTTTTAAAATTAAATTCAAATAAATATTTGAAATATTTATTTGATATCAAATAAACATTGATGATTTATTAGTCCTTAAACAAAGAATAATTACCCAAGTCCTAATACTTTTTTTGGATAGTTATTGGATATAATTGCTTTAGATATTTTATTCTCCATTTCTTTTAAATCCTTTATAGGTATAGTCTGTATTCTTTTTTTTTTTTTTTTTTTAATAAGACTTATTTATTTGAGAGAGAGAGAAAACACAAGTGTGGGGAGGGCCACAGGGAGAGAGAGAATCTCAGACAGACTCCTCACTGAGCATGGAACCTGATATGGAGCTTGATCTCACAACTGGGAGATCACGATTTGATTCAAGACCAAGAGTTGGGCACTTAACCGACTGAGCCAGCCAAGTGTGCCTTGAGTCTTTATTCTTATTAATGATTATTATTTGGATTGTACAAATAGAGAGATTGCCAGCATGTTTCACTACATACTCATGTAGTGAATATAATAATCATATGATAAAAAATAATCATGTTTCATTCTATTATATTCACTTTTATTTTAAAACAACTTGCTACATAGGCTTTCTCTCCGGTGACTCAAACATCAGATGAATGATTGGCCTAGGTGATTTTTAAATGCCCTTTGACCTTGAGATTCTGTCATTGCTCAGCTAATTCAGCAGGAATATCTTGAGTGCCATCGTAATTGTGTACATTATATAAGAAGAACTGCCTTTGCTTTTAAGGAGCTTGGAGTTTCATTGACAAGATAATACTTGCATACATGTAGTAGGTAACAGTTAAAAATTGTGTATGATTGGGATGCCTGGGTGGCTCAGTCTGTTAAGCGTTTGCCTTCTCCTCAGGTCATGATCTCGGGGTCCTGGGATCGAGTCTTGCATCAGGCTCCCTGCTCAGTGGGGAGCCAGCTTCCCCCTCTGCCTGCTGCTCTCTCACTCTCTCTTTCTGACAAATAAATAAATAAAATTTTTAATAAAAAAATAGTGTGTGATTAATTGCAGAATGAATAGCACAAACCAGAAATGCCTGAAATGTTAAGTGAGAGAAAGAGACACTGGCAGAGGTAGAATGACAAAGAGCACATCTTATCATCTTGTGTCGGGGAGTGTCAGTAAAAGAGAGCCATCGAAGCAGGAAAAGGAGTATACATTGGCAGGAATGTTAGTAAAGAGACCAGCCCAGCAGAAGTAGAAAGCTGTTTGGTCTTGTTTTGAAAATGTATTGCTAAGTTATGAAGTATTGCTGTGTTCTCAGCAATGACATTTGTTTAGCAGTGGTCAGGTTGGAGGTACACTGGCTGTCTAGATTTGGAAGTTTTGCATCACTAAGGTGCCACCAGTAATTGTTTTAATGTTGCAGTAAAGCAAAAATTTTTCATGGAAAAAACTCATCATATCATGAGCTACATCTGTTTGAAAAACAGTACGAAGAGTATATCTGTCTGGGATCTGTCTTTATAGACTGCTAGATGTTGGAGAAATTCTCTTTGAGTTCTGTAGATCTTCTCTGCTTGAGTCTAGTAGATTCTAGTCTTTTGTTTGTGTTTAACTTGAGGATCCAGGTCAAACTGAGGTTAAGACTCTTGTGTTGATATTGAAACCTGAATACAGTATTCCATGCTGTCTTTTAATCTCTGTTCTGGTATTACAATGATAATGCAAAGCACATTAGTTTTTAAAATATTTTAAAAATATTTTTTAATACAATCAAATGTAGCACGTATGTGTTAGACTCAAAGGTTTAAATACATTTCCAACAAAGTGAAAGGAAGCTCTATAGGGGCAGCTGGGTTGCTCAATCGGGTAAGCATCTGCCCTCAGGTTATGATACCAGGGTCCTGGGATAGAGCCCTATGTCAGGGCTCTGTTCCATGGGGAGTCTGCCTTTCCCTCGCCCTCTGATCCTCCTCCCAGCTTGTGCTGTCTGTCTCAAATAAATAAATAAAATCTAAAAAAATAAAAAACTATAATTTTTTTCCAGTGACTGTGACCTAAACAAGTTATAGAATATTGTTATAGTTTTCATTTGTTAAAATTATGGAACTGTGTTCTAATATTATAGTAATACATTTTATAGTTAATAATATAGTTAATAATAGTCTGTTGGAAAAAGTATTAAACAAAAGCTGAAAATGTGACTAACAGACACTGAAAGCTTTATGTCTTCATTCAAATTTTCTAAAATCATTGTTTAAAAAATGCTTAGTAATCATGATGTTCTTTTTTTGCACTGGCTTATTTTTAAAATTAGACTCCTGGGAGTGTTTGTTGAAAAGAACAGAGAAATTCTAAGCAGTGAAGGAATGGAAGGAGACAAGTAAATATAACTTCACTTGGGGACAGAATTGAATGTAAATGTGTCAGTTTTATGCCATAATACCACAGAACAGTTTTGAAATCTAGCAGGTGAAGTTTTTAATGTGGTTAATACTTAATAATCTTAATAATAATACTTAATAATACTAAAACAATCTTTTAACAACTGCATTAAGTTGTTTGTAGTATTTGATGCCTGGAGAAACTTAAGCAACTTGTGGATATTTTTCTTTTCTTTTTTTTTTTTTCTTTTTGTTTTCTTTTCTTTTTTTAAAGATGTTATTTTTAAGTAATCTCTGTACCCAAGGTGGGGCTTGAAATCAACCCCAAGATCAAGAGTCACATGCTCTACCAACTGAGCTAGACAGGTGCCCCCCCCTTTTTGAAAAATTTTTAACTAAAGAATTTAATTGATTAATCTTTTAATTGAAATATAGTTGACATTCAATATTATATTAGTTTCAGGTGGATAACAGATATTCAGTGCTTACCATCTGTCACCATACTAAGTTACCACAGTATTATTGACTATAATCTCTATGCTGTACTTTTCATTCTCATAATGTATGTATTTTACAACTGGAAGTGTATACCTCTTAATCCCTCTCACCTATTTTGCCCATTACCACTTAACATGGTGAGCACTAGGTAATGTGTATTTTCAGATCACTATGTTGTACACCTGAAACTAATAATAACATTGTATGCCAATTATACTTCAATTTAAGAAAAAGAAAGAACTTACCTATATTTCTCTACTTACTTTCTGATCTCATTTTTTAATACTGCAGTACGATTTCTATAGCTAATGCAGCACTTTTCTCAGGTCTCCTAAAAGCTATAGGAAGAATCAACTAAATGTAGATAAGATGACTGGATCAGTTTTGGAGAAAATTGGAGAAAAAATTGAAGCAAAAGAAATTTAATGGTACACAATATAAGACTTTCTCCCCCTTTATCTCATTAATATGTATTTTATTCATCTCAACAAGGTAGACTTTGGCATACAAATTTTTTTTTTTTAAGAATTTTTTTATTTGACAGAGAGATTACAAGTAGGCAGAGAGGCAGGCAGAGAGAGAGGGGTAAGCAGGCTCCCCGCTGAGCAGAGAGCCCAATACGGGGCTTGATCCCAGGACCTCAAGATCATGACCTAAGCCGAAGGCAGAGGCTTTAACTCACTGAGCCACCCAGGTGCCCCACAAATATGTTTTGTTAGAAAAATTTTTAATTGAATATTCAGAACTTTTAGTGCTGTGAAAACAGCACGTATATTTCTGTGGTTATTGTAGTGTTACATTTTTTATTCATTTTTGGCAGATAAAATAACACAAGAAGATATTGAAGCCATTCTACAGAAATTTACTGGGAATATAATGCAGGTACCTCCCCTGTAAGTTCAATTATTGAATTTGGATCAATGTTTACTTTTTATTTTTCAGTGTTTAGTATCACTTTAATGAGAAAAAAAGGGGGCTTCCTTTTATGTATAGTGAGGCATGTTTTAATCTGTTATAACATATGCAAGTAAAGGTAGGCCTGATTTACACAGGTTACACAGAGCTTCCAGCACTCTCTGAGGTGGTGGAATGTGGTTTCCTGTGTCTCTGGATGTTGCCACAGCCTGACATCTCTGCTCTTCCAGTGTTTATCGGTCTTTCTGATTCCATCTGTGTACCTCAGGGCAGTTTTGGAGTGCAGAGATGTCGGTTTTCCCAGAATTGCTGTGAAGGGACCAGTCCAGGCTAGTATTGGTGTCAGAGCTGTGATTCATAGTCCAGTTGGTACTTTTTTTCAGGTGTGGGGACCATTTTTTTAGACCCAGAATCTGCTTCACAGTACTCTGCAACAAAGGAAACATAGGAGAGTTATAATTTATTAAAAGTGTAAGAATATTGAGTACCACTTAACCATATTTTTTGTACACATTACCATTTCAAGCAAATTGCTTTTTATTTAAAGAAAATGGCTGAATTGTTATGTGTCAGAAGTTACAGTTCTTTTAGAATTTAGTATTTATTTATATAAATATATATTTATTATTTATATTATATTGTTTATTTATATATAAATATAAATTTATTTATTTATTTATATGGTAGACTCCATGGAGCCCAATGTGGGGCTTGAACTCCACGACCTTGAGATCAAGATCTGAGCTGAATACTTAACTGACTGAGCTACCCAGGCATCCCAAGAATTTAGTATTTATGTTTTACTTTAAAATCTTGATTTTTTTTCAGGAACACTGAAATATCTATAGGGAAATGTGTCTTCATAATTTTGCCTCAAATGAAGGTTTTAGAAATTTTGCAAGCTATGAATAAGTGTTATTTTTTTATCATTATTGTTAACATACACATTTATATCTATTTATAAGAACAGTTTTAGAAATTTTTCCTTTGTTGATTATTCCAAGGATTTTGTGAGCTAATAAAATTTTATCAGAGTTTAAGATCTGTTAATTGGATTTGCCTTTTAGAAATATTTTGTTAAATTTTATGCAAAAATGAATATTATTGTAATGGAAGTTGTTTCAAGGAAATACAGCGGAGACCATTGTGACCAGAGGCCTTGTGCCCTTAACCCAGAACCAGGACCAGTGAACATACGAATAGACCATCTCCAGAGAGAAGGTTAAAGTGTAAAATTGACAATATTGTTCATTGGGTAGCAGATTGAGCTTTAGCTTCAAAGATATTTAGGAACTCTATCCCTGGCACCATCATGGAGTAGATTAGAAGAAAAAAAGAGTGCATGTTTTAGAAAGATTCAATTTAAGGGCTGCTGGTCCTATTTCTTTCCATGCTGTAACATGGAGTTATTCTTTCTCATTCTTTCTTAATCTTTTCTCTCTCCTTCATTCCTTCTCTCCCTCTCTTATCTTGTAAGCTATTCTGCATTAAAGAAAGATGGACAGAGACTTTCAACCTTGATGAAGAGAGGTGAAGTAGTAGAAGCAAAACCTGCCAGGCCTGTTACCGTATACAGTCTCTCCCTTCAAAAATTCCAGCCACCATTTTTCACATTAGGTAAGGTGGAAAATTGAAATCATTTGTAGTTACATGTACCTTTATTCTGCATTTGGCTTCTTTTTGGTAATTTAATGGATCCCTAGGATATTGGAAATTTTTTTAAATTTGAATTTAAGTAAGGTTAGGATTTATTAATACCTTTATGATAACACATTTAATGAAAATACTGATAGCCACATGGAAGTTCAGAAATACTTTTCTAAATAGGCTGAGTTTTTTTGTATATCATACTATCTTCAAAAGTTGGAAATAACATACCTTCGATCTCTAATGGCAAAGAGTAGATAAGGGGTATGTGCTTTCAAAATTTTATATTTTGTGTTTTATTATCTTATGGATGCTTGTTCCCCCATTTTGGCTAGTCCCTGATAGTTTACATTCAGTTTTAAAATTTAAGTTAATTTATCCTTTTAAAACAAACCATTTTCAGTTTTTAGACAAGAAATTCTAAGAGCAGATTGATTATTTCTCCCCTTTCTATGTTACCTG
Source organism: Procyon lotor (assembly GCA_028646535.1). Taxonomy (NCBI): domain Eukaryota; kingdom Metazoa; phylum Chordata; class Mammalia; order Carnivora; family Procyonidae; genus Procyon; species Procyon lotor. Next base: position 57,871,645 of record CM053617.1, read on the forward strand.
CAAGTTACTGCTAACGGTCCTGACAATATGGAAATAATGGGTAAGGCAAAAATGTATTCTTGAACATGCAGTAAATTTTAATTCAGGTTATCAATTTGTATTTATCTACAAATCTATATTTGAAATAAATTTAAAAACTAAAGAGTTTGTTTCTATGGTTTGGAAAATTATGATCTCCTAGGTGCAGAAAGTCATAGTTGAAGTCCTGAGCATATATACAAACTGAAGAATCAAAAGCTGTAGTTCTTCTAAATTCTCAGGCTTCCTTAAACTGATCCTGGCTCTTAATTTCACAATGCCTACTAAATAGGATTCCCTTTAGAAATTATTTCCTGAAATTTTCCCCCCTAACTTCTGTTGCTTTGACACACTACTGTGTCAAATGTATATGTATATAAAGTTCCTATAGAATGTGTTTTTTGTACAGTTAAAAAATGAAGTCACTTCTTTCCTTTAGTGTCCTGACTCAAATGTTTAACAAACAATGAGAAAAACATACTAAAAAATGTTTCATTCCATGAAAATGCAGCAGCTGGGTTGGCACAGTAGATAGTATCTATGAAAGGAAGAGAAACTTGAATTTTTCCAATTGCATTTAAGTTGTAAATACCTGTTTTGTTCACTTGGAAGTTATAGTAGGCCGAAAGAGCTGTCTTTTCACCAAAGCTAAATATGGTGCAAGAATGTTTATATACCTGCTTTGATCCCAGTGGTCATTTTTTATCTCATCAATGGCCCCCAGCCTTGAGCCAATGGGGAAAAAAAAGAATTAAAATCCCCAGGTAGTGAGTTTTGGTTAATTCCCTCAAGTGACTTTTTTTGTATGATAAGACTATAAGTAGCAGAATGTAGTTCTTTTGTGTGGAAATTGAGAATATCTTGTGGATGAATAAAAATAATCCTGAGTCTTGCTCTTAACCAATAAATGTGTAATATACTGTGTTAAGAAGATGTTTAGATATGCATTCACTCTGGAACATTGTGTAATTTTAGTTATTTTATGATTTCTTTAGGAATATTTCCAAGAGAACATTTAAATAGACTGAGATCAATGTAGTACATTTTCCCAAATGTAATTACTGTTCCTGATAAGGGGTTTTGTTTGATGTATTTTTTGAGTGTGTAAATCTGAAAACATCGTGAAAATCTATAGCTCCTGATAGCAAGGCTGAGATGTCCAACTATTTAAAACCAATTAAGTGACAAGGTGTACAAATCTGAAAATATTTTTTTCTGTATATAGCTCATAATAGCAAAGCTGAGATTTCTTACTATTTAAAACCTATTAAATGAACAAGACTGTAGTATTAACATTGGTGTGACTTGCCAGTTAATTTAAAATGTGTTCATGAGTTTCTGCTGTTTGCTCTCTCCACACTCTGACTTTTCAATCTCACAAACACATATGCTATTGGATGAATAATTTATGTCTTAGCGCATAAATATTTTATCACACAATTGTTTGCATAGTGCATTTTTACATTTGTTTAGGGGCATCATTTCTATGTAAAGTGGATTTCATAGGAGGTTAGCAATTTACCATGTCACTGTTAACATTCCAGATGTTGAATGTGGAGGAGGTTTTTATATCAGAAGCTTGGTCAGTGACATTGGCAAAGGTAAGCATAAAGATGAATTATGAATTATCATTTAGAGAGTAATATTCTTTTTTGATGGGAAGAGGGAATTTTCTATTTTTCATATCTCTGAGTGCTGGCCTTAGGGAACTGTACTCTTGCTGCCTTCAGCTTCAGAAGCATTGAAGGTTTATGGCATACAATTATCAGCATCAGCAGCTGGCATGAAGTGCTTGTAACAAGAGAGAAAGAGAAAGAGAGGAGCAGGAAATGAAGATGGGAATAATCAGTGTAAGAACCAACATTATTTCAGATATAAAATATTTTAACGCAAAGGGATAGGATAAAAAGATTTATCCTTCTAAAAGTTATCTTCATTGATAAAAGTAAAAAAAATTTTTTTTTAAACTGGAATCCACAGTCTTACAAATAGCTGGAAAGTTGCAGTTCTGGCTCTGCCGTTTGCTGGCAGTGGTGGCGCTGGACAGGGCAGATTACGTCATCTGCAGATGAGAGTAATGGTTACCTCATGGGCTTGCTTCATGGCTGAATAAGAAAAGTATGTGGCAATTCCTCGTAGACTGTAAAGCAATTTATAAGATGAGTTACTAAATATTATTTTGCTACTTCATCATTTGTTAATCTCAAGGCTCTTGGTTCTTAGATTAGATTATTACAGTTTTACATTTGGGATGGTTTGGAGAGGTCTGAATCAAGATCTTCTGTCATTTGAACATAATCATGACTATGAAATACTGAGTCATTTGCCCTGTGGATTTTCTTTTCCCCTTTTGTTGTATAGAACTCTCTTCCTGTGCCAATGTCCTAGAGTTGACCCGAACCAAACAGGGACCTTTTACACTAGAAGAGCATGCCCTTCCTGAAGACAAATGGACGATTGATGACATTGCACAGTCTCTGGAACATTGCTCATCTCTTCTCCCAGCAGAGTTGGCACTTAAGAAATCAAAACCTGAGGAGTCAAATGAACAAGTTTTGAGCTGTGAATATATAACTCTAAGTGAGACAAAGGGAGAAGATGATGTAATTAAGACATCTTAAGATTGGTTTGGGATTATCATCATTTCTTGGTTGACATTTGAATCCTGTGCACAGAATGACAAGCTACGTGCAAAAGACAATTATTTCTCTCCTCCCCGCATGATTTTTTCGTGTGTGAAGAAAAACGTCCATCATTTACAGTTTCTATGGTGTACAGTTAACCTGCTCCTCATTATAAATAGCCTTGCAGTTAGTTGTTCAGTTGTTTGCTTTACTATGAAATGTTCTTTTAGGATGTTATTATGTTGTTAGTTTGGATTCAGGAAAATCAAATCTTCTGATTTTGATCTTTCTTCAAAGTTTTTTCCTGGAAAAAGTTGAACACATATTCTAATCAAAGAAAAAAGAAACATGAGCTACGTGTTTCTTTGGTGTCACAAAAGTAAATGCAAATTAGTGTTACTTTGACTTTATTTTGGCTTCCTAGTGGCTCTATTTTATTGAATTCCTTATGTTTGAAAAGGCCATTATTTAACTCATGTTTTGAAGTTTACAGTTATTGAGAACATTTATTTGATAAGGCTGTACTACCCTGGTAAATAGGTATGTTTGTTTAGATCTCGGAAACTAATAAACTTTTATAATAAATATTTGTAAATAAATTATTGCTGCTACCACTAACAGAATGTAAATACTAAAGATTTAAAGATTCACCTCTACCATGAGTGCAAAGGACAGCCCTGTAGCTTATATTTTGGCAGCTATGTGATCTTTTCCTGATGATTTCATCAACATAGTCAACCACCCTGTACCACGTTATTAAATAGCATATTTTTTTTAAAGTAAGCTAAAGAATGTGTCTTTAATTTAGAATTTCTTTTCTCTATTTTTTAGTATTTATACCTGTACAGGGCATTAATCCCCATGACATTGGTTTTTGTTTTGCTTTGTTTTGTTTTGTTTTGTTTTAGTTTGCTATTTCAAATTACGTTTATAGATGTTGAAATAGCTGCTCATTCCCAGTTAATCTCTTCTGCTCTAAATATTTTAAAAACATTTTTAACATTTTCTCAAACATTTTCTTTTTTCTTTTTCTTTTTAAAGATCACATTCATTTATTTATTTGAGAGGGAGAGAGAGAGCTCAAGCACAAGACGGGGGAGGCAGAGGGAGAAGAGGACTCCCTGCTCAGCAGGGAGCCCGATGTGACGCGGGGCTCCAGCCCAGGACCCCGGGACCACGACCTGATCCGAAGGTAGATGCTCAACAACTGAGCCACCTAGACATCCCTCAGACATTTTCATTCAAATAGCTTATTGAAAGTTCCAAGTCCCTTTTTAATATAATTTTGAAAATGTAGTCATGTTACAAAATGACAGATTTCATATATAATGAGTGCTTTATATTTTTATTATGGGAAAGCAATATATTATGTGACCAATCTTTAGAAGTGTCCAAATCCTGCTTCATTGATTCGGATAAATATAGTTTCTAAAGGAAGAGTAGTTGGAAATTTCATAAATAGGAGTTTCTAGGTTTTTATGGAGTGCTTTTCTTTTAAAAGTAGTTGTCTCAACCTCTAACTCAGAAATTTAAACGTAAACTAATGTGATTATATTTGTAGTTAACCTAATATAAATTCAATATAAAAAGTTACATGCGTCAGCAGAGCAATTTTATCATATTGGCAACGTATATTTTATTTATTTATTTTTATTTATTTATTTTTTAAGTAGGCTCCATGCTGGGAGTGGGGTAGGCTCCCTATGGGGCTTGAACTCACAACCCTGAGATCAAGACCTGAGCTGAGGTCGGGAGTCGGACACTTCACTGACTGAGCCACCCAGGTACCCCTCGGCATTGTATTTTAAATGAAAATATTAAAACTAATTCTAAGTATGTATGACACACAAAAGCACAAGGAAAAGAGTTTGCTCTCTTGTTGCAGTAACATAAGATACCAAATGCACAAAGTTGTAAGTTGAAAGTTTACAATTTTGCTTATTCGTATCTCATGCCCTGTGGTTCGTATCACCACAGGTGGCAGTGGTGGCCTCTGCTGGAAGATGTCTTCCTGCGCTGCCCGCTAAGGTCCAAGTAGAGGAAAATTCCGGTTTTAGAGACCCGTGGGGGCATTTGTGCCATCTTTCTCGACTTAAAAATTGACAGGTGTAACTTACTAATGGAGAAGAGTAGAGATTATATCTTTTTTTATATTGAAAATACTGAAGGAAATTTTGCCAAATAGAAAAATGACCCACAGTCCTCACCATCCTGAGAGCTTAAATTTGGTGTTCCCGTTTTTCCCGTTTTTTTGTTGACGTGATCACAGTCTCGACACCTACATTTTCTAATTGACTATTTTTTCATTTCATGATATCAGACTCTATTTGTATTTAGTTTTGATAATTATTACTTTAATCATATTACTTCATATTCAGTTTATTTAAGCCATTTCCTTATTGCTGAACACTTATTTTCAATTTTATTAGGATCAATTCCTAGGAATGGGATTATTAAATGGAATAAAAAGAACAGTTTTATGGCTCTTAATATGTTTGCCTTATTACTTTCACGAAGAGTTACAACATTTTACAGTGGCATCATTTGAGTATATCAGTTCATTAAAAGTTTACAGCTTTGGGTGGAGGTTTTATATATATTGTTGCTAATTTAGTAAGTATAAAAGTTCAAAATTGCTCTTATTTGCTTTTGTGTGACTTTTCGTATACTTTATTCATTCATAGAAATAAATGTCTTAAAGGTTTCTTTATACATTTGTATGAGTTATTTATGTAGTAAATACTTGGTAGAAGTATTTTCATGGCCTGTTGTCTTTTTAATTTTCATTTCATTTTTAATTTTTGCTATATTTGCTAATTAATTTTAGTAACTATTCCTCTGGTATAGTTTCAGATTATGAATATGAGTAGTTAAAAATTTTTTAAGTTTAAAATATTCTTGACTGTCATAAACAGCTGAAACTGATCAAGATGCTCAGAAAGGTTCAAGACTCATCGATGAATTTGTTTTCTTCCGAGAATCTAGTATTTAAGTACCAACTGTTTTGTTTTGTTCATTATGTAGTTCTAGGCCTAAAGTTTAATGATATGATAAAGTTGTTTTGCTTGTAAGAAAAAGGACTTCCTGAAATGTTTCAACCTGGAACATACCAAATTACTTAATTTTTATACTTCAGATTTTTTTATCTCTGAAAAATATTTTGTCTTAGAAGTCATCAAAGGTGGTCCTAGGATTATTTTACTTATGATTTTAAAATTCTTGAACTTTAGAATAATACAGATTTTACTCTCTGCTAATTCAAAATGATAAAATTTGAATAAGGGCTAAACTCACATTTTTCTATACTGACTAGATCTTTTCTTCATAAATACTTGAATTAATACAAGCTACTAATCCATCATCAGAAATGATTAATTTTGTAAAATAAAAGAGTGCTTGATATCAGGTCTTCAGTACATTTTATACTCCTGACCAGTTTGAAATTTGTATCAGACTTACAGTGGGCACTTAGAGGTTCATTTTGATAGTTGAGTTGTTCTATTTCAAAGGAAGAAAGTAATTTACCTTCTGTCACTATGTATATAATAGAGAAAATGTAATTCAAAAAGCACTCAAAATGTTGAAAAATTTAAATAGAGGGATATAATAGATAGTTTATGTATCCAAATCATTATGATGGCCTTGTAGTCAAATCTGTAGAAGACTTGTCTTAAAACTATTTCTTTACATTATGTGCGTGCAGCCCTAGTCTGGCCTAATCATTAAGTATCATTTATTAAATACTTACTATATGGCGTTTGAGTCAGTAATGCCTTCATATTTTCAATTTGAGTTAAATTCTATGAACAGGGATATTTCAGATTGTTGTTGTAAATGGTGATACCAGCAGGAAAGTTGAAGTCAGAAATAACTATTTGCTTCTTAATCCATGACTCCTAAAATATATTAAAATCACTTCTTTACCTATTATTTTTTTTTAAAAGATTTTATTTCTTTATTTGACAGAGAGAGAGATCACAAGTAGCCTGAGAGGCAGGCAGAGAGAGAGGGGGAAGCAGGCTCCCTGCTGAGCAGAGAGCCCGATGTGAGGCTTGATCCCAGGACCCTGAGATCATGACCTGAGCCGAAGGCAGAGGCTTTAACCCACTGAGCCACCCAGGCGCCCCTCTTTACCTATTATTAATCAGCTTTTTGATCCAGGCAAATCACTTCAATCTTTTGGGGCCTCAGTTTTCTTATCTTTGAAACAAAGGGGCAGACTTGTCCCAAGAACTGCCCAGCTCTGAAATAGTAGGCTTATGAGTCCAAAATAAATGAGTATTTATTCTGTTTAGAAACTCATTCCTTGTAACCTGAATTTTCATGTTGTTCATCAAATTCTCATCCTTTGTCTGTCTGAATATTGTATATCTTCCATCCACTTGTCATATTAGATTATGTCTTATCTTCCCATTTTGTTTTATGTGTCTAATTACTCTTTTATATTTTCTATCTCTATCTTTGTGCTGTAGCTTGGGGAACTTCCTTGAATCTTTTCCAGATAATGAATTTCTTCTGCTATTTTAGTTTACTGTTTACCTATATATTTATTTTAATGATTATTGTATTTTTAGAAAAGTTCTAGAATATCACCTTTTTTCCAAAATGCCTCTGCCTCTGGTGTATTGTTCTTTCATCAGATTTTAATTTAAATATACATATATGTTTAATATAGTTTCAATATGTGTTTTTTTACTTTTACTGGTAATATCTATACTGAAAATTGCATATACCATAAATGTATAGACTGATGAATTTTCACAAAGCAGACACATGTGTAACCGGCAACCAAATCAAGAAAAAGGATGTTACTAGTCTGCCAAAAGCCCTCCAAAGTTCTCTTCCAGTCACTGCCACTGACCCTCACCCTACCACCAAGGATAATCACTTCTAACATAGATTATTAATTTGCTTTCCTGATTTATATAAATAGAAACATGTAATACATACTCTTTGATGTCTGACTTCTTTTTTTTTTTTTTTTTTTAAGATTTTATTTATTTGACAGAGAGAAACATAGGGAGAGAGGGAACACAAGCAGAGGGAATAGTAGCAGGAGAAGCAGGCTTCCCACCGAGCAGGGAGCCTGATGCGGGGCTCAATCCCAGGACCCTGGGATCATGACTTGAGCTGAAGGCAGATGCTTAACGACTGAGCCACCCAGGTGCCCCTGATGTCTGACTTCTTTTGCTCAAGATTACATTTAGGAGATTCTGCCATCTTGTTGCCTATGGTTGTTGTTACTCATTCTCATTATTGTTCAGTATTCCCTTGTGTGAATATACCACCCTTTACTGATTCTACTGAATGATGGGCACTTGATTAGCTTTTGGCTTTAAGTATTTTTTTAGTATTCCATTATATTTCACTCATTCTGTCTCGTTTTTGTCTTGTTCTACCTCTTTTTTTTTTGTTTGTTTTGTTCTACCTCTTTTAAAAATGTCTTAGTGTTTGGGGTGCCCAGGTGGCTCAGTGGGTTAAGCCTCTGCCTTCAGCTCAGGTCATGATCTCAGGGTCCTGGGATCCAGCCCCACATCGGGTTCTCTGTTCAGTCGGAAGCCTGCTTCCCCTTCCCTCTCTGCCTGCCTCTCTGTCTACTTGTGATCTCTCTCTGTCAAATAAATAAAATCTTAAAAAAAAATGAAGTCTTAGTGTTTGCTATAGGATTTATGATATACATCTTTAGTTTATTACAAATTACCTTCATTTTACCACCTCATATGTAGAATGTATTTCCATTTCCTATCTCCTATCTTTTGTGCCTTTTTCATATATATCTTACTTTAACATATGATATAAACCCTATAATATACTGGGCTTTTATTTTTGTTGTTTGTTTTTACTTTATTACTTTAAACTGTGGTTCAGCAAATTTTTCTGTAAGAAATGCGATCATAAATATTTTAGAGTTGGCAGGTATGTGGTTTCTCTTGCAGCTACTCACTTTTGCCCCTGTAGCATGAAAGCAACCATAGACAATACATATAAATGAATGGGTGTGTTTATGTTCTATTAAAATAACATTTACCCTCATGCTGTAGCTTACTAACCCCTGCTTTAGACTCACGGTTATCTTTAAGAGATTAAAAATTATAAAAAAAACCCCAAAAACCAAAAACTTTCCTATTTCTCTATATCCTAGTGTTCTTCATTTTTCTTCATATAGAACCAAATTTCTACTGCTATTGTACTTCTTTCTCCTGAGTAACTTACTTTAATATGTCTTTTATTTTTTTAAAAACTGTATTTATTGAGAGAAAGAGAGAGCATGTGAGCAGGGGGAGGGACTGAGGGAGAGGGAGAAAGAATCCCAAGCAGATTCCCCACTGAGTGTGGAGCCCAATGCAGGGCTCCATCTCAGGACCCTGAGATCATGACCTGAACTGAAATCAAGAGTCGAACACTTAACTGAATGAGCCACCTGACGCCCCTAATATCTCTTTTAGCACAGGTCTGACAGCAATGAATTCTCTTGGCTTTTGTCTGAGCAATGTTTATTTCACCTGGATTTTTGAAAGCTGTTTTTGCTGGGTATATAAATCTGGGCTGGTTAACCTTTTTTTTCAGTCAGCACTTTAATGATGTCATTTAATTATCTTCTGCCTTGTGTAGTTTCTCTGGCTGCCTACAAGGTTTTAGGTTTAGTGTTTAGCAGTTTGACTCTGATGTATCTAGGTGTGTTTTTCTTTGTATTTACCCTTTGGGCCTCTGAATTTCTTGCATTTTCGGTTTGTTTTCTTTCATCAGTTTTGGAAAATTCTCAACCATTATCTTTTCATATATTTATTCTACTCTATGCTCTCTTTTTTCTTCTGGGACTCAAATTACTATTATATTCAACCATTTGATATTGGCACATGGGTATTGGATGCTCTGCTCTTTCTTTAAATTTATATTTCAGTTTGGGTAGTTTTTAATGACCTATTTTTAAGTTCACTGATTCTTTTGTTAGTCCAGTGCGCTGATACACCTGTTGACGAAATTCTTCATCACTCATATGCTTTTAATTCTAGCATTTTGATTTAATTATTTTTTTCTGGTTTATATCCTTCTACTGAAATTCCCTATCTGTTCATGCATGTTATCTACCTTTCCACTAGGTCCATTAACATATTAAAGTTATTTTAAAGTCTTTGATAGTTGTAACATCTGGGCCATATCTTAGTCTACTTCTGTTGATTGCTTTGTCACATAGTCTTTCCTCACTTGTGTGTGTATGTTTCATATTTCTTGATTGAATGCCAGATATTGTGCATAAAACAGTCTGAGCTGCATAGTATTTACATCTGGAAATGGGCACATATCTCTCCAGCCATTAGTATGGGGTGTTAGGGCATTCTAGTCAGTAGTTGAGATAGGTTTGGGTTTGTTGTTAATCTGACTATCCACATCCCAGCCTTCTAATTGCTGCTGCTACTTTGTTTCATGGACACATGGATTGTGGGAGGGTTTTTCTCAGTTTTTCTCTACTTGGTCACATTTTAATAATTCCTTCCTACTTATGCCATGGAAGGAATCCGACCCATGCCTTTTCACCTCTCCCAGGGGGAAACTGCTGTTACTTGTTACATGGTGGACTTCAAGGAAGTGTTTCTTGATTCTCTTACACCAGCCTCATAGTCTTAGGCCTTGTGCTCCTGGACTTCAGGGGTGGAGTTTTTTTTAGCAATTCTGCCCCTTCACCAGTGGTCGAAGATCTCTGCTTAGTATCAGTGCAGGATCACTGATATCACCACGTTCACTTTTGACCCTTCCTGCAGTGGCAGGCAGCCTTTGTTTCTGCCCTCCCCTTAAAGGCAATGTATCTTTGCCTAAGCCTCTTCTCTCCCCGCAAAGTTTATGGGTTTTGCTTCACGGGAGGGAAGGGGTCAGGTAGAGGGTGGGTTTCATTACTTTGTGCCACCCACAGGATCTCTCGCAGGTCCTCTGCCCTGCCCCAAGTCTTGCTTATAAATGGAGACCCATGGTAAAACTGAGAAGTAACTTCCTTTGTGTCTGGGACTCCCCAAATTCCTAAGTTGTCACTCTTGGCCTTCAAGAATTTCTTACAATTTCAGTTGTCTTTGTCTTAACCTGCTTTTCTGATGACTGCCTCTCCTATACTATGTCAGGAGTGAAACAATTCATGTTTCCCATCTCTTATCAGAGGAGCTTGTCACCCATTTGAAATCATTTTACCTCTCTGATGGGCTCAAAAAGTTATCCAGCTTTTTCTTGCTGTTAGGATGGGATTGACATTCTTTTGAACTTTCTGTGTCCTAAGTGAAAGCAGAATCTTAAATGATGCTTTTATATTTTCCCCAGCTTCCCAACTCCAAATTAATGCCTTAGTAAGAAGAGAACTTAGAGGCCAGATATCTTAAGTTATTGATAATCTTTTGGCTCATGGAACTGGCCATATGATCTAAAGGTGACAAATAGCGGCATCTGGGTGGCTCAGTTGGTTAGGCGTCTGCCTTTGGCTCAGGTCATGATCCTGGGGTCCTGGGATCAAGCCCCGTGTCAGACTTCCTGCTCAGCAAGGAGTCTTCTTCTCCTTTTCCCTTTCCTGCTCCCTGCTTGTGTGCTTGCTCTCTCTCTCGTTCTCTCTCTCTCAAATAAATAAAATCTTCAAAAAAATTAAAATAAAGGTGATGAATAGGTGTTTGCTTTATATAATTTAAATATGTTTTTTGTCAGATATGAGTACCTTTGCGTGGGGAAACAATGTATAGCATACAGAAGTCTTGAAGACATAATCCAGGCCTTTAAGAAGTTTCACTTAATTACTTTGCTTACTGACTACATTCAAAAAAATAAGTATGGTTCAAGACAATACATGAGTATCAATGAGTGGTATTCCCAAAAAGTGCTAGTGATGTTTAATGGAACAATAATTAATTCTGCAAACATCTGTTAAGCTCCTAATGAGAACAGAGGAGTGAGAACACAGGATATCCAGTGATCAGGATAGGTGCAAGAGACAAGAGCCTCGAACAATAGATAATTTCAAAGAGTTAAGGAGAGGAGTTCAGGGCAGTAGAGTAGTTCCAGCAAAGAGGGCAGTGTACAAGGCATATGCAGTGAGGAAAGAGAAGGTCTGGGTGGAGAGGAGCATTTGCATAAATCTGTGGTTGGCATTACATCGTTTGGAACCTTGAAAGCCAGAAATGAGTAAAGCTTCAGGGGAGGGACTGGATTATATGGAAGCTTTATTTTAAGGAGATTAATCTGGCAGTGATGTGTGGGAGGAACTGAAGAGGTTGAAACAGGAGGCAGAGAGCCCAGCTAGAACTGAGTCTGGTGCACTGATCCAGGACAGAGATAATAAAAATCTCCAAACCAGAGTATCATCAGATAATGGATGTTTGAGTGAACAGCTTAAAGGAAAATTGACATTATTCAGTTTATTTATTAGAGAGTTGAGGGCCAGGGAATTGGAGGTCAAAATGATTAACAATAGCCATCAAATAGTTTATCTAAAGGGAATGAATCTGAATTTTGGTATAAGAGAAGTATTTTCTTGGGTGTTGGGTAGTTGGTATAATTGCCTATGCTAACAACAGTCATTGTGCCTGATTCCTTTTTAATCAGCCATGAGCTCCTCTGTGAGCAAACAGCCTCCTGGAAGGAGTCATGCCTTCTCACTTCTCTCCAGTGTCTGCCACATAGTAGGTTTGTTGAATTTCATCTATAGTTAAGGATTCACAGCAATTATGTGAAATATTAAATCATGCTTGTAGTTGTAGGTTTTCCAAGCTCTATTGCTTTTCACCAACTATTAACTTTAAGGCAAGTTAATTAGCTTTTCTGAGCACCAGTTTCTTCATCTGTAAAGTAGGGATATTAATAGCATCTACTTCATAGAATTATGAAACCTAAATTAGGCCATTTAAGTAAAGTGTTTAGCATGACTTAGAACTTAGTAAACAGAAGCAAATGCCATATACCTGATTTATATGTAAAAGAAGAATAAACCTGAAATTCTCATGGTTTATGAATTCAAAGAATACATTTCAAAAAATGCTATATAAGACACTGTTTTGGTAGGAAGACTTGAGCTGAAACAAAGAACTCCTGACAGTACAGATGATTCAATGATGGGTTAGGCTATTGATGCAAGTGGAAGTCTTTAAAGAATGTAGATTTACCTTTTGTATATTAAGTATACTAAAGTACACTTAAATCTACACTTAAATCTGTATATTTACACCCCCCCACACACACACACACTTGCACGCAAACACACATGTCATTCAGGTTAGTAAACCTTTTGCATTTATTTCAGCTTATTTGACCCTCCAACAACCCTGTGATGTAGAAGGATCAATCTACTTGTCATTTAGGTGAGGAACTGAGGATGAAGTGACTTTCGAAGAGTGGCATATCCAGCGTGGCAGAGCTGGGTCTCTGTCCTCCTCTGGTTCCAAAACACTGTTTATATTACATCTGGAGAAAAGTGATCTGAAGCACAGATGTTTAGTGGGAGGAATGAAACACATGCTCTAATGCCAAAAAATAACTGGGCATAAAAGCAGAAAACAAGACATTGGTTTCTGTTATAATATGACAGAAAATAAGGCTCTTGTGGTTTGGGATTGAGCATTCAGAGGAGAAATAGGGAGCTGTTAGATTTGGGTGACATTGCTCTTAGAACGCTGCATCTGGTCCTGGGCTGCTCATTACCAGGCTTATGGAAACCAGCTGGATGAGGTTCAAAGCAAAGCTCCAAAATGATTAAGAGGCTGATGGCATTGATTAATAAGGAAAGATTAAAAGAATTAAACATGTATAGCTCAGCTAAGCAAAGACTAAGGAAAAACAAGCTCAATGTATACAAATATCTGGAATGTGTAAACATTAAAAAGGAAGATCAATTATTTAGCGTGATACATGAGTATAATATGCAGTAATGGGATGAAAATGTAAGCTGAGTAGAAAGCAAAATTGTTTGATAATCGATTAAGGCAATCTGTGGCATAGCCTTTCTCTAGAGAAGCAATAGAAATCTCCAGCCATATGACTTCTAAAACTTTCCTGGAAACTGGGAATTAGATGATGTGAGAGGATTATTATTCATTTGGTCAGGTTTAATAGTAGTATTGTGATTGTACAAAACATGTTGCTTTTTGGAATTATTCTGAAATACAAGGGTAGAATCACATGATGTAAGAGATTTGCTTAAAAATACTACAGCAAGGAAAAGAGGAGGGAAGAAAGAACAGGAAGGAAGAGAAGGAGAGAGAAAAAAAGATGGAAGGAAAAGAGGAGATGAAGCAAGTGAGTTGTAGTGCTGATAGTGTTGAATATGAAGGAAAGCCACATGTGAGTTCATTTTACTTTTTTCTTTGGTCTTATGTGTGTTTGAAAACTTGCATAATAAAAAAATTGAAGTTATATTTTCCTGAACAAAACTCAGTAGTATATTAATCCCTGGCCTCCCTGAATAGAAAAGCCTTCCTGCCTCTTAGGCAGACTTCTGGTTGACGAGGGCCTGCAAGGTAGGGGTATATGTCTCTGTTCACCATCTTGCTCTGGCATTGGAGATTGAACTGGGCTGAAGGACTCTGCAACTGTTGATAGAAATCCAAGAAAATTATTCGACTTGTAGGCCTCTAGTGGTAGCTTCAGGAGATAGGATTTCTAAGGTGCAAGAATAGAGAGTAGGTTTATTGAACTATTAACAACTGACCTCTCTGGTCCCTTGTTCATGGAAAATACTGGCCATTGAGCCGAGGTCTAGGTGCCTTGGAATGACCAAATCTTGTTCTCTTCAATGAAGAAACACTTTTCCCTTTTGTTTGTTGAGTTTGAAAAATAGGAAGAGGGGTAATTAGTGAAGTGAAAGATTTCAAAACCTAGCAATCATCTATGAAGCTCAAGTGTAAAAAAAAAAAAACCAAAAACAACAAACTAAAAAACCAGCCCATCTTCTCTCCATTAGCTGCTTCTAGGCAGATCTGAATGTTTAGGGCAGCGGATTTAGGAAGCTTTCGGAATGTATGCCCTCACTCTGCTCTTTTGTTTGTAGAGGAATATAAATATTTTATCTGAATTTCACTGGTAGCAATCAAGCATGAACACAGACCTGGTATTTGAGGACCTGTCATGTCTGAATTTTTCCAGGATGCACAACTAGGCCACCACATGGCAATTGGAATGATGCTGGATCCAGCTCAGTGTAAAGATGGACCCTGTAATCACTGGGGCTGTCTGAAAAGAAGCAAAGGCTGAATGGTGGACATGTTTGGTTGGGTCCAGCCCATGACCAGACATCCTTTCTCCAGCCTAGGGTCACTGTCTTAGCTCTGGCCCTTATCATGTCTTACCAGGGCTATTGCAGTCACCGTAATTGGGCTTACTCACCTCCAGTCTCTTCCTTATGCCTTTATCCTCCACCTTCCAATAGAGCGACTGTTGGGAAACACAGCTGATTGCGTCACTGCTGTGTTTAAACTCATGGCACCTTCTTTATCCATTCATAAACAACTTCTTTATCCATTCATCTGTTGATGAACATCTAGGCCTTTTCCATAGTTTGGCTATTGGGGAGATTGCTGCTATAAACATTGGGGTGCATGTTCCCCTTCGTATCACTACATTTTTATCTTTGGGGTAAATACCCAGTAGCTTAGCACCCCATTTTAATCATGCCTGTTTTCCCTACCACAACTGTGGGCCCTTTGAGGGCAAATACTATGTTTTCATCTCTATTTCCCCCCTGCCTGGTACATCCTAGGCACTCATTGTTATCAGATCAACCTTGGGGGTTATGGTCTTCCAAGGATGGGAAGATGATGAGTTTGAGTGAATAAAGTGAGGGACATTTATTCAGCACATATTTACTGTTTACTTTTCATCCAGGCTGCTTTCCTGTCTGTAGTTCAAGGAGAGCATGATACACAGAACCAGAGATCTAGCTGACCTCTAAGTTAACCTTGAGCCTATTGCTGGTCTTTGAATGAGGAAATATTTTCCCCTATTTCCATGTCATAGGGACAGAAGGATGAGTAATGCAGTGATACATTCTAGAGATATTTATTCCACTACCCTAAGCAGCCTCTCAACTTTATGAGTCTATGAAAGAAACAAGATGATATGTAACTTATCCTAATTGGTGGTAGCATTGTTTATTTGTTTCCTTTTTAACGAGGAGGTGGAATTGGATTGTTTGTTTGGTTTCTTCCTCAATAAGAAGCATCTTAATAAAACTAGTCTGGACATCTGTCCCATTTTCAAAAATTACAAGTTTTGATCATTGCTAAATTGTACAGATCCCAATCTGTCTGCTCTGCATACATTTGCATTTATAAAAGCAGAAACAGACTTAAAGTCTTTCTAATGCAGTACCCTAAATGCATGAAGTGTTAGATTGCTTGCCCCCATTGGTTCATGCATCGCTAAGGGCTTAAAAGGATCATTGATTTGAATTATTTAATGTGTACAGCAAGTTGAGTTCCTTTTTTTTTAAGAAGCTTTGGGGACATTGCTTTAGTTTTTTAATGTTAAATCTCATTTTTCTTTGAAAATAAGAAGTTAAAGCTGTATTCACATAAGCTCCCAAAGTGCCAGATTTTCATTGTGTTTTTAAACCATCTAGGAAATGTTTGATTCTAATGAACATTACTGCTGAAAATTGGACTGAAATTGCTGGGCTGAAAATATAGTTATAACTCCGTGTTATTCTAATGTTGTATTATTTTCCCTTTTCTGGAGCTGATGCAGATGAAATAAAAGAGGGAGAAATCCTGTGTCTAATAAAAAGCCCCCCTAGATTTTGTTGTTTTAAAAATTTAAGCTGGTTTTACATCAATTTAGCCAGCAGAATCCTGCACTTTTAATGTTGAACATTTTTACTGTGTAATTGAAGTTTTAGTTCCTACTGTTTTGGGGGGGGGGCTTACTCTTTCCCCATGGAAAGGCAGTGGTGGTGTCAGCACAACTTGGGATGGTAACATCTGGGTGAACGGATTTATTTTAGTTGGTGTTATGTTGGGAAAGCTTGCCAGAAATGGAGCCTTGTTTGTGATGTTTAGCGTGGCTCCCTTTCACCACGCAGAGAGTGTTCTACCACCCATCTGTCAGGACACTGCACAAATAAGAAAAACAGAAGTCCATCCACGTAAGGCAGTCAGGTGATGTGAAAAGTTGAGGTGGGGAGCTCAACAGGGTGACCCTATAAGTTACCGTCTAAACCCAGGCAGTGAGAGGAGAATGCTAAATAATTAAGAGACAGCACTTGATCTACAACAGTGTAGAAACTGGGACCATCCAGGACAAGCTCGATGCCACTGTCACCCAAACCGGGAAGCTTGTCACTCCCATTAAAGGTCTTGTTTACTGTGATACGCAGCACATTCTTCTGGGAATTCTGGGGGTTCTGGTGAGTCATTGATGTAGCTTTGTGTCAAGGAGTGATACGGTAGGAATTCTAATACATCAGGCAATATACTTTTCTGGATTTGCAGCAGGTAAGAGTCATGTTAGGGCAGAAGACAAAGCAACTGGGACTTAACAAAGGGTGTAAACATTGTCTAATAAACCCGCTACAGCTGACAGTAAATTATTGTTATTGGCTAACCATCTTTCTTAATAAATCAGATGCACTTAGTATGGAGGAGGCCAGAGAAATTGTCTGCTGGGAGAGCTGGGATTTGGGTTGCCTATGGCTTTGATTCCAGAATCAGAAACATTAGATAAGGATGTCAGCAAATGAATTATGTTTTTACTGTTATATGCCACGAGACACAGCCACTGTCCTATTTTCACTTACAGTAATTCCTTCTGAATTCATATACCTTAAAATAGCTGCAGCTTCTCAAATCTGTGAGAATGGTGTATGCTGCTTGCCACACTTTCCTTTTTCATGAAGGTTTCTGAGGTCTTTCAAGAACCCAAGTCAATTCAGTAAATATTCAGGGGACCTAGTGTGTGTAAGACACAGTGTAAGGTGCTTCTAAGATACAAAGGGGAGAATGACCCCTGCCCTCAAGGCAGCTTTCTATAATTCAAGGAAATAAAGTGAAATAATAAAAACATAGCAGGTACCATTAAAAAGGAACATACGTAAAAGGCGGGTGTAGGAATAAAGATACCTATAACATTAGTCTATAATAATTAACTGTATGTTTGAAATATCTTATAATTTAGAAATATCTTGGAGGTGCCTGGGTGGCTCAGTTGGAAGAGCACAGGACTCTTGATCTCGAGATCATGAGTTTGAGCCCCATGTTGGGTGTAGACTACTAAAAAAAAAAAAAATCTCAAAAGGGATCTGTATCTATGTAGTGCCATGAAGATTTAGAGAACTGGGACCTCACGTTTGGTTATAAGGATCTGTGATGAATTTCCCCTTTCTGCCACCTTCCCTGTAACTTGACTTTCATAAAACGTTTCTTAGGAAAAGAGACTTCTTTCTCACAAACCTGTTCAATCTTAGGCAGCCAAACACACGTTCTTTGGGGTCCCTAGGACATGCCCTGTTGTTTTGTCCTTAACAGCCTTTGATGTCCTCTGCCTTTCTCTCTTAACCTTGCCTGTGTCACGTGCATTGTATTTTGGCACCCGGCTCCAGGAGACCTTCCTCCTCATGCTGTCACTTGCCAGGAGGATCTGGGAATTGGCGCACTGCTCATCTTTCCTTTGCACAACTCGCCCAAGCCACACACATCTCTTTTTTTTTTTTTTTTAAATTTTATTTATTTGGCAGAGAGAGAGAGATCACAAGTAGGCAGAGGCAGGCAGAGAGAGAGAGATCACAAGTAGGCAGAGGCAGCCAGAGAGAGAGGGAAGCAGGCCCCCGGCTGAGCAGAAAGCCCAATGCGGGGCTCGATCCCAGGACCCTGAGATCGTGACCTGAGCAGAGGCTTAACCCACTGAGCCTCCCAGGTGCCCCCACACACACCTCTTGACTGGACTCCTGCAATGGATCCTTTCCTCTCTTGAGCAAATCTGCTCTCCACACAACTGGCAGAGAGGAGACTGGAAGAGAAACGGGTGTGAAAGTGTAGAGGAGAGTAAGACTGTTGTGCACATGCTGGTTTGAGGAGTGTTAGACGGAAGTGTTAGATCTGCACGAGTTGGCGTCAGATGCGTCTCAAGGGAGAGATGGGGGTGAAGAGCTGAGGTCCTCATGTATGACAGGTATTTAATACCATGGGATAGGATCAGGTCATCCTTCTCGGGGGCACACTGATAGGGGGGCTCAACAGCTCCTGAGTCCTTAGTCATTCCAAGTCAGTCCAATGCAGTAGCAGGAAAACCCAGGCATGTTGGAATCCCGACAAGGGATGGGTAAAGTTCTTTAAGGGAGGACTGGTCAGTGCTGCTGAGGGAACTATTAAGACCAGAACAGAGAGGAAGTCTTTGGACCTGGAGAGCTTGAGTTTGTTGGTAATCTTGAAAACCCCTTAAAATTATATGCGAGATTTGTTGGATATGTGCAAAAGAGACCAGAAAACGAACAAGTCCTTATTGAGTGGTTCCTACTTGCCTGGCTCTGTATTACTCCCACTGAAGTTTCACAGAAACCCTGTGAGTTCAGTACTGTCGTCCCCAGCTTACAGATGGTGACACTGAGGCCCAGGACCTAAGTAATTGACCTAAGGTTACACCAGCTGATTAGTGCAGAGCTGGGATTTGAACCCAGGCAGCCTAACTCCAGAGCCCACGCTCCTGATTCCGAGGCTGACGCTTACAGAAGATGAACGCCTCTGGACTTGAGAATTAGGACTTGTTCACATGGGAGTCAGAGTGAAAGCTGTCAGAGCAGGTGAAATCAGAAAATAAGAGCGAGGAAAACCCAGACCCACCAACAGCAGAAGTGGTGAACTCATCACTGGCTGGGGGTTAAACCTTAGAATTACATACAAAGACAGGTTTCTTCAACTCTTAAAAACTCACCTCCCCTTTGATGAGCACAAGACTTCATATCCTCCCTTGAATATTATTTATAATCCAAGTCAAATTAAATATTGTGACTGAAACCAAGGCAAGGGGACAAAGTGCTGCTTTGGTTTCAAATTCGATGTCCATTCCCTGTTTCTGACATGAATCTACACATAGACTGACAGCACACACAAATGAATATCTCTGATGGGGCCAGTGGGAGGAAAGAGTTGACCAGAATGAGCCATTAAAGAGAGGGCCAGTCAGAGATGGGGAGAGACAAATGGGGAACAGGGATAGGACTTTGTCAGCAAAGCGCCAGAGGTGAGATGTCCACGGAGAGAGTGGCCAGCACTGTTGGATGCGGCAGGACCCAATTCCTTTGGGAGCTGCTATGTCCACACTTCCCTTACTACTCCCACTAGACCATGTGCAGCAGTGTCAGGAAAAGAGTATTGTGACAAGCAGAAAACTTGGTGGGGGAAGCACATTTTCCTTCCTCTAACGGATGATTAGAACAACAACAAACCTGAACCCCTAAATCTATTTTCTTGCTTTCCCGAGAGAACTGATCATTAGAATTGCAGGTAACCTTGAGGAAGGAAGGGAAAAAGCTCCCCTGAAGCCAGGCTCATTTTCAGCTGTCAGTGGAAAAATACAGTTCTGCACTAGACTCCACCAAGCCTCTCAGGCTTGGCCAGGAGTCGTTTTCCAACTCCTTTCTGTTGCCTTTGTAATCCAAACATTTTTCGATCCATTGTTTCTGCTGTGTCAGCACTGATCAAGCGAAGTGTGAGAGTTTACACCATCAAGATGCCACAGTTACTCACTGTGTCCCTGTTGGTGCAGGTGGGGAAGGCACACGGCTCCTGCAGACTTTGGGCCGGGTGGGGGGGTGTGGCTTTTGAAGGGATGTGATAATAGCCACGTTAAGTTGAGCTGGCCTTAAACTAATGGGAAAAAAGAGGCATCTGACCCTCTACTCATAAGGGATAGTAACAATATAATAAATCACGTTTTTTCTGTGTCAGTTTCCCACCTTGCCCTAATTTCATAGATGAAATCACATGTGTAGAGCCGACTTTGCAATTTCGCTCTGAAGTCCAGAATGGCTACACGGGAGAGCACTATGCCTTTTTATATGCTCATTCCCTGATGTGTTAAATCACCCAGAAAGCCAGAGGGAAACGCTCCCCTGCCTGAGCAAGTTCAAGAAAGGTGCCATCTGAAGGATATCCCAACATTTTACAGTTGAAAGGACGTGGAAGATCTAGAAGTATTAATAATAACTATTATTATCTTTTTATTTTTAAGCTCGGGTGCAGGAAGTCGCGTTAATTACATTCCTCAGTTCCCGGCACATTTGCGTCCTGCTTTCCAGTCCCTGCTCTGCTTGCAGGTATTTATTCCTCATTCCTGCTCTCTCACTGCCTGCTCCCCTCCCCACCCTGTCCTCCCCACAGGTAATTGTTCTCATGCACGCATATTAGTTATTTGCATGTATTCTTACAAACTGTATCGACCTATATGATCAATCTACATGACGGTATTGCGTTGTAGAGCTTTCTCTGTCTTCACTCAACTAGGTTTTTAAGATTTATCCTTGTTGCTCTGTGGATTTCTAATCTCTTGCCTCTACTTGCTGCAGAATGCTCCGTGATTTGTCTCTCTTCCCTGGGTGCTCACGACATGCTGGGTTTAGTATGCGGCACTTTATGTGCGTTATCTCATTTGATCTTACCAACAGCCCAGGAGCAGGGTACTGTAATTTTGGCAGTAATCCCAAACTGAGTGAAACGAGTCAGAATAACAACAGGGGACTCAACAGAGGGATATACGGCTGTGCCAGTAGCCGGGCAGTCTTCGCTCAAGCATCCTCTGCGGTAGCTCTTCTAGTTGCTTCTTGCAAGTCTTTAAACACTGCTGATCTCAGCTCATTGGTAGCTCTTTCTTCCCTCTGGCAGTCATGTTCCTCTGGGTCCAATAGTACATGATTCTTTGGAATTACCTAGTACCCACAGAAAAAGGCACTGGACATCCATGTCCATTCTCTTGGAAGAGACATTTTATGGAGGGCTGCAGTGCCCCTTGAACATTGTGTGCTTGGCCCAGGCCCAAGCTTCATGGTTCCAACAGGACAATAGAGGAACTCTGACCTTCAGAGCAGGATCCACATCTCCAGTGGCCCAGGTGGGATGGAGAGACGCTGGGATTGTAGTGAGTGCTGCCCACCCAAGGCTGCACCAGTGGCTGGAAACACTGACTTTGGATCACATCTGTGCCAAACTTGATTCCTCTTTAGGCAGAATATAAACCCTTCATTTAGAATATAAACCCCTATATCCTCTTCATGGATATAGCTCAAGCACTGGGCTGTGTGTCTCTCCTCCTGCACAAATCTGCTAGAATAAATGTGCTCTTGTTCTTTTTAGAACTTTCTGTCAATAATTGCAATCAAAGCACCATATCCAGGGGAACTTCTAAATCCTACTTCATGAAAATGCTCCAAAACCAAATATAGGGAATTTTTTTTGTTTGTTTGTTTTTTTGGCATGTGTGACAAGAGAGCTTGCTTTAGTATTAACACTCTTTAGAGAAGTCTTTGATTATATTTTCTCAGATCTTATATTTTGTTTCTCAAGCTGCCATTTCTATCTATTTATTTTGGTAGTATTATGTTTAAGTAAGATTTTCAACAATTGCGAATCTTCGGAATATTCTCTGGTTCCTTTCTTATTCTCACAAAAAAATATATTCAGTACAGCTGATATTTGTGTTTCTTTTAAATTATCCATTTTCCTAACTTGGGATTTAGAGCCACAGGTCTAAATTTTATTGACCAGTCTTCAAGCTTCTGGTCTCCTATTACCCTGTTGGTCTAATTGGCTATTCTAATAAAAATCTTCTATCGGTTTCTTTTTCTAGTATGTCTTATCTTTTGAGTGCATACCCGTAACAACAGACTGTTAACTGTTTTGATCTTTTATAATATTCCACACTGTGTGCTGAGTACTCCTCTCTTACTGAAAGCAGTAAAATCGAGTAGTACTCAACCAACATGGACATAGCAAAAATTAGGAGGAAAGAGTCCCTCTGGATCTGAGCAATGGGTGGAGACTAGACCTAGTCTCCAAAAGCTCTTGAGGTGAAACAGACTGAGTCGTGCGCATGAAGCACAGAGGAGCGATGGAAGAGACACGCCTGCTGGAGTTGATCCATATTGGGGTGGACGAGGCTTCCTGTGGGAAGCAGCCTCTGGACTACCAGCTGATGGAGAAGCTCTAGGTCTGCTCTTCTGGCTCTCTGAGGCAGCTTTCCCTCATCCACTCATTGGAATTGCAGTTTGACCCCCTTCAGGCACCCACAGCTGTCAGATCCTCTTTTTCTGCAGAGCAGTTACACCAACATGGAAACAGGTTCCTAGGTAAGGGCTGTCACCGTCACCTACTCAGAGACTGGTTCACTGGAAGGACCCATGGGCCACTCAGTCCATCCTGACCATTTTTAGAAGAAGACCTTCTGACTCCAGGGGCCCAGAGATGTTTCCATCTTTGCCAGGTCTACTTTTCTCTTTCTCGTTCTTCAAATCAGAGTTTGGAGCACACAGTGTACTGAAAAGTCATCCTGTCCTTACAAGGCAAGACACAGGGGCCTTTCCTAGCTGGAGGGAGAGGGCAGATGGCAAGTTCATCGTCTTCCTGCAGCAGATAGACTCTCTGACACCTGGAAAGATTTGACACCCCTCGTGGCATCCAGCTAAACAGGAAAGGCATAAATACCTTCCCTCTTCTCTCCTGCCATCTGTCCGTCCATCCCTCCCTTCCATCTCTCCCTCTTTCTGGGCTCTGTACCTTCAGAATCTATATTAATTATGCTATGATATCTGCCTCTCCCTCCTCTCTGTTGGAAATGGAAAGACATGGAAATCACTTACTTTTTACTGAATGAAGTAAAAGGGCTACAAATTGATCGTAAAAATGGAAGCATAAATTAGGTAGGATACTAGCAGCAATGGAAAGATACTTAAAAACTGACAGGGAGGAAAACAAAGGAAAGAGAGAAACAAAATAATAACATAGATGATCTATTTTTAGAAAAGCAACGTCAGAGAAAATGTTGTTTCTAGTCATGTATATTTCTATGGAATAAGACTTATTCCATAGAATAGAGAGCTTTTCTGATCGTTTCTGAGTAATCAGAGCTGTGAGTACAATTAAGAGGAGATTCAGGGGCACCTGGGTGGCTCAGTCGTTAAGCGTCTGCCTTCGGCCCAGGTCAGATCCCAGGTCCTGGGATCGAGCCCCGCATTGGGCTCCCTGCTCCACGGGAAGCCTGCTTCTCCCGCTACCATTCCCTCTGCTTGTGTTCCCTCTCTCGCCGTGTTTCTGTCAAATAAATAAAATCTTAAAAAAAAAAAAAAAAAGAGGAGATTCAAAGAAGTGTAAATCCATGGCAGGTGCTGCAGTCCCCTGGAGTGTTTGCCCATCTCCTCCAAACTATGAAGAATATTTGGTTCAACTTTAATATAATCAAGATATCATGAAGACAGTGAGAGAAAGAGCACACAGGCAGTTCACTGGCAGAACACTCGTGATTTCTTCCCGTTCACTCCCCCAAGTCACAACTGTCTTAGATAAAAAAGAACAAAACCACTCTATTAAAGAGAAGCTTGGTAATATAAAAAGCTTAAAATGTGCTCCTGAACCATCTCCACCACCCTAAATCCTTCCCAGTGTTGTACAGCAAAGAATCCCAATCTAAGAAATGTTAAATCAAATTTCTGTAATGGAAAACATGAAATATTAAAATGTATTATGAAACGACAGTAATTAAATCAGAACTGCTGCTGGAATACACCAACAGACCAGTGAAGCAGACATCAAGTCCAGGAATAGACTCAAAGGCATAAAGTAATTTAATGTAAAATAAAGGTAACATGGTGAACCAGTGGGGAAAATTGTTCGTGCAATAATTGGTATTGAGATAATTGGCTGGTCACTGGGAAAGAAATAAGCTTATGCCCTTCCTCAGTTCTTATACTAAATAAATTAGAGATGGATATAAGATTTCTGTGTATGCTAAATATACTGAAAAAGATTTTTTAGAGTATCTGCTGGAACCAACCGTGCCACTAATCAAATAAAGATGCAGAACTGTAAAACAGATCCACTTTTCCAAAGCCTATTTTTTAAAATTCTATTTTTTATAAATTCTGCCTTGACTCTCTGAAGGAGCATTACTATAGGACTTGGCTTATCAAATGATGAACTCAACCTTCCCATTCAGTGTAGAAGCCTTTCATATTTAAAAAATAACTGGACTAGTCCTTTTGGCCCCATGAAAACTAAATCTTACCTAAAGCATCAAGAGGAGGTAGTACTTTATATAGAGGGGGGTCAATGTTAAAGTTGAGCCAATTCTGATATCCATTAACACAAATTAGAATTAGTAGAGTACACCTGCTTAGAGACTTTTATGATTAAACTTGTTTATTGAACCAACAGATGTGGTTTAAATTGGGAATTTTGATTTTGATCAAGACAAACTATAAAAGGCTGGTTTTAGTTTTTTTAAAAAATGTATACCTACAAACACATTTTAAAATTATATTAAAATTCAGTCCCAAATGTCAGGGCGCAAAACTGTATCCTAACACCAGCCATATGTATAACATTTGTACTTTTGTGTTTCAAAAATTACTAAACTAGGAGCACCTGGATGACTCAGTTGGTAGAGCTTGTGACACTTGATCTCAGGGTTGTGACTTTGAGTCCCACATTGGGTGTAGAGATTACTTAAAAATAAAATCTTTAAAAAAATTACTAATAATAGTTTGATAATGATTTCTTGGATATGAGACCAAAAGCCCAGGCAACAAAAGAAAAAAGAGGACAGATTGGACTTCATGAGAATTTAAAAGTTTTGTGCATCAAAGATACTATTAACAGATGAAAAAGTCGACCCACAGAGAGAAAATGTTTGCAAGTCATGTATCTAATAAGAGATTAACAATCAGAATATATAGAGAACTCCTAAAAGTCAGCAACAACAAAAAAACAACCCTATCAAAGGTAAAGGAGTGAATAGACATTTCTCCAAAGAAGATACACAAATGGCCAGAAAGCACAGGAAAAGATGCTCCACATGACTCATCATTAGGGAGAACCAAATCAAAACTACAATGAAGTACCATCTCATACCCATTAGGATGGATACTATAAGAGAAAGAAAAAGCAGAAAATAACAAGTGTTGGTGAGGATGTGGAGAAATTGGATCTCTTGTTCACTGGTGGTGGGAACGTAAAACAGTAGAGCCACTGTGAAAAAGAGTCTGGTAGTCCCCCCCAAAATTGAAAATAGAACTACCGTATGCATCTATACCCACGTTCACAGCAGCATTATTCACAGTAGCTAAAACGTGGAAGCCCTCCAAGGGTCCATTGACAGATA
Source organism: Procyon lotor (assembly GCA_028646535.1). Taxonomy (NCBI): domain Eukaryota; kingdom Metazoa; phylum Chordata; class Mammalia; order Carnivora; family Procyonidae; genus Procyon; species Procyon lotor. Next base: position 57,897,603 of record CM053617.1, read on the forward strand.
AGCAGATGAACGAAATGTCATTGTTCATACAACAGAATATTATTCAACCTCAGAAAGTAAGAAAAACGCTGACATTTGCTACTGCATGACTAAAGTTTGAGGACATAAGCCAGTGAGATAAGCCAGTCACAAAAGACAAATACTGTATGATTCTGCTTACTTGAGGAACTTAGCATAGTCAAAATCAATAGAATGGTGGTTGCCAGGCACAGGGAGGGGGAGGGAAGAATGGGGAGTTATTATTTGTCAGGTACAGAGTTTCAGTTTTACAGATGAGAGCCTTCTAGAGATGGGTGGTGGTGATGATTGCACAACAAGATGAATGTACTCGTGACCACTGGAAAGTGGTTAAGTACAGTTTATGCAATGTGTATTTTACCACAATAAAAATATTGGAGAAAATTACTTATAAGAAAAATAACAGTTCCGCAATCAGTCATCCCAATTACCTGAGGGAAGCTTAACATGGTTAAAGACTCAAAGTGGCCTAATGAAATATATACAAAAGAACAGAATAAAGGGAATAAAGAGTCAATAAATGAGGACATTGGGGATGAAGATGAAGTCTAGGAAACAAATAAAGCAAAGGATAAGACTAACACACAAAAAAATCCACAAATCAATAGTTGATATTTGCTGAACTCTTATGAAGCACCTGGGTTAAGTGCTTTACATATATTCATTCATTTAATCTTCCCAGCAAACCCTAAAGTAAGCACAATTTTTTTGGTTTTGTTTTTGAGGAGTGCAAATTAATGCAGTAGATTAAGCAGAGAATACTACATGCAGAGGGAGAAGAGCAAGTGTGAAAGCAAATATATATATATATTTTATATATAATATATATATTATATATATTTTAATAAATATAATTAATATATTTTATATATATAATATATTATATAATAATTATTATATTATATATATAATATATATTATATATAATATAATAATTATATATAATTATATAATAATTATATAATTATATATAATATAATAATGTATATAATATTAATATAATATTAATATATTTTTATATATAATATATATATTTTATATATATTTTATATATTTTATATATATATTATATATATTTTATATATATATTTTATATATATATATGTATATGTATATAGTAGAACTTGACCATACAGGAAGAGCTGGGTCTTGTTTCCTCTTCTGTTTTTGGCACAGGATGAAGGAAGGGTTCAAGTTGTATTTATTTCTATTTTGTTTTGATTTTCTTTTTTTTTTTTTTTTAACCACTGTCCATCATCTATCAGCTTATTTGCTCAATCTCAGGATACACGTATAGTGGTGTCAGAATGTTGACCTGCCTTCTCATGGGAAACAACTTTATTTACTACTGTCCAGTGCCTCTATGTAGTTCCTCTAGTCCTTAGTTTTAGTCTCTACTCATTATCTATGTTATGTAGGCAAATTTTCCTCTAATCCCTTTAATGAAATTGTGTCATGTATCTGTAACACAGTTGGATTTTTAAATTTGTACTTCTCTCCCCATTTCTCCTCCTCCCACCCCCGACCCTATTATCATCCCATTTTACAAATGAGGAACAGATCCAGAGAGGCTGAACAACTGTCCCGATTTCATAGCTAGCATGTGGTGGAGGTGTGATTTGAAGCCGAGCATTGATTTGGAGTCCGTGTTCTCTGTCACCACACAAAGTGAGTACACGTGCTGTCAATGTTGGCAAAAGTGGGCCATAAATCTGACTCTGTTTTCTAATAGCCAAAGAGAAAGTGTGATCAGAACTTACTTTAAAAAGAAAATGCCAAGGCAGAGAAATAGAATGTCAGGATGAACACACTCTGCTTGTGTGTATTTATGTATAATAAAACTTGACTCATTTTCCAGGGGGCGCATGCATTTATGCTCTAATGTCTTACCAAATAAATAGCTAGAGTTAAGGTGTGGTTTCTAGGCCCTGTTAGGGCCTTTTAGGGCCTCAGTTAGGACTGAGTTTCTTTGCTTTTTTAAAGTAGATTTTCTTTTTTAGAACAATTTTAAATCTAGAGAAAAATGGAGAACACAGTACAGAGATTTCCCTTATACTTCACACCAATGTCCGCCGCTATTAGCTTCTTACATGAGTGTGGTACATTTGTTATAATTAATATACCAATACTGATATATTATTATTAACTAAAGCACATGCCTTATTCAGGTTTTCTTAGTTTTTACTCAACATCCTTTCTCTGCTCCAGGAAGCCACGGGACCCCACGTTACATTTGGTTTTCATGTCCCTTAGGCTCCTCTTAGCTATGACTGGGTTTTAATCTGCCTTATGCAAAGTCTGAGGACGGTAGCCCTTTCCTTGAAGCTTTACAGCTCACTATTTTCAAGCGCTTGTACAAACAGCCTAATGTTATGATGGCTCATAACAGTGTTTCAAGGTAGTAAACAGCTCTGTTTTCTGTGCCAACTGAAAGAACGGTTGCTTGCTCTCCTGCCAGATGACTAATTGGGTGCACAGGAGCATTCTTCCAGGTAAAGCATATTTCATGGGATTTCTTAAGCTGCAGCCTCAGATGCAATAATTGCCCAATTATGAGACTTATGTTCACATTTCAGCCACTCTGTTTTCACTAACTGTATCTCCAACTTTGAAAAGTATGGCTTCAATCACTCGGAAAATTTAACACGACAATAATGTTTTTCACCATCAATTTCGCCTCCATCAACTCTTTCCTCTTTGCCTGTTTGCCTATAAACATGCTCAAGATTCTCCCAGGCTTTAAAAAGTGAAGAAAACAGTTTCTTGCAGTCTAGTTACTGTCTGATACCCTTGTTCTGTTCACCGCTGGAATTCTTGAAGATGTGGACTTTATCACTATTTCTACTTCTTTCTCGTCCCTTTATTCTTTAATCCAGGATAATCAGGGCCCTTTCATCACTATTTAAAATGACTCTCTGAGGGTGACCAATGACAGTGACCTTTTTTCAGTTCTTATGCTCTTGGAGCGTTGGACTATGTTAGTGATTCTCTCCTTTAAAGTGCCTCTCCGGGTACCTGGATGGCTCAGTTGGTTTAGCGTCTGACTCTTGATTTCCGCTCAGGTCATAATCTGGGGGTTTTGAGATGGAGTCCTATGTTGGACCCTCCGCTATGTGCATGGTGGGGAGGGGAGTCAGCTTGAGTTTCTCTCTCTTTCTTCCCCTCTGGCCCAACCCCCCACTTGCACGTGCATGTTCTCTCTCTCAAATACATAAATGAAGTCTTAAATAATACAGTGACTCTCACTTGGTTTTTATGATACAAAATGATCCTTTTCCTCTCCAACCATTTCGTTATCTTTTTAGCTTCTCTCCTTCCTCCCATCTCCTAGATGTCATTGTTTCCCAGAATCTGCCTCACCTCTGACTTCTCGAAGCTATCTTGTCTACACTGGTCTCTATTACATTATTATATCTGTGTCAGTCCCTCTGGTCTTTCTCTTAAACCCCACCCTCCTATTTCCGAATGTCCCTAGACATTTTCCCTTGAATATCTCTCCAATATATTTAACCTGCTAAAAAATCTAATATGTAATGTGTCCCACCAAATTAGTTCTTAAGCTCTTCCTGTTTACTCTTCATACTACCACACGTCTTCCAGGAGTCCAGACTTAAAACCTTGATGTTTTTCACCACAACTTCTCTCTGTGCCCCCTAATCAATCAGCAAATGCTATCAGTCATTCCTTGTCAATATCTTTCTATAGGTCCTTCCCTGCTATTATCATTCATTCATTCATTCATTCATTCAGCAAATGTTTGTCCAATGCTTACTGTGTGCCATTCTGCCAGCACAGTTTTGTCTCTGTCTGACCCCTGCTGATTAATTCAAAGTTGAGCCAGGTATATATTCAGAATATTCTATTTTAGTTTTGTCGTCTCCATGCTTGCAAACATTTAATGGCTGCCCTTCACTGACTGCAAAATACAGGAGAGCCTTTGTAGAGCCCTAAGGGTTCCATGGAGTTTCCTTAAAGACACCAAAGTATGTGAGCATAATGGGAGGAAGCTCTATAGCCCGACTAACCTAGCTACCATTTCATAACAATTTTTTTAAAAGCTAAAAACAAGTTTTAAAAAATTTTAAAAAATTTTTTTGAAAGCTAAAAACAAGTTTTTAAAAGAACTGTTTCAGGCTTAGCCTTACACTTAATGCCCTCTTCAATCAAACCTTAAATGACTCTCCAGCCTAATATGCTACTAGCCAACTACAGGCAGCCCACTTTTTAACCAAACGAGACTGTCAGCTGTGGAAATCAAGTACACCAGCTCTCCACGTCTCTGCTCACACTATTACCTCTTTTCCGCAAAAGGCGGAATCTTCCCATGGACTTATCTTCTTATGTTGATTTCTATAACCAACTTTTAAAAGCTAGTTCATATTTCAAAAAGAGCTTTCCTTTCTCCTGAAATTCTATGAACTTGGTTGCATGAATCTTTAAGGCTCTTGTTACAATATTTGCTTGATTTTGTTATTTGTATTCATGTCTTATATGGCCTGAAGGAGTTTTAGACTCCTTGCAGACAATCAGGATGTTCTAAACTTTCTGTCTACCACAATAGCTAACATAGTACCTTATCTGTAGAAAGTAATGGATAGACATTTGTGGTATAGCTGAGCAAATCTGTTTTCCTATGGTCTTGCCCTGAAAGAGTCTGTATGAGTTGCTGTCAAAAAGGGGGAAAAATGTACAGTCAGTTTTTTGTGAATATCCATGTAAAAGAGATCAAGAGGAACCATGAAAAGGAAGGCCAAATAAAAATAATATATAGAGGGGCACTTGCGTGGCTCAGTCTTACGTGTCCGACTCTTGGCTTCAGCTTAGGTCATGATCTCAGGGTCATGAGATTGGGACTCAGCGTGGAGTCTGCTTGAGATTCTCTCTCCTCTCTCTGCTCTGGCTCTCTCTCTGAAATAAATAAATCTTTAAAAAAAGAAAGAGAGAAAAGAAAAATACATAGACAAAGCATACTTTCTTACTTATTCAGTATGATCCAAGAAGGCAAAAAAGGTGAGTAATAATCCTTCTTCACTTGGTATTTAGTTCACTTTCTTTGCACCCTAGTTTTGATGAAGTCCCAAAGGAGACATGAACTTGTTAACACTTCCAGTATCTCTGGAGATAGAAGGGCTGCCATATTCGTTGTATAGATGGGGAAACTCGGATCATCGATGACTTAAACAGGATACATGGCATAGAAATACAGCCTAAACTGTCAGATGCTAGTTACAGGATTCTGATTCCTGCCTTGTGACTCCTCACGTATTGTCACTCTCCCCAAATTTACGATCTTTTCCTGTGCCTAGGAAAATCATTTTTGTTTCCCACCGTCCTTAGTATTATGATAGCTGCTTTCAAGCTCCCTTTATACACTCAGAAGCATCAAAGTTAGTGTTCTTTGAGCACTTTCTGAGTGTGTATCACTGTGTACACACATAGCTCCCACTTTAATACAGAAAATGCACGGTGCCAGTATTCTCAGCAGATGCCACCAAGAACCCAGCTGAAGCAGGTGGCACAAAGAGCTAAGCACTGTCATGCCAATCTTGAGTCGTCAGGGGATGCAAATGATTCTTTTAATCACTTTTTGCTGGCTTGTCTCTTTTGCTAATGGAGTGGCTAGTGCATCCATATTATATCCATGTAGTGTGGCAATGTTAGCATCACTTGGCTTTTTCCAAGCAGCACTTGTAGCTAATGACAAGCTATTGCTGAGAAAATGAATATTTTTCTGAATTCAGTTCTGCATGGGAACAGCTGACCAATTTCCATTGCTGTAATGTGGCTCTTTTGCTCTTGGTTGATTTTGAGTAATAGCTTCCCTTCTGTAGAAAAAAGATTCTGTTTGAAGTCCATTCAGAGATTTGGTTCAACAAACTGGACTACAGGCCTCAGAAAAAAAATCTCTTTTGAACTTTCCAATAATAGACTTTCTCTTCTGTTATTTCTGGAACACTTTGTCCTGCATGGCCAAGCATGTAGATAATTTTGTTGTTCTCTGTGTTCTGTGTTTGCCATTATGACCCAGTTTTTCAACTTAAAGAGCAGATAGAATCAAATCTCTTATTTCTAATTAATTGTTTGAGTTCCACTTTCCCTCATCAGTAAGAAGTCCAGTATCTTCTTGAGAACTTCCTTTGCCCAACCTGGGGGGACTGATTATTTGGTCTGTAAGTCAGTCTTATATCTAAATATCAGGGAGAGGAGGATTAGAACCATGGTCATCTGTGTGATGTCACTTTCAAAAACCGGTCCTGGGTAGATCTGTGGACCTCGCCAGGCCAGCTTCTTGATCAGGCCGCAGATATGTCCCATTTAATTTATTCAGTACAGTCAGTGTGTACAGCAAAATAGTTAAATATTGGTAAAACATGGGCATCAAACAATTAGAACGAATTCTAGCTGTAAACATCTGGTAGACTTAGAGAGTGTCCCAGCTGACTGTTGGTCCTGGGAAATAGTCCTTTCGAGTTCCTGTGTCCATGGTCAGCCCTGTTCCCACAAAGTCCCTGCACCGTGTGGAAGTGGCTGGCACTAGAGGAGTTTCCAGCCTGGACCACATGTTGCCTCAGAGCCAGCCCCCCACCAGAGCTGTGGAATATTGGCTTACAGTTCTTGCCACCTTCTTTTTTCAGTGGATGTTATTTCAGGAATATTTTTACTTTTATTAACTACAGGGATGATTTAGAATCTTGGGGAGCAGAGGTGGAGTTCCTTTCCTTCCAGAAGGCCCCCTGTATTCATTGCCTAGAGCTGCTATAACAAAGTACCACAAACTGGGGCAAACAAGTTAAAACAACTGACGTGTGTTCTCTCACTGTTCGGGAAGCTGGAAGTACAAAATCAAGGTGTTAGCAGGGCCACGCTCCCTCTGAAATCTATAGAGAGAAATCCTTCCCCGCCTCCTGCTAGCTTCTGGTGGTTGTAAGGTGCCAGACTTTCTGTTTCTGCCAATATAAAATTTCTCCTGGGAGAAAAGAAACAAACCAAAGCCCATCATATTAGATTTGGTTGACCAAAGACATTGGCTACATGAGGGCAAGGACTTTGTGCTCCCATATTATATGGGGGCTTTTCTTTGCTTTTCTGTTTCAAAAGAATCGAGGAAAATTGTCACAACTCTTGTTTTTTAATTAAGAAAATTAAGATTTAGAGAAGTGAAGTGGCTGTCCAGGTTACTCAAATGTTAAGTGACAGAGCTGTGATTAAGAATCTTCATATCTATGTAGCTCTGACCACCAGACCAAGCTGAATTCTGTCCATCTTTCAATACACAGCTGAAGACCCACAGCTTGGAAGACAGTATTTTTTTCCTTGCACTGATGGGCCATTGATCTAGGAAAGTGAGATTAGAATGAGATCATACAAGGCTTGAATGAGAGCCAGAGGAGTTTAAATCTTGTTTATCAGGCAGCAAAGACTTTCTTAAAAAGAAAGATGGCACGATCAAGATTGAACTTTTGGAAGATTAATCTATAAGGTATATTCAAGTGTGATAGAGGAGAGTTGGGGACCCAGCAGGAAGCTGGCAGGAAAGTCCAGGAGAGAAGATACTGCGTGAGACGAGGACATTGACCAGAGGCAAAGATGGTACCAACGTTTGAGCCTTTAAAGAAAACACTTATTTATTTATTTATAAAGATTTTTATTTATTTGACAGAGAGAAACACAGCGAGAGAGGGAACACAAACAGAGGGAATGGTAGCGGGAGAAGCAGGCTTCCTCCCAAGCAAGCAGCCTGATGCGGGGCTCGAGCCCAGGACCCTGGGATCATGACCCGAGCCAAAGGCAGAAGCCTAACGGTTGAGCCACCCAGGTGCCCCAAGAAAACACTTTTTTAAAAATAGGGGACACAAAAGGGGCTCATCTGGGAGGGAAGGTGAGTTCAACATGACACCCTGGTTAGGTCTTCTAAAGGAGATGTCCCATTGATGGTATATGCCTTTTCAAATGAGAGTACTGAGATTCTAAGTTTGGTCTTTCTTTAGAATGCAAAGCTGATAGTGTGTGTCCTAACAGCACATTGTACCCTTGTCAGACCTCTCTTGTGTTGGGATCTCTCCATTCATTGAGTAACAGTTCACCAATTTTCAGGAGCTGAGGAAAAAATGACTGACAGCATCCTGGATTTCAAAATAATTATAGGCTATCTCCTGGCATGAGGGCAATGACAGAGATAAAACAAGAAGTGATGGAGATGGAAAGAAGGTGGTGGGACGAGGGGGTCCAGAGAGGCTTTCAGCGAGGCATCTCTGAACTAGATTGTAAAGGAGGACTCGGAGTTGTGTTGGAAGAGAAATGAGTGAGGGTTTTCCCCAGGAAGGTCATAGCAAGAGTAAAAGCAGAGAGGGAAAGGATATGGATGCCTGGGAAGTTGTAAGCGGGCCCATAAGGATTCAGCACAGGGGTTAGGAAGGAGGTGGAGAGGCCATTTTCACAATGAGAAACAAAACAAAGCAAAACTGCTGGGGTCAGTGTGAGGAAGCGGGAGACCAGGAAGGAGGAGCGGGGATCAAAAGTAGATTTTCAGTCTTAGAGAATATGGAGTTTTCAGGCTTGTAGGAACCATCAGAGACCATTCTGCTCCAGCCATCTCAATCTATGGATAAATAAATAAATTCCAGAAAGTGTAGGTGGTTTACCCAAGGTCACACAGATAAGTCAGGACTTAAGGTCCCAGATCAATGTCCTGGCTCCTATCTCCTCAGTGAAGACCCAGAAAGGGAAGTGGCTGCTCAGATCCACACACAGCGATGCCAAGGCTTTGGATTCCTAGCCCAGTGCTCCTTCCAACCCCCTGTCCCCAAGAGGTCACTGCTGTGGACCATGTCCCTCCAAAATTCATATGTTGACACCGAATCCCCAAAGCAGTGGTATTTGGAGGTGACTAGGACCTGAGGGAAGAGCCCTCGTGAATGGATAATGCCCTTACAGAGCATTAATAGAGCTCCCTTCCCCTTTTGTCATGTAAGGACACAGGGAGGAGACAATCTTCCATAAACCAGGAAGTGGGTTCTTGTCTGGCACCGAATTTATAGGTTCCTTGATCTTGGACTTTCAGCCTCCAGAACAGTGAGGAATAAATGTCTTTTGTTTATAAGCCACCTAGTCTAGGTATCTTATAACAGCTGGAACAGACTAACAGGATCACAGAGGTGAAGCAGCTGGGCGAACCCAGGAGAGCAATACTGTCATCATGCAAGGGACGTGACTGACAGGAGGCCAGGATAAGGGTGGTGGAAGGGAAGACTTTGACCCACTGTGGGCCAGGGTGTGGGGAACATGATTGGTTGGGATGCTGGATGTCTTCCAGAGTGCCATCAGAGGAAAAGGCCATCACCCAGGGTCTAGAATCGTCCAGCAGGATGAGAAACTGTTCCAGAGGCAGAAGAGAGTGTCGAAGGGATGGAACATGCTGACGATGAGGACTCACCCAAGAGCCGCTGTCATCGCAAAACAGAGGAGGAAGCTGAGCCTGGAAGGGGTGGTGGGAAGTGAGCTCCTTAAAGTCACCTCTTTCCCTAGGGGGGTCTTGGCAAAGTGGTCGTGGGCAGGAGTTAGGAATCACAATGATAGAAAAAGTAGAATTCCTCAGGACATAGAGTATGAGAGTGCAAGTTCTACCTCGGGTAGAGTGAGGGAAGGTGCCATCGAGCCAAAAAGGAAAGAGAATGTGGGTGGCAGGGGCAGGAGGTGGGGGTTTGAGGGCAGGATGGTGATTTTCTAATGTAGAGTTGAGGGAGGCAGAATCTGGGGAGCCCCTGGGTGGTTGTGCTTATGGCCGATGAGACATGATTAAGCCCCTGGTATAGGCCAGGCATTGAGCTAAGTGCCTGGGATGCCTATCTGCCCCCCCTTACCCGATCCCTTGGAGGTAAGTAAAGTTGTCCTCGTTTTATTTTATTCTTTTATTTATTTATTTATCGACATTTTTTTATTATCCTTTTTCTTTTTTTAGAGAAAGAGAGTGTGTGCACACATGTGTGCCAGCAGGATGGGGGGCAGACAGATAGGGACAGAGAGAATCTTAAGCAGGTTCCACACCCAGCACAGAGCCCAACTCGGGGCTCAGTCTCCTGACCCTGAGATCATGACCTGAGCCGAAGTCAAGAGTCAGATGCTCAACTGACTGAGCCGCCCAGGTGCCCGTATCCTTGTTTTATTTTATTTTTATTTTTTTAGGTTTTTTATTTAGATTCCAGTTAGTTAACACATAGTGATTTGTCCTTATTTTATAGATGAGGAAATTTAGGCACAGAAATTTAAGTGACATACCCAAGGTCGTGTAGCTGATGAGTGGTAATTAAAGGCAGAGTTTGAACTCCCATCTGGCTCCAGGGTCCAAGAGCGGGCAGCAGCGGGAGAGGAAAGGGCAGAGGGTATCAGCCCCTTCCAGCCCAGAAGTTATGGTAGGGTGTGGTTTCTGTAAAACTCATTCTCTTTAAAAAAAAAAGTAGCTTGGAAAAGATAATGTGGGTTTGCATCCCATCTCTGCCACTAGGAGCTTAGTGACTTAGGATAAATTCCTTAACCTTCCTGAGCCGACCTTCGCTTTTTATAGAGATGCTGTAATGAAAGTAATAATCAAGGTACCAATTTTAGCAGAACATGCAGGGTGTTCCTATTAAAACATAAATCATATCCTGTCATCGCTCGGCTCAAAACCATCCAATAGCTTCTGAACTTACGGTAAAAACTGGTCTTTACCGTGGCCCTCAAGACCCTAGACCATCTGGTCTTTAAACTCACCTGCTGTTCCTGGCTCCCTCCCTTCCTAGCTCTGGTGACAATCGGGTCTCCTGCTGTTCCTTCAAGACACCAGGCACACCTGATATCTTAGTTCACTCCCTCACTCCCCTAATTCTTTGATTGAAACTCTCCGTGAGGGCTTCTCTCTCCCTTACATAAAACTGTCTGTTCTATTCGGCTTCTCCACTATCTGTTGCTGTGTAACAAATCTGCCCTAAAACGTGGTGGGCGAAAACATCAACAAACATTTTATTTCTCATGGTCCCTGCCGGTCAGGAATTCTGCAAGGGCCCTGCCAGGAGGTTCTGGCTTCTGGATCTCTCTCATCTGGTCATAGTCACATGGTGGCTAGAACTGGAAGAAGGCAGGTTTGAAGCAGCTGGGATTGGCAGGGTCTCTCTTTCCCTCTTCATAGTCTCAGGTCCCTGCAGGTGAACTCTCCCGGGGGGCTCATTTGAGCTACTCACAGCACAGGGGCCTCGGGGCAGCAGACTGTGAATATGGTGGCTGAGGCTTCACAAGGGAGCATTCCAGCAGGTGAGGGGGGGGCTGCATCTCACACGAGCCACATATCCTATTGGTTGAAGTCACAAAACTATCTATTTCAAGGGAAGGAAACAAAGAACCCACCTCTTAATTGGAGAAAGGTCAAAGGGAAATTGTAACAAGGGCCCATGGGATGGAGGATACTGTTACCGGCAGATATGAGCAACTCAGCCTGCTGAACGCCTTCACCTTTTCCTCACCTCACACGCCCCTTACCTGATATTTCTTTTCTTTTCTTTTTTAACTTTTATTTATTTACTTGACAGAGAGAGAGAGAGATCACAAGTAGGCAGAGAGGCAGGTGGGGGGGAGGGGAGGGAGGGAAGCAGGGTCCCTGCTGAGCAGAGAGCCTGATGTGGGGCTCCATCCCAGGACCCTGAGATCATGACCTCAGGGTCCTGGGCAGAGGCTTTAACCCACTGAGCCACCCAGGCGCACCTCTTTTCTTTTTTTAAAGCAGGTTTTTATTTCTTTCTTTCTTGACAGAGAGAGTACATGCATGAGTGGGAGGGGGGCCAGGAAAGGGAGAGAGGGACACATAGACCTGCTCTGAGTGCAGGGCCCCACGAAGGGCTTCTTCATCCGAGACCCTGAGATCGTAGTCTGGGCTGAAACCAAGAGTCAGACGCTTAACCTACTGAGACGCTGACATTTATCTTCCGTGTTGTCTGCCTTCCTGCGCTAAATGTCAGCCTGATTTGTTCACTGCTGTGTTCCCAGGGCCTAGAACAGAGCCTGGCACGTGGTATTCAATAAGTACTTGTCGAATGAATGAATCATGTCTTAATCCTAACTACAGGCCTCAAAGTTAGATATTCCTATAACCATCTTACAGATGAGGGGAGTGAGGCTCAGGAAGGTTTGGTAACTTATGCAGGGATTTCGACGTGTGTCAGCAGCCCCTCTCTGGCCTGCCCTCTGCTTGGTACCCCCAGCCCTGCCCAGAGACACACGCTGCCCCTTGCGGACCACAGTTCAATTTTTACCCAGTCGGTTGCACCTAAGCTGAGGGCAAAGCAATTACACCTTTAATCCCCTTACAGCAGATATTTCTGAGCATGTTCAGAGGGAACCAGCACGTTTTGCATTCAGATTTTATTCCTGGTTTGCTGTGAGAAGGCAATTAAATGAAAGGTTATGCAGCTTTTTCAAATGGCCAGCTCAAACTTTTGGCTTATTTTTGCCCTGCTGTCTTTATAGGCATTTTACCAATATTTATCACTACCTCCCTCAGGGAGCCCTCAGCTCTGTGATATTTGAAATAACAAAGCCTCTCCATTGTGGGCCCTTTAAAAGGTTTCCAGTAAAACTGCACCATTAACATTCACAGTCCCTCATTTATGAGGCCGGATTGCGCTTATTTCCATATTCCTGTTTTGCCAATGAGGATTTCATATAATAGTGTTTGAAGGCTAAAGACTTCAAAGCAAATTCTTTACCATTTTTATCTCGAAAAATATTCAATATTTGTATAATTAAAGTGAAATCTTCCTAGAAAAAAATGACAACTCAAATAATCTTAAATGTACCTGCAAGAAAGAAGCTGCCAACATGACATTTAGCTGTACGGTCACATTCTCCAAGGCGGCCGCTTCTCCTCCTGATTTCTTGTAATCTTTGAAGGTTATGTCACGGTTGACTTCAGATCACTTTTTAAATTATTATGGTCTCCCTTCAGTGTGAGTTCTGAGGGGAGGGGCTCTAACTTTCCTTTGCTCCACATTTTGTCTCTGTCATTGTTATCAGCCTTTTAAAACAAAAGGCAACACAACAAAATCTTCCTTGACCCAGGTTTTGCCTCCAGTCACCATCCTATTTTACTCTTTTCCTCTGTACCAAAGATTTTCAGTCAGTCTGCATACCTTCTGTCTTCATTTTCTCATCTCCGAAATACATGGTGAAGATTTGACAGCGACTTCCAAGCTCATTAGCAATTAATCTAAGGGAATTTCTCAGGTTCTTTTTTTTATAATTGACTGCCCTGTCTGCCTCTCTGGTTTTCCCTTCACGCTCCTCACTTGGCACCCTGCTCAGTGTTCGGGCATCCCTTCATCTAGGATGTCTTCAGAGTATCTCAAGAGTTGGTATCATAATTCATACACCCTTGTGCCTGGGGCTGGCAAGGACATTCAGGGAGAAGAGGAAGAAGCTGGAAGGAGGTCAGGCCAGGGTTAGGGAAATGAATCCATCTAGTGGGTGGGTGGGAACCTCACAGATTTACACTTGGTGTTCAACGGGGCTCGGAGAACTTGTGCTGGACCTGGGCCAAAACTAGTTCTTGGGGTCCAATTCAGTAGTCAGTAGGGATTTCCAGGTAATGCCTCTGCTCATTCAATGAGAATTTGCCAAGCGTCAGTCCTGTGTTAGGCATTGTGTTAGGCGATGCCTAGATAGGTAAACAGTAGATTTCCTTAAGTTACTCACTGGGGAAGCAGAGAAAGAAGTAAACCCAAAAGGAATATCTGGAAGAGTATAGTTTAGCGACGATATTCGTGTCAGTGGTCATGGAAACAAAAGTCATTGCCTTTATTTCATCAATTGCTCTTTCCAGAGTTTGACATGGGACGTACTAGGAAGAAGCATGATCGTGATTGCTTTTCCCAATTAGGCGCATGAATAAATAAGATGCTTTGGTATTTTTATAAATAGCTGTTAAGAGCTCCTGGAATATCTAGAAGCTCTTAAAACTTAAAACTTGCGGTTCTACTTCCTGTAAAATCTTATATTTTTCACTTTCTTTTTACTCACACAAGCACCTGTTTTCTTCATTGCTTAGTCTGTTTAAAGCTCACATCCCAAATGTGAAACAAGAATGACAGACTGTCTAACCAAGCAGAGTAGACTTTCGACAGGCAGTACTCACAAGTAGGAGGAAGAAGGCAAGACAGGTATGGTAAACAGAATAAGTAACTGCTAAACTTGGTAAATACGGTAAACAGAATAAGTAACTGGCAAACCAAATAAGTTAATAACATTATAGAGTAACAACTGTAAGCCATACATTTCAGAAAATTCAAGACCTTAAGAGAGATGTCTGCAAAGGAAGAAATGAGAACTTTAAAAGATGATGTAGACAATGACAGGAAGAGTGAATTTTTCGATTTATGAGATGTGGTCAAAGTTTGCTTGTTGCCAAATTCATCATCGTAAATGCTTTCTATTATTTAAAGCATAGGTTTTAGGTTTGGTTAGACCTGATCCAAATCCCGATGCTGCCACTTGCTGAGCGACCTTCAATGACCTTGCCTCTCAGTGTGCGTTTCTGCATAGGTAAGGTGGGATACCGATGGCTTGCAGTGAGGAACTTACGAAAAATGTCAAGAATAGCATCTGTTATGGAATAGCTACTTAAGTCATAGCTGCGAGTGAAGATTTATTTAAGAGTTCTAGTTTTGTCCTGTAACTATTTAATGAATTTTTTAAAAAGGAACACATAGATTTTCTTAGTGATTCAAGTGCTTTGAAATGATCTCAATGTGTCATACCTGTCTTCATCTAAGAAATGCATCTTTGGGGGCACCTGGGTGGCTCAGTCGTTAAGCGTCTGCCTTCGGCCCAGGTCATGATCCTAGAGTCCTGGGATCGAGCCCCGCATCGGGCTTCCTGCTCGGCGGGAAGCCTGCTTCTCCCGCTACCATTCCCTCTGCTTGAGTTCCCTCTCTCGCTGTGTTTCTGTCAAATAAAAAAAAAAAAAAAAAAAAGAAATGCATCTTTGTTCACTTCTTTTGCTATGAGTGTTCACTTCTACTTGCTATGAGTGTTTCTGGCAATTTTTAATTAAGCCCTCACAGATTTTACATCACTGGCTATGTGGTAAGCAAATTATTTACAAAAATAATATTCTTGCTTCCTTTGGGGGAATTTCCTCCATGGAAATATACAGCATCCAATTTGATGTGCAACAATTTCAGATGTTGAAAAAGGACTTTAATTTGAGAGGGGGTCTGTTTGGATTCTTTAGATTCTGTGAACTGAAACTGCTTTGTTGGTTCTGTTTTTCTGGCTTCTGGGAGAGGAGGAGATATGAATTCAATTAGCACCTTGTTGTTTGCTTTATCCTTCATTTCAGTACAGTTGATGCTTCAAATGCACCCTGGTGTCAGGTTACATCAAAAGAGGGGAAACAGTTTCTTGGTTTTTAATTTTCTACCAAAAAGGAAAGGCACCCATTTTGTTCTGCTCTAATTAGTATGGGAGCTAGTGCATGACTTTGAGGGCAGGCAGATGCTTCAAAGGCGCTTGTAACAGAGATCTTTATTAATTTCCATGCAGGATTTCTCCTTCTGCCGTGTCTAGGCCAAAGGTAGTGGCCCAGGAGGACGAGCAGTGCAGGGTGCTCGCCAACCTAAGCCAGGTGTTACCAAGAACAAGTCACGATGGTGAGAAAATGGCATGTTCACAGTCTCCCACATCTTCCTTCTCCATCAGAAACACAACGTTCATTATTTTATTTAGGGATTCAAAAACTTATTTTAAAGACAGTAACAAGTCTAATTATAAAGACATTTGCTGTGAAGGTGCTGGAATTAAGGCTAGTTTGCCACCCCCTTGTTTGGAAGAAGCCAGAATGGAATCATGCAGAATGTTCACTCTGCCACCAAGTCCTGCTTTTCTAATGAGGAAACAGAGGCCCACATGGCAAACTAAGGATTAAATGACTAATTAGCGCTCTGGTCCTTTTATTAAGCACTGAAATCTTGATCCAGTAATAAAAATTTATCCAGTAAAAGGAGCTTCCCTAACTAACTGGTTCTCACCCATGTTCTTCAAAGGGACTGTGCATCCTCTACACACACCTGGAGGGGACTTTGCCTCCGGGGCTGAGAGACCAAAGCCTCCCCTGTTCTAAGTGACATTCTGCAGCTTATGTCCCAGGAGCACTAGAAAGCCTGTGGTCCAGCAAGCTGCAAGGATGGTCAATCCATTTAAGTTCAGTGAGCACTTCGTTCTAGTTAACTGAGCATCTACTTTGTAGAAGGCACTGTGGAGGCTCATAAATGAGAGAAACACTGAGAGTCTACCCTAGCCTATAAAACATCACTTTGGGAAATGTTTAAAATGGAGGTAAGCTCTAGGCCTTCCTTTAGGCTAGAAGTCACAGGCTCAAATGCCTGCAGAGGCCCAGCTGAGGACATAAAGGAGTGATTTGGCCTGGATGTGAAACAATTTGGGGTGGGCGGGTGGGGGCTGGGCTCTTTCCAGCTGGAGAGTGCTCGCCTGTTTTAAAGGGGCAGCTGCTACTCATTCCCGGCCGATTGTGTTCCTGTGCAGAAAGGCAGCACCAGTCGGGCTAATACTGAAGATTTCTCAGGAAAAGCCAGAAATCTCAATTTTGAGGTAAAATCTCTCAAAAGGACTGTGCAGGCCAAATGGACCCAGCTCAGTTTGATGTGCAGAGCGGTCCCAGGGAGCAGGGCACAGTGCCCTTCATGATCATTCTTTTTCATCCCCTGCCATACCTACCTTTCCTTTTCCTGCCTGACTGTAACCTTTCTTCTCCCCCAGCCCCCTCTGGCCCAGGCTCGGGTTAAGCAAATGTTCCAGAGGAACACTGAGTGTCCATCGTGGGCTCAGTACGAACAACCTTGAGCAACACTACTCTGGGGTAGGCACCTCACTGGAGATTCGTAATTTTTTTAGAAACACAGTATTTATGATCTTCTTTCAGGGAAGAAATGTATCCATTTTGGTCAGGACTTCGAGGCTGACACGGGTTAGGGCTGTTGGAGGATGCACAGGAGAGAACTCCATTCTGCAAGGAGTGAAAACAGCTTCAAATGCCATGTGGAAGTCACTGCCAGAAGTGTTATATTAGTGTTAAAACTGGGTTAAAAAATCTAAAGGGATGAATGGACCAACCATTAAAAGACCTGCATGTGACTCCCCTATCTTTCTCCCTCTCTCTCTCTCTCTCTCTTTTTTTTTTTGACAATTTTGTGTATTCAGCGGCACCTGGGTGGCTCAGATGGTTCAGTGTCTGCCTGTGGTTCAGGTGATGATCTCCTGGTCCTGGGGTCCAGCCCCAGGAGCCCCACGTCTGGCTCCTGGCTCAGCAGAGAGCCTGCTTCTCTCTCTCCCTCTGCCTCTCCAACCCCATGCTCACTGTCTCTGTCTCAAATGAATAAATAAAATCTTAAAAAAAAAGATTTTATTTATTTATTTGACAGAGAAAGAGAGCACAAGTAGGGGGAGCAGCAGGCAGAAGGAAAGGGAGAAGCAGGTTCTCTGCTGAGCAAAGTGCCAAATGCGGCTTGATGCACAGCTGGGGCTTGATCCCAGGACCCTGGAAGATGCTCAACTGACTGAGCCACCCAGGTGCCCCTCTCTCTCCTTCTCTTAAGGAGATAATGTGAATATCAGAACAATAAATGCAGACAGACAGTGTCTACCATATTTAAAACACTGCCTATGATGCAGGCATCAGGAGCTGAAGGTGAAGAATGTCAGCCAAGGAGAGGACATGAGGAGTTAGTGAGAGATGGGTAACAGAAGGAATGAATGGGATTCGAGGAGGACATTCAAGTTACCCCCAGTAGGGTCTAGAAAAGCGAAGGAGCAGACCATTAGAGGACATGGCGTGGAAGAGCCAGAATTACATGCATTGGAAAAGATGACTTTGGAATACAAAATAGGAAAGTCAGAAGTCAATAGATGATAGACAACAACGAGCAGAGAAGGGATTCGGGGTTATGCCATAAATATATGTACACATGTGCAATATTATACTGGAAAATGGCTAACCACTGGTCCTCCTAGGGGGGCGGGGGGGAAGCCTTGATTTGTAGTATTTGCTTATCATGTGGTATAAATACTCCTACAGTGACTAGTTTCAGGCTATTGAGGTGAAGGCATTGAAAGCAGAGCCGGGAAGAGATGTGCATGGTCAGGCCCCTGCAAGGTGAAAGGTAAGGAAGGGGACATAACAAGATCCAAGGAAACTCCAAGATCCTGGGGTGCCTCAGTGATGAGGGGTAACGAAGTCGAAAGAGCAGCTCAAGAGTGACAGCAGAGGTCCTGAAGCCAGAGAGGTGCACATAGAGATTAGAAGGACCCCTCCAGCTAGGAGGGTGACTGTGGAGAAAGGGGTGGAGGCTAGAGCTTATGATCTAGGACCCGAAGCCATAGGGGGCAGTGTTACATTGTGCTCAAGGTCATTGAATGTCAGAGGGAGATGTCTTGGGATGTTACGCACCATTGTCCATTGCCAGTTGTTGAGCGTCTTCTATGGGCATGATGCTGGGTGGACTCTAAAGACGTATAAGACAACATTCCTATCCATTTGGTAGTGAGATGAGGCCTGGACACAGGACATAGAGTGTCATGTGGCTGAGACAGGTTAGGGATGCTATATACTAAAAGATGAGGCTCTTAATATTCATAATGGGTACCACTTATCTGAGCCCTTACAATGTGCCCAGCACTGTGTTAGGTACTTTACCTGTATTCCTTTTACCCTTCAGAACACCAACTGATATAACAGATGAGGAAATGGAGTCAGAAATTTTAAATAACTTATCCAAGTTCACACATCTGGCAAGTGGCAGAGTCAAGCTTGAAACCCACATCTCTCTAATGTTAAAAAGCCTGTCCCCCAACCACTGTGCCTCCTAGCCCCCACCCCCTTAAAGACAAGGCTCTAATGGAGATGAAGGAGAGTGTTATAGGAGATTTAGAGTTTCTTTTTAAAAAATTACTCAGCTTGCATATTCCTAAAGAGTCAATTCATGTTAAGAACTAATTTCCCTTGTGCTCGCATGTGACATGTATTTTTAGGATCTGCCGTTAGCGAGTGTATTTTTGTGTGATTGAGTGGGAGAGTGGGAAAGTTTTTTGCAGAGCTGTTTAAAACGGAATGCAGGGGGCACAGCAGAGACTTTAAAATCTCTGTCATCTAATGTCTTGGAAAAACCACAAAGAGACGTGTTCTCAATTTATTATTCTGTGTACATCCTCAGATGAATGACTAGTTAAAGGTATTGTTAAAGCATTTTAAATGACCCACTTCCAGCAGCGAACAAAATCACTTACTGTGCCAAGCCAACTGGCGTTTCTGAGATTATAAAACCACAAAGTGAGGAAAATGTTAAAACTGCTAAAGCAAAAAAGATACACAATAATGGAGAAGGATAAAAACTGAGCTTTATTGTCTCCGTGGGCAGATGGCTGGCCACTAGGTGGGCCTCGGTGTAACGTCCAGGGTAATTGGCTGCTGGGGTGTTTCTGGCGAGACAGCTTCAGACTTCAGCTCGGGACCCAAAATCCTGGCACATTCTTTCCTGGGCTCTGCTTTCTGCCTTCTCCTCACGATAGATCTGACAGTTGATCCAAGCAGGCGATTGCAAACAGAAAGTTACCTTTATCTTCAAATGCTTTTCTGGAAATAACGACGTGAAAAGTAATTAAGGACCGGATTTCCGATCCACCATTCTCTTCTGCATGTACAATTATCCACAGATATAAAATTGCCTGCTTTGATAATTATACCCTCCAAATGAGGGGCAAGTGGCTAATTATGCCCACATGTGGCCGATTGCACTCTCCATTAGCCAATTATGTGCACGATTATTTGTGCACATAAATAATTGTACTCATGGAAAATAGCCGTCCTCCTTTCAAGTGCTCCTGCTTTGAGTGGCTGATGGAGTGATTGTCACACTGGAAATGTACTCATTGGGAGTAAAAAAGTATTGAGTACCGGGAAACGCATAAGTGACCTGAGCTTGCAGGTGGGCACCGAAGCAAATGGCAGTGGGAGTCCAGGAGAGCGGGAAGGACCGCGGGACAGAAGGGCGAGCCTGTGGGTGAGGAGGGTACTTCCGAGGTTGGCAGAGTGGCTCACATGTGGTGACCTTGGGCAAGTCATTAACCTTCCCTGGATTGTACTGATTCTGCATACGCAGTAAGGATAATAATAACGCCCCAATCCTAGCTCTAGTGTAGGATGGATCCGCCAATCCAGAAGGATTTGCCATCTACTTCGGATAAAAGCATTACATGACGGGGCCTCATGATGCGGATCAGCATGTTTCCCTCTGCCAAGGAAAGGCAATGACCCTTCTTAGCAAAGCAGGACCTTTTTTCACAGTTTGAATGACCAGCAAACTCAATGCCAGTGAATGTTGTGAGGCAGGGTCACTTTTAACAACCCCAGAACTGTGATTTTGATGCCGATGCTAACAAGTAGTAGATGTCACGGTGTCAGGGGTAAGGCCAAGAGGCAAGACAGCAGTTCTGCTACCTGCCTGTGCTCCCATCTTCCCTTTCACACACAGTAGAAGGAAGTATTCTGCCTCATGGGGGGAAGGAAAAAGATTCACAGAGGCAAACATGCTAAGTTAGTTTTGAAAGAAGAGGTGTTTGCCATATGGGTGGGACATGGGGGGATGTGGTCATATTATAGAAAACGAAGGCATAAAATAGCCTGTCTATAGTTAAATGTGTGGACTTGGAACCAGACTCTGCCTGGGTTTGAATCCCAGCTGTGTGATATTGAGCAAGTAACTTAACCTCTCTGTTTTTCTGTCCACTCTTATGAAATGGGGATTCTAATAGACTTGTGTCGTAAAGTTTTGTAAGGGTCCAATTAATACATATATAAATAGAAGTATTTAGAACAATGACTAACACGGAGGAAGCACTGTCTGCCATTATTTTAATTACTAGACTAAAAATAGACCAAAAATTCCATCTAAGAAAAGTAATAGTAGTGGTTCTCAATCTTCAGTATATCTAAAAAATCACATGCATGACTTAGCAAATAAAGCAAACTCCTGGGTTCCAGCCTCGGAGATTTTCCCTCACTAGGTTGGGCTAGAGTCCAGGCATCTTCTCTTCAAACAAGCATCCCCCCCAGTCCTACCTCGTGAGATTCTGACGCAGGTGACCTGTGGGCCAGGCTTTGAGAAATAGAATCACACAGAAGTGACCCCTGACCACAGCCCATTCCTTACCTGGCATATCTAACATGAGAGAAGAAGGAGATTCTAAGGCCTCGTGTCTAAGGTCTTTCTCTGGGATTTCTGCTTATAAGAGCAGGCAGTGAGAAGTCTCCTCCGAAGCAGCACTGTGTGCGTGCTGTGTGCTCCGATGGGCACACTAGCAGCTGCCTTCTCCAACTCTTCTGTATATTCAGGAGAGGGTTTTTTTTTTTTTTTTTAATTAGTATTTTTGTGCTGAGATGAATCTTATGTCTCTTAATTCTATAAATGAGGAAACCAAAGTGTGAACATCTGCACTTAGAGGAACAAGTTACCAAGGCCAGACACGCCCAGCTCCGGGAGATTCCCAGCAGTGGAGATGAAGAGGACTTGCCCCCAGTGCAAGATGAAGACCTGTGGCTGGAAACTCCCCATTTGCCAGCAACTGGTTCTGCCGACGGTGTGTCAATGCTTAAGGTAAGCGGTTCTTCAAAATGCTGCTTTTGTAAGCCTGGTTTCCCGAAATAGGAATATTCTAATGGTAGCAAAAATGAAAATGTCTTCTGGATTGAAAAAGGACCCACAGCATAATGGTTATCCCACAGTCCTCTCCCTGGTTGATGACTGGCTGGCTGGCCAGCCTCCAACCCCGGGGTCCAAATGCTGAAGCAATTGTAGACAGGATCCCAGGCCTACTGGCCACTTCAGAAATATGTTGTTGGTATAAAAAGAAATATTAATTCATGATAATAAAAATATTGTACTTAAATACTAACCCCCCCCCCAAAAAGAACTTTGCTTTCCCCGTATCTACATACTAAATCTTCATGAAGACACATTCCCCTAAAAACCCACTAGTGCCAGAATGTGTGTTGTACTTCGTGCTGTATTCACACAGATCTCATAGACTCAGTCAGGAATCGCAGAGAGCAAAGGTCTCTGCTCCCTGTCTAAAGCCTGAACCCTCTGCGTCACAGCCCTAAGAACAGCCTCTCCCCTCTGCTGGAGGGCGGATTTAGGGGCCAGCTGTCCTCAGCCCGGCTCCAGCTGACATTTTCACCCCCGGCTTCCAGATGCCAACGTCGGAGGCACACTTACCTGGAGCCAGTCAGGCTGGAGGGAGGGACCGACCCTAACAAGACAATATGTGAGAAGGATAATCGTGAAGCCCAGCTCCAGACCGGAGAAAGTGAGCACCACATTTTTGAGGACAGAGGAGATGAGCTTTGATGGCTGGGCACTCCTCTGCCCGCCAGAGCAGCCCATTCCATCTGGGTGGCTCGGACTATTGGAAAGTTCTTCTCCACACATTGCTCATGTACCTTCAATCCATTCTTGCTGTGCTGCTTGCTCACCCCGGCTTCCCTTATCTCTCCTTATCTCTCCCTCATGTGCTCCCTTTCTGCCTTACCCCCTCCTCCTGACTAACGAGTGCCAGCCACCCTGGGGCCTTTTCTCTGGTCCTTAATTGGCCAAACTCATTCCTGCATCCAAGTCCTTATACCTGCTGTCCTACCTCTTGGCAAAGCTGCCTCCTTCCCGTCCTTCAGGACTCAGTTCAGATGTCTCCTCGCCCAGTGTCAAGTTCCTCCTCCCGTTCCTCTCACTCTCTGTACACTGTTAACTCCCTTCTAGCACTCACCAACATTTATACTTATTTAAAAATGTAGCTATTTGTACATTCTCTCTCCTGTCCCCCTCCTTCACTGCAAGCCTTCATAAGCCAGCATTTAAACTCAGTAAATAGATAACAGACCTATTCCTCAAGACAATTATATATCATTTTCAGTCCATCCTGCATTGATAAATGTTTTTTAATTGTATTAGGCATGAATAGAGCAAGGGTATTTGTTCACCTGTTCTTACCTAGGGATGTATCGAAAAAGGATTTAAAGTAGACATTTTGGGGGCCAAATATGTGTGGCGACGAGGCAATCTTCTATTCCTAAATACCCAGCTCTTCCAGCTCACTGTCCCAATGTGGGCCTATCAGGCCTCGGGTCCCCTTCAGACCATGTGGTCTCTGGAGCTGTGGCCCTCGGGGGCTGGCAGGGGGCACCAGATTCAGCCAGCCGCCTGGAATGCCAGTTGCACAGGACCGGGTCAGTACTGACCGGGCCCACGGGCTGGGGTGGGTAGTGGCTGTAAACGCCTTTCCCCAAGTCTTCCAAATGGCCATCAGACAGTGTTAATGACTTTTGATTTCGGTTTGAACAGAGCAGTCCCTTGGGCCATTTACTGTGCTGTATCATCCTCTCTGGAAAGTAAGTGCTAAGTAACTGCCCAGCAGACTGAGGAAATAAAATGCTCACAGAGGGGGAAAAAAAAAACCAGAGAGCCCAACTTCTCATAACACAGTGTTTAGGTCTCGAACTGGATTGTGAAAGGGTGCTTGAATTTTCTGTATTCATTGTGAGAACACTCATTTATTCCCTCCCTTCTCCTCACACCTGCCTGGTTGTCTCTCCATCACATACACACACACACACACACACACACACACACACGCTCACGCTTGCACACACCACACACAGAGTCATTGCCAATAGTAATAGAGTTGCTTCTTTACCTCTTGGAAAGAAACCTCATTCTGATGAAGACCGCGCTGACTGGCCTGGCTCTTAATTGTGGAGACAATGCGTTATGCCGTTATCTCTGCACAGCTGACAGGACTGGTGGAAGCTGTCCTCTAAACAGAATAAGGTAGAGAGATTCCTGCCAGGGGTTGGCAAAACTGCAGTCTTTTCCCCCACACTCATGGCTTCTGAGGGAGAGAGGAAGAGGGGAGCAACGAGCACGTGTGGGCAGGGCCCCTGAAGGGAAGATGGGGGAAGAAATGTATGTGGAGGTCAGGCCGGCTAACAGAAAGGATTCACTCCTGAATAACTGCTTTTACCCCTTTGGTAGCCGCTCTGAAGTAACTTGGCAGAAGTTCACAAAGAACCTGATTGTAGGGACAGGAGGAACCCCTTAAGGCTTTTACTCCTGCACAGACTCTTGAGAAGGTACCCTGCACAGTGGTCCGTATTCTTGCCTTGACAATGCTAAAGACAAGGACCACAGGTCATGGCCCTCCTCCCGCGATTAGGATGAAAGGTGACATCTCCTGAGGGTTCACCATGTGCCAAGGGCCGATCGAAGCACTTTGCTGGATAATCACATCCACTCCTCACAGTTATCAGAAGGGAGTGGATATGGAGCAAAAACCAATAAGGGTGTCCGGGAATAGCTACCCTCCTTGGGCCCCTATAAACATAGTAATTGTGTTTTCTTCTCCAAATCCTATGTATTGTATCTACTGCTGAGATACTCACTGTAGAAAAGAGACGTAATAGTAATGATGTAAAAGTGTGCTGGTCAAGACAGCATCCAGCCGCGGTGCTCACTGAAGCCTGAACCCAAAACCAGCTTCTCGATCGTCCCAGGATGAAGATCGCTTGGTTGAGGACAAGCCAGGTAAATGGCTACTCTTCGTTATGTAAATGAGCAGCATAAAGAGATCTTTGTATTTTCTGAGATTCAAAAATCTGCCTCACTCTTTGGGTAAAAGGTGGCAGGTAGAGGTCGTCCAGGTAAAGGGAGCCCAGTACCTGGTTCTGTAAGGTGGCAGACCCTGAAATGAGAGCCACACTTGGAGCCTATATGCCCCTGGCTCTGTGCATGGACTGCCAGAGCTAATCACGAACAGCCGTAACTTTGGAACAAGTGCAGCACATCCTCGGCTAAGCTTGGCCCCGACAGAGAGGGCTCTCATCCTGTAGAAACCCATCGCATGTGTGCTTTCCTCTAGGCTGGAAAAGGCATGATCAGACTAGAAAAAAAGCATCATGAAAGGGACTGTGACATCTTGTGGAAATGGTCTAAGTAGCCTCCATTTCCATTTGGTGTTGGAAGAAAGCGGACCCATCTTTGTGCTCAGCAAAGCCTTGGGAGAAGGCAACCTTATGGAGGAATATGCTATACTTGCTGCGGTGTTGACGAGGGAGAGAGGAAGGGCGAGTACTGCTTCCGGCCGTCATTCAGGAACCTGGCTGACAGCACATTGCCATTTTTAACATTTGGTTTCCAAGGTTATTCCCATCCTTGAAGTCTCTGCTGCAGTCCATGAAAGAGGATGGCTTGGAGGAGCACAGATGGGAATTTTTATGGGCCAGACTTGAAATGTGCATATACCATTTCTGATCATACCCAACTAGAATGGGGGCTGAGAAATAGATTGTGTGGAAAGGTAGCAGTTTCTGCCACCTAAGACAAGGGGGATCCAAAGCTATTTATTAGAAAAATATAATTAAAAATGATGATAGGTAACATTTATTCAAAACTGACTATATCCCAGGTAGCACTTTAAGAGTTTTCATGGATCAACCCATTTAACGCTGACAGTGGCCCTGTGAAGTCAATGCTGATATTATCCCCATTTTATAGATAAGGAAACTGAAGTCCAGAGGGGGTTGAGTAGAGAAGTGATCATAATTGTGCCCTCAGGCTTTGAGCAGTGCCCAGAAGTATCACCTGGAATCTGATGTGAGAAATTCTCAGACGAGGTGGGAACAAGGGGTAAAAGGGCACTGAGACTCAGTTGCCCAGTTGGGGATGGATGGATGAATGGGTGAGGCTTGAAGTTTGATAGAGAAGCTGATGTTCGACAGCTTCTGCAGAGCCTTGAAGGGTGAGAGACTGGACAAACTGGGGGGTCCGGCAGGCAGGAGGCAGAGGAAACCATACCACTACCACGGAGACACTGGAGATACTATAGCGTATCTGGACAAACTGGGGGGTCTGGCAGGCAGGAGGCAGAGGAAACCATACCACTACCACGGAGACACTGGAGATACTATAGCGTGTTTCGGGTATTAAAGGATAATTCTTTTAAAGGTGAAGTCATGCCCTCATGCAAATATGAAATGAACACATGTCAAATATTTTATTTAACTTATAATTAATGAGGAAACCAGTAAGATGTTACAACTGGTTCCAAGGAGAATTCAAAGAACCACGTAATGGGCAATGAGGAATGCTGAAGTGAGCTGACAAGTAGATGCAAAATGGGTTTATCCATAGAGTGAGAATCGGGTATTTTCCACTAGATATGATTCGGGTGCATTTCCATGCATCATTATCAATTTTACACAACAGGCAGAGTTGTAAAAGAGCTCAATGACAATGAGAGGCACGACTAATCCACAGGGTATGCTAGACAAGATGCCCTCGATTTTTTTCCCTCATTTTAAAGACTTTTACAGTTTTTTTCTGATAAGGAGTATTGGTGATTCTGTGTGATAGGAGGCGAGACTGGAAAGACAGCAGAGCCCAGTTTTAAGGGGTAATAAAAGTCCTCCAAAGGCACATGGACACTATCCTACAGGTCAGTAAGTCTCACTCTATTAATAGAGACTGTAATAGAGACACCTGTCGAGCTTGTCCTTGTGCACTTCTCAGGCCAACTCCTAAAGAGTCTGAGACACTAGGTTTCAGGTGGAGCCTGATAATGTGCGGTTGTATAAACAACCCCCCCCACCCCCCGGGGTGATTCTAACACACTTTGAGAAACATTCATGGAACTAGTAGAGAGCTGTCGAAGGTTGTTAAGTAGGGTAATAACCTGAAGACATCTATGTTGGAGCAGAGAAAACTTGATTAGGAGGAGGAGAATCTCAATGGCCTTAAAAGAACAATTCACATTTGAGGGCTGATGGAGACCCCCGAATGTGTGAGGCCCATGGCATATATTAGATATGAGAGTAGCCTGAACTAATTTGGTGTCAGGGGGGGAATGGAGGGGGCAGAATTAAGAGGGATTTTCATTGCAGCCTGAAAACTCCTCCTCCCAAATTCAGGCCCAGGGCTGCCCCCGTGGACGTGTGTCCATCCTCTTCCTGGGCCTACAGGGACGGGCCTGGGCACCTGATAAATAGGGAGACTTCCCACTAATGTAAAGCCTGGACTTTGGAACTCTCTGGATGTGATTCATGCTTTCTAATAACAATGGAGATCTGAACCATAAAAAGAATCCAAGTTCTCAACTCATAAAGCCGCTCATCATTTGGAAGGGGTAAAACACTGTCACTATTTTCAGTCATCCGTGAAATGAACATTCTGGGGAGATACAGTGAGTCGATGCACCACCCTTGAGCAGGGGGCAAAATGAATTCTCACCGGGGATACTTGGTATTTTAAGAGGATGGCAAAGGAAAGAATAGTGGGGGTGGGGGAAAAACTGAAAGAGATTTCCCCCAATTATCTACTGCAATAGAAGATAATTAAATTATAATCTTAATTGAGTAAGCATTCATGGGTCCCTTATTTGAATTGGTTCCCAACTATTCATGTACAAATATGATACATTGAACTGAAGCTATTTTAATAAAACATCCATTTTCAGAAGCTGTAATAGGTTCTCCCAGGTCAGATTTGATAAGCTATAAAGAATAAATGCCAACTCATATTTTTCTGTGGTAATGGTAAATAAAGAGGAATGAGTGGTTCAAACCGATAGTTTAATTTTAGACAAGAGTTTGACTCCTCTCCTGTCCTTTCACCAAAGCTGTTACCAAGTAACCAAGCCGATTGGCTTGAGTCTCCCTGTTCGGCTTTCACCCTTACCCCAACCCTCTGTGCAGACACTTTTCATCTGTTAAATGAAAGAGTGGTTGTGTAACTGGGGCTATCCTGAGCTAGGATTCCTGAAGTCTACGTTCTGATTCTCTCTTGCCTGCTAAGTCTGTGAATGACCTTCAGCAAAATGCCTAAGCTCTGCATAGAACCGCAGGCTTGTCATCTCAAAGATGGAGTTATAATCCCGTCTCTCTCTTGAGCCCACACTGAGAAAAAGATTACATGACTGCAGTTATTGGAGAGCCTCATGGAAAGATGTCTTATAAATATTATAATTAATGTTATCATGAAGTATTCCTTTTTTTTTTTTTTTTTAAAGATTTTATTTATTTGACAGAGAGAAACACAGCGGGAGAGGGAGCACAAGCAGAGGGAATGGTAGCGGGAGAAGCAGGCTTCCCACGGAGCAGGGAGCCCGATGCGGGGCTCTATCCCAGACCCCTGGGATCTGACCTGGGCCGAAGGCAGACGCTTAACGACTGAGCCACCCAGGCGCCCCTCATGAAGTATTCCTTTAGTGCAGATCTCCCACGTATAAATATCAGCAGAGTAAGAAGTCAGTTTTCCCTGAAGCAAAACTGAAATTTGAAAATGCAAGTTGGAGGAGCCTATTTTGCCATGGAGGATTCCAGAAGTTCTGCAACACATATGTAATTTTTTTCCTACATGGACTGTTAATGACAAATTTTGTCTTAAAATTTCTTATTTCTAGTACTGCCCAGAACCTTAATAATAAAGCCCCCTGGGAGGTTTCTAAAATATTTTCATACAACAGTTTTCATGACCATTAAATTTTCCATATAATATCAGTCTATACAAGGGCTCAGAACCACTCTGTGTTTGTCATTTGATTAGAAGAAAATATACATTAATTGTTACAAAGGAGAACATTAACTTATATGTAATAAACATTTACAAATATATACACAGTATCATCCTTTGGCTGGTTTAGAGGTTAGAAGAAACAATTGCAATGTATTGCAGTGGACAGAGGACAGGACCAGGAGTCAGGACACTGGGGTTCCTAGGAAGCACTTAATAAGGCTGCATGGTATAGCTTAGGGCTATTCCAACAGTGGGCCAGCCTGGCATCATGGGTATCTACCCAGGGTCTTGTTAGAAATACAAATTCTTGACTTTGACCCTCAATCTACTGAATCAGAATCCCTGAGTGTGGGCCATAAAACTTGTATTTTAGTAGGTTCTGGTGGGATTCTGATGTACAGTGGAGTTTGAGAAGTACTGTGTAGTTGATCCTCACTTAGACTCACCAGGAATGTGATCTTGAATAAGTTATATCATCTCATTGAGTTCGACTTTCTCATATTTAAAATCTGCACAATGATGTCTATATTACAGGTTTACTTGGAAGATTAAACAAGATGTTGATGTCTGGTCTGAGGCTGACATTCAATAAATGGTAGTTTTCTTGCTTCTCTGCTCTTCCGCAGACTAGCTAGTTAAGTGTGAGCAAGTAATGAAGCTGTTCTCTGTTTAGTTTCTTCATTTGTAAAGTGAGGGAGACATCCGTTATACTCAGTTCACCAGGTGGGTTCCAAAATCAGTTGAAATTATGTGTGTGACAGCTCTTTGTACACTTTAAAAGGATTAGACATATTTAAGAGATTAATGGGCCTGTGTTGCTGCTTTTTAAGCTCACGTAGGTGATAAGATTGACTCTGTTCTGCGTCCATATAGAAACTCTAAAGAATGTGCACATTTGAAACAGAGGTGTCATCCCAGGAAGTTTACCTGTTCACCCAAACTAGTGCACACCGATTGGTCTCCTGGTGGTATGCTGGAGTCAGCCTCTACCAGCTCGTTAGGGCCAACTTGTAAACCCCCAAGAATTTTTTTGTTTTGTAAATTGGTTGTTTAAATTAGCCATTATTTAAAATTAAATTATATAAATGAACTTAATATTAAATAAATTAAAAGCAAAGGTGATAATTATTTTACACTCCTCCCTTCATAATTATTTTACTCTCTATACCTTGAGATTATTCCCATTGCTTGCATACATATGGCAACCATACTTCATACTGGTAAGCTGTCTGCTCACTCCACAGAGACTGACATTGGGCCAGTAGCTTAAAATTGGCCATCGTAGAAGAGTTTTGCCCCATGGAGATAGGCCAATACTACAAATCAAGGCTTTTTTTTTTTTTTTTCCCCTCTTTTTCTGGAGAGCTGTCACAAATTTACCAATACACCATTGGTCTTACCTTGGTTAATTTACCACAGCTCAAGGTCTGACTGCAGCCTTAGAAACTGAGATTTGCAGCATGTTGAGAATAGAGGCATTTCTGTGGGAAGGAATCATTATCCAGGCTCACAGACTGATATATATACACCATCAGAATATCCATTTATTAATTTACAGCAAGGAGAGTTGCCATAGGACGTACCCCAGGGAAGGCAAAAGGAGCTACTTACACATTTTGAATGTTTAATGACATTAGGCCAAGATGACATAGACATTCCTTCTCCACAACAGGGACACTGGTTAGCTTAAAGTTAAGCTGAGTCCTTGGGCAGGGTCATTCTCTCCTTTGGACCTTAGATGGGCACTGTCCACTTTGCTCAGGGACTCTCCTTTCTTGACATGATTATAGTTTACTTTGCCTTTCTGCCCCCACTGATGAACTTATCCTTTCTTAACACATGGCGATGACTCCAATCAGGGCATAGTCAAAACCTGACAGCTATTCATCTTCAAGGCACTGCCTTTCAAAGACAAGTTCAGGGACCATATACATCAGGATCATTTGGATGTGTCTTAAAAATGCAGGTACTCAGGCCTTCCCTACAACTGCTACATTAGAGTCTCTGCTGGGAGCCCAGGAATCTGTATTTTCAACAAACTACTAGGTGATTTCTATACACACTGCAAGTGTGACAACCGTTCCTTGAAATTTCTTTGCACATTTCCACTCAATACATAAAACTAATAATTTCTGAATTTTACTCCCAAGACACCTGTAGCTTCAAGTTCCTGGGGGCACCACACTGCAGTCCCCCCTACCACTCCTACCACATCCATCATAAGAGAGATTGCACCAGACAGTGTGGCTATATTAGTACAAATTCACCCCCATTTAGGAAAACTCAGTTCTAATCCCAGCTTCAGGCCAGTCGCCACCTTTTCAGTCCCTTTCATTAAGGGCCCACCCATTGTTATTACCCCTCGATGGCAGAGCTAGAAGTGCAAGATTGGAATTTGTTCTATATGAAACCTAAATGTACACAGATGGAGGTGCATGGGTTTTGGTATCATCTCTAAGAAGCAAAAGGAATAAACTTCGGCGAGTAGGACATGATCAGAATCATTCTAGCTCAGTGGTTCTTGACCCCGGGCAACTGTGGCAATGGAGACATTCTGGGTGTCGCAACTGGGGATGGAGGGGAGTCATGGGGTGCTACTGGCATCTAGTAGGAGGAGAGCAGGGATGCTGTTAAACATCCTACAAAATGCAGAACAGTCCCTCCAACAAAAAATTATCCATCCCTGGATGTCAATAGCTCTGAAGTTGAGAAATTCTGCTCAAACTCCCTTTTCTCTTTCACATTCTAGTCCACTGTTGTCCTTTCAGCTTTAGGACTCATCCAACAGCCTCTTGCCCCTGCAGTTTCTGGAGAATTTTTTAAAGGGCTGAATCATTTTAATGTCACAAGAAAAAAAATAAATTCACAGGAAAGGACGGGTCATTTTGTTTAATGATGTTTTGCCTTTCACCTAGCAAGAGCTCAATAAATATTTTTTTTAATTAAATGGATGAGTAAATTAAAACATTACTTTCACATGTGTTTGAATAACAGGAAGATGGCTTCATATACATTTATAACTTGTTCTGGTATTTGTCTCGTGTAGATCATCAAATGCAGGCTTTTGCGCTTTGAATGGATCCAATAATAATGCTCTTTAAAAAAGAAAGTGGCTGTGATTTGCTGAGAGTGTAATGTTCATAAAAGCCAGCCCTGAATCCAACCCCCTAGATCTATTTACGGAATTCAAAGAATGTCGGAAAAGCATGTGGCTTCAAGGTTAATGTGTAAAATTCACAGAAACTTGAAAAATCACTATGACTGAAAAGAAAGTATGAGCACTCTGCATGCCATTAAATTAGAATGACAGCCAAAGCCGGTTAATGATAAAAACAGCTAATTCAACAAGTTTTTACATTTGCCTCCTGCCCCACTTCACATTTAATCCATATGCCTTAAAGAGATATAACGAAAAAGGGGGAGCTCTGAACCAAATTTGCTTGATAGTACACACCCCGGTCAAACACTGAGTTTTCTATCTGCAGCTTGGGTGCGTCTATCATATACTAGTCAGGAAGCAATGCGAAGAGAGGAAGAGATATAAGCCCAGGGCTTGATTTGGTTACAGAGCCTGACAACATCAGTGAGTGATCTGGGATCTAAGGCAGGAAGGCAAAAGAAGTTCTAGATAAAGGAGCCTCATCATCGTCACACCATACAATCATAGACCCCTGGAAGTTTACAGCCGATGTGGTTAGAAATTTAAAAATCCAGTCTTTTTAGTTTTCATCTGAGAAAACAGATGGCCAGAGAGGCTAAATAATTTGTTCAAGAACACAGAGCACAGACCATCCTAGAATATAAACCCCTTAGCAAAGCAAAGTAAGCCTTTGATCTCTCTAGTCAGAATTAACTAGTATTGCCCAGGGTCTCATGTCTGCCTCTGTTTAGCACATTTGCCAGCCTGATGAGTTTGGGAGTTGTTTCAATATCTACCCCTTTTATTGTACCATCACTCCCCCATTCCTCTTCACTTGTCTGTGCCTTGGACTCAAAAAATGTTGGTTAAATCAAACTGAGTTGAGCCCAGGTTTGCTGATCAGTCTGGTGCACCAGGAATCAGGATAGCTTGTGATTTGTCTTGGTAATCTCTACGCATCAAGTTGTTTTGAATTTTATTTTTTTAAATTAATTTGTATTTTAAGTAATCTCTACACCCAACATGGGGCTTGAACCCCAGACCCAAAGATTAAGAGTTGGGTGCTCCATGCCCTGAGGCAGCCAGGTGTCCTTGTTTGAATTTTAAAATATAATTGGGTGAGGCTTGGGGGTAGATAAGACCCCCAAATGTATTTTTGTTAATTTTTAATTTTTTTCTTTTGCTCTTTTCTTATTATAATTCCTGTTCATTATAGAAACCTGAGAAAATAGTAGATAAATATAGAAATAAGATAAAAATTACCCATAATTGTACCACACATTTTTTTAAGCCCTAGGTAAATGCTAGGAATGCAGTGTACCATCAAAGGTTAAAGTTTGGAGGAGCATAATTGACTTAAGAAATTATCTAGGCTGGACAGTTCTTGCTGGGGTAATTTTACAGATGACATTATTGAGAGAATAAGTTACTAGCCAATCTCACACAGCGAGGAGGGGGCTTAGGAGGATATTGGAACCAAGATTTCTAGTTTCCAAGGATAGTCAAGGGGGAAGTGCTAAAAATCTGACAATATCCCTCTGGATGGACATTTATTCTATTACTACAATAAGCCACATGGTAAGTCATAAGGGACATTTCATACTTCTAATCTGTCTCTACTGTATTTAGAATCTGATAATGCCACTATTAGAATTCATCTCTTTAAGAATAAAAGGAACCGAGGAACTAAAGAGAGGGTTGCAATAATCCATTAATTATATCCGTTAAGCTTCAGTTACAGCTAATAAGGAATATCACATGACCACGGTGTGTGCTTGTTCTGAACAATAAAGAACATGAGGAAAGATACGATTCAGGACTGAAATGTCCTTCAGCGCTATGTAGGTAGTGGTGATGAAAGTCATTAAAAGAAAAATTGATTGAGGTGTTTTAGTAAACAAAAGAACTCATTGCTTACCCTTCAGGAAGTATATTGTTAAGACAGTGCTGTTCAGCCTCTTGGAGGAAAATGTTTCTTCATTCTTCTCTCTTTAGCCTAATTCTTATCCTGTCACATTTCAGGCAAAAAAGAAAAAAAAAAGAAAAAAGAAAGAAAGAAAAAGACAAGATTGAAAATGATGACCCTATTTTATTTGCTTCAAAAGAGACAGGCTGTTGCATTGTGCTTGGAACAGTTTACTCTTGGCCTTGATGTAAGTGTGAAAGGAAGACCATGTAATTGACTGGGCTGTCTTTGGGGAGGCAGCAAATATAGTGTTAAGAAGACGAATAAGCATGAAAAAATGACTGTTTGGTAAAAGTAAATAATTTCTGCAGCGAACATGTTCTCAACATATTTTCTTTGATACTGATTTGCTTAATAGGGCAATAACAGAACCGTAAGTAGCTTGTGGGCATTGCCTTTCTGATATTTTTCTTTTGCATTCTTGAATTTATAATCACTCACATTTTTATTACCTTTGGGTTAGACTGAGGATCTGTAACTTTTATTAAAATCTGGAGCATCCAGTACCTGACATATATCTTCGTGCTCTGAAATCTTAAGATTGAACTAGAACATTCTTGTGAACATTGATATATTAAAATAGGATTTTTTGTCAACTGACATGAATGCCAGACCATGATACAGGCTTTAAAAAAGGTCTTGGAGGGGGTAGGGAGAGGAGGGGGAAAATCAGTTTTATAACTCCTAAGTAATTCACCCTTGATAAGAGTATTAAGGGTGGAAGTTGGAAATCAGGAAGAGAGCATTTTTGGAGAGGGGTGTTGGTTTGCTATGAATGAACCCTGCCCAGTGAAGATGGCCTAGGGGAGGCCTGTCTTTCCCTCTTTGTATGGTTGGAAAGGGCCCTCCACAAAACCACTTCAAGAGCCTGCTAGGGGAAAGCTGTTGCCTGGGGAGCATAGTCATCCTGACTCTGACTCTCAGCTAAAGGGTGAGAGACAGGTTGGTTGCCTACTTTGATGGTGGAGTCAAGATTGCCCACTCTGGACAGGCTTGTGGGGGTCGCCTTAAGTCTTATCTGAGAGGTGCCCTGGAAGAAAGAACACTTTCTGCAGAGAAGATGGAGGTCACATCGGACAGAGCTGAAGCAGATGTAAGTAACCAATCGGGACTTATTCACGCAGGGGAGAGAATGATGTGGGAAAGATCCCCAGTGATGGGGTTTGGGGGTGTCTCTATAAATGACAACCCTCTGCCCCACAAACACACCCCAAAGCAGTCAGCTTTAAACACATGCTGAGTCTTAGAAAATTCATATACTAAATCACCACCAGAGTATCTGGCAAGTAAGAACTTTCCTGGTCCCCTTATCTCTTCTTCCTCCTTGTCCTCTAACCCTGGGGACCTCAGCACGATGGGCTGGAGAGGAGCAGAACCCCTGGGCAGGAAATCAGACCAGAAGTCTGCTCTCTTTCTGCAGCTGCGGGTCCTCCCTTACCACTGGCCTGAGCTGGGGGGTGGGGGTGGGGGTGGGGGTGGGGTGGGGTGGGGAGGAGATGTTCCTTTTAAATTGAGAATGCAATGTTACTTCATTTAATGCTTTCATTTAAAATAAGCTTTTATATATTTATATATTTACCAGATATTTTAATTATTAAATGAAGACTGTGTTTGGTAGCTTAAAGTGACAAGAGACTTCTTTTTATTACCTAAGAGCATTCGGAAAAGTCGGGGGCCTGCTTGAGCGTTCGTGCAGTGACAGGGGAAGAATGAGGTCCTAGGGCAGATTTTATGAGGGTAGCCGGAGCCCTTAAGGACTTGTTTAATGTGGTGGTTCCATAAGAAGGTTTGCGCACCAGAGTTTGTGCAGAGGGGAGAAAAAAGAGCTGTCTTATGTTTTTCCCATTCCTTTTTAGAGAGGAGAGCTCAGCAAACATAAAAGCCCAATGGGTGTATTTGCATATTCAAGTCTAAGACATATCATGTAAGAACTGAATTATGGCATTCATTATTTCAAGTGACAAGCTGTGGGTTTTTTTCCCCCCTTCTAATTTAGCAAATTAATTTTCCTTGGAACCTTTTGGTTTGGATTTTAAGATTTTAAGCTTTCATCAGGAAAAGATGACAGCCTTGAAGATTAAAGTGTGTGGTTCTTCCCAAGATGTTCTGAGCAGATTCAGGCTTCCTTCCTTTCCCATAACCTGTATTTCTTGATATTCTCTTTGCATTCTGAAAGATTTTTTTAAAAGGAAAAAAATCTGTGGTTGAAGGACATTTCAAAGAATAGAGGATACAGTTTTAAATCAAAGGAAGTTTCATGATATGACTTTAGTAGCTCATTTGACTTGTGGTGCATCCTTCCCTTATGCAAGTATTAAACAGCTCTGTATAGCACGCCTGGTGATCTTTCTGCAAAACACAGGTTTGTTTTTTCTCCTGCTCTACAGAATGTATTTTTCAAAATATGAATATCAACAGTTAGAAAGTAGCGTATTATATATATATAATATATATGTAATATGTATGTATATATTTTACTTTTTCAAGGTCCTCAAAAACCTATAATCATGAATATTTTCTCTCCTCAGTAATATTTTTCTCTCCTCAATATTTCTCTCCTCAGGACAAATGTCTCCTCCTCCCCCTCCTCCTTCTTCTTTTTTTTTTCTTATTATTATTTTATAGATATGAAAGAGGGGTGCCATATCCCCAACCTGGTTTAGGAAATTCTGAAGTCCTTTTTTTTTTTTACCTCATTTTGCAAAGAGGGCCTTCTCTTTAAGAGAAGTAATTTGTTATTCACAGTTTCCTTGTCCTCATATTATCAAGGGAAAAATTGTAGAAATTTTAAGAAAGCTCTAGGCAATGTTTTCATCCCCGAATCTTTGGGGGGTTATAAAAACAAACGGATTACTGAACCTACAAAAGAAACAATTGTGAAGTCATTACATGTAAGCATAAAGCAAAATCTCCTCCTGGATCATTAAGTTATAGAAGAAGAGAGAGATTGCGTTTTGAGATTCTGATAAAGCTAGGTAACTTGTAAGGCAAACAAATAAAATTTTACAATTCAGGAATATTGACAATAGTTAAATATAATAGACTTCTCACATTCCAAATGTAAAGCTTCCTTCACTGAGCTAATAGAGGTATTGCCACAGTAGATATTTAAGACAAAACAAATAGAATGAGTCAACAATTTAAAACTAAAATGTGTTTTTTATTCATTCTCATTCGCATAAAATTTTTAGGTCATCATAAGAAGTTTGAAAGGTGGAGGGGGCAGAAAAATCACCCACTTTCCTTCTCCCCAGCTGTCTCCTTCAAATGTGTGCCTTTTCCTCAGACTGAGGGGCTCCCAAGAGGGAAGTCTGGGCGGCTTAGTACTGATCAGCCCAAAGCCACTGACCCTCCGGCCTCCTCACCTCCAACTTGTTCTCAGCCCTTGACTTTTGGCTGTTTTGGCTCAGGTCCTGTGACCTGATTTGGCTTATCAGACTGAATAGGTTAATGCTCCTTCCCTCTTAATTGGTCTAACCCTGTGGTGGGCCCAGATCATTCAGAAAACATAGCCATTCACAAGGACCTTGGTAAATTTCCTTCCAATGTTTTTCCTATATCTTTTTCTCCTTCCCAGTTACAGTAGTCCACCCGTGTAGTGTTTGAATATCTTGTGTTTTTCTTCAAAATCACATTTTAAACCTTTTATATTGTCTCTGTCATTGTCACTTTTAAGATAATACAATACTCTCCGATTGATGTATAATAATTTCTTTGGTTGTTCTATCATAGTAGTAGACACCTGTTGTTCTTCCTGCTCAGCATTCTTCTTTCCTTTCAGGAAATGTCACTCTCCCTTGTATGAGACTGCTGATCACAGTGTTTTCATCCTGCATTTTATCTTGCCAAGGGGCAAGCAGATGACCCAAGCCATGCCAGTTAGATATGACCTCCATATCCTCTACTTAGAGAATCTTAAGCATGGCATCATCCTACTCAAAGTTTGGTTGATAAGTAGAAGGTGACTGACTAAAAGCTTTACTTCTACTAAGTGAAGCAGAATGGGTCATTCTAACACAGTACTCCAAAGAAAGATTGTCTTAAGACCATTATACGAAGGTCCCTGGAGTTACCCTGGTTCCCATCCTTCCTGATGTCATTGATTTGAGGAACTACCCTATCTTTCTAATGTTCTCTTTTGCTGAAGAAAGTCAGATTTGCCGTCTGTTCTTTGCAATTAAGGAACTCTAAATGATAGACTGCTGCTACACATTATTTCTATTATTTTGGATACTTTGGATACTTCTGTGATAAACATCTTTGTGTGTGTGCTTGTGTGTGTATAATGGCTTTTTATATATTTTAAATAATTTCCCAGAAGTGTAATTACTTAGTCAAAAGATATGAACATTTTTCTGATTCTTAATATAAATTGCTCAAATGTTTTAAAGAGGATTATGTGAATTTACATTTACAATTTACTTCTATATTACAGAAAGCATTACTAAAAAATACTACAAAAATCTGCCTCTCTGTTCTGAAAGACCTTGTAATAGATACAGTGTTGAATGTACTTGATATAGAAACAGAGTGATTTCAGTTTAGCTTTAAAATAATTTCACTTTTATTATTATAAATAAATATATTTATTTATAATAAATATATTATAAGTTATTCATAAGATCTTTGGAGGTATGGCGAAACAGGCATTTGGGGGTTATTTGCACCAGACCTGGGCTAGTGAACAGATTGTGTATTCAACAACCTTAAATCTGTAATAAAAAGCTGATACTCAGTGGATATTGAATATACACTTTGCTAGTGGCTTTGCATTATTCCACGAAATCCTCAAAATGACCCTATCTTATAAATCCCTATCTTAGAAATAAGGAAAAGAAGGCTTCAAGAACTTTATTAACTTTCCCAAAGACTGTACTGGGACTAGAACCCAAACCTACGTACCCCTTAACCCTTCTTATACAATTGTATCCTAGTCATCTGTTCCTACTGAACTTGGAGCCAGAAAGCCAAGTTGGACTCCTTATTCCACCAAGTAGTAATTGGATAACCTTGGAAAATTCACTCAATTTCTTTGAAAATTAGTTTTCTAATCTATAAAACTAAAATAATAATACCTACTCTATCTATCTCATAGGACTTTGTGAAATACATAGAGATAATGTGGGAAAGTGCTATACAAATGTAAAGTATCAGCATGGTGACTTAGAGTCAGCGAATCCCATGGGTAAATATCTCTGAGGTCATAAAGAGCACTGGATCTTGAGATACCCATTCCTCTCTTTCTGCCTTGAATTCTAAGGCATTTGAGATATATACACAAGCCCAACAGATGAGCATGAAATATATCAGCTGGATTGGGAATGTGGTTTAAGTGTGTGGCCACAATGGGCTTCCTAATACTTCAGACTGAATAAGGAGATGGACCTTCCCACCCCTTGCTGACAGAGCTGGACCCTTCATGTCTCTCCCATGGGGCAATCATTTAGTGCCTGGTGGTGGAGGAGAAAGTTGGCTGAAGAGAGGCTACTCCAAAACACAAGCATGAATGGCCCTGAGCCCACATGGTCAGATCCTCCTTTCTAAGTAAACAATCTCATCATTTGTCCTAGACAAAGGTACTGAGGTGGCATGGAGAAAAGGTCTCAAGACTCCCAAGGTTTACCCTTCCAGGAATCTTTTTTTTTTTTAAGATTTTATTTATTTGACAGAGAGAAACACAGCGAGAGAGGGAACACCAGCAGAGGGAATGGTAGCGGGAGAAGCAGGCTTCCTGCCGAGCAAGGAGCCCGATGTGGGGCTCGATCCCAGGACTCTGTGATCATGACCTGAGTCGAAGGCTCAGCCATGAGCCTTCAATGACTGAGCCATGCAGGCGCCCCCCCCCCCTTCTGGGAATCTTTATGGGACTATGGAAATATGAGATTTGAGAGAGTAAAGTTGCCCTACGCAGTGAAGAATCTCTATTGGTAATAGGAAAACAAGGACCACGGGGAGTTGTTCTTTAACTCTTCTGCCTCCTACTTGGCTGAACCGAAGGGAGCCATCTGTGGCTGCTACATACAATTTTGTCAACTTTGTAATTCCACACCCACTCTTTAATTTCTCACCATGTGGCCATAAAACTCCCTTCATATTATTCATTTAAAAAATAAAATGTGTTTCCTCTCCTATAAAATAAAGCTCATTGTCAGCACTCTTGCATTGTTTGCTGTCTGATGTAACCCTTTCCCATCACTTGGACTGCTTGCTGTCTGTGTCTCTGTGGATCCCGTCCAGGTCCAAGTGTGTGCCAGCCTCATTTGGGCAGCAGAAGCCCCATGGAAGGGCATTAGGAGACAAGAGCTAATTGGAGTTTTGTGATTAGCTGTCATGGATGCCTGGTCCTGTCAATAGTGCTCAATAAAACCACAAGGCCAAACATTTCCTTCTGCATACTGATTGCTGTGCAGAAGCGCTGTCCAGGCAGTCAATTTTATAAAATTAGTCTTGGTTCTTAAGTGGTTAAAATCCAAGTCTGGAGAATTGTTAGTTACGGCAAGATTTTGCTATGATATTTTTACCCTTCAAACCTTTCCCCAGTTTCTTAGATCCCTGAATTTTATATCTGATCAGCGATCTCCTTCCAGGCTCCAAGAGTGATAAGTACATATTCTACCAGGCTTAGAGGATAGGACTTCTAAATGTGTTTCTCCTTGTCCCCTTTTCCTTCTTATTGCTACCCTGCCAGTCCAGACCCTTATTCCTCATCTACCCTATTATGATGACCATGAAGGAGGTTTTCTGGGCCTACCCTAGTTCCTGTCCATCCAGAGTTCTGTTGGTCAGCTCTTTCTTCAGTCCTGTGAACTGCCTTGTCACTATATTTCTGTCTTGGCTCAAGTTGGCCAAAGTCTCCTTGTAACCAAAAGATCAATAAAACCAGCTTGCAATGATCTGTGTTGGTTCCAAACTTCTCCAGCATTTCCTGTCTAATTGACCTAAAATCGACTGATTTTTAGTAGTTTCTTCATTTTATTGGGTAATTGTCTATTTGCGTGCACGTCTTATCTCCTCAAATAGAATGTGGTCATCTTAAGGTGTTGGACCATGTTCTCTCCATCGGTAGATGCCTTGTAGCACTTAGTGGAGCCTTTCACAACAAAAGCCCACAATAGATATTGATTGATTACTCTACTTCCTTCTTTATCTCCAGCTCCTCCCCAGTCATATCAGACATCTCCATGGGGGTACCACAGGAAGCATTTGCTTTACCTGCAGCAATGGGGTTCGATCCCCATGGTAGCTATAAGAGGACTCAGAGAGGCAAATATAATCCTTCCTTGGTATCACATCCTTGGCCTTCTGAGGGCCCATGGCAATTAGCAGATTGGGGGGGCGGAGTTATTGCTTGATCAGCTTCTCTCCCTGTGTACCTACTCTCTGCTCTCCATGTGGACTAAGTCTCTAAAGGAAAGGGGCCAGATTAGAGAAAATCATTATTTTATTAAATAATACCAGTATAAATACTGAGTATACTGGTGTGTGTTTATGATAAGCACATTCTTCTTCATAGGAGAGAAAAAGAAGAGTAAAAACTAGATTATCATTATTATTATGTATTGGTTGTAATACATTAGTGTATTATTCAGAACTCTGATTGCAAAGGATGGACATTCAATTCAAACCAACCTGAGTCAAAAACAAAATATATTTAATCTGATCACAAATGTGTCAGGGTAGGTGGACTCTCAGGGACAAAAGAATGGGATCTGAGGATTAATCCAGTATGAGTCAAGTGCCCATCCCAGAGATGGTAGTGGTGGTACGGAGTGTTATTAGAGGAAGGGGTGTGTATTAGGGTGAGGGGAGTGCTGAGCAGATAAAGATAAGGGCCAATAACCATTTAAAAAATGATTCCCTTTAATGTCTTCCTAAATTTTGCAAATGCTTTCAAACAATAGGGAAAAGAACATGGAAAGAATATTAGCGGGTGCCATGCTTGTATCATAAGCCCTGTGCCTGCCTTGAACAGCTCACTCATTGCCTGTACCCAAGGCTATAGGTGCCCTGTGAAAAGCTTCTACAAGTCTGCTCCCATGCTGGGTTCTTCACGTGGTTGTGTTCCTTCCCTGATGCTTCTGACTTGTGATCTCCCTCCTCTCCTGACCTCTGGGACTCATGGCTTGTTTGCATGGACCACCTAACTTTGCCCTTCCTTCCTTCCTTCCTTCCTTCCTTCCTTCCTTCCTTCCTTCCTTCCTTCCTAACTTCCTAACTTCCTAACTTCCTAACTTCCTAACTAACTTCCTAACTTCTTTCTTTTCTTTCTTAAGATTGTATTTATTTGAGAGAGAGTGCATGCACATGTGCACACATGAAGAGTGGGGAAGGGCAGAGGGAGAAGCAGACTCCCTGCTGAGCGGGGAGCCAAATTTGGGGCTAGATCCCAGGACCCTGAGATCATGACCTGAGCTGAAGGCAGACGCTTGCCAGGGGCTGAGCCACCCAGGTGCCCCATTGCTTTTGTTTTCATACCGAAAGACAAAGTCTTCAGATTATCCTAAACCTGATCAACTGTAACCAACTGTAGCCAACTGGAGGAGGGGCCAGTTTCCTCCTCCTCCAATTGGACTATGCTCCTTCACCCTGGCTTAGGTCAAGCACTCCTGGAAAAAGAAAAGGTATGGTTCACAATAGACATTCTAGAAATGGATTGTTTCTGACGTGTTGTAAAATTTATTCACACTTTGGAACTAAGGCATTTTCTCACTGAAACCAACACCAACCAGGCTGTCGCTGGAATGTAAGGAGGCCCAAATACAGGATGTTCTAGAGAGCTGTATTTGGGGCACTTAACATATTCAGCAAAAGATTTGCTTAGGGCCCAGCGCTGAAATTAACACCATGAGGTCTGTCCTGTCCATGGAGTTGATCTCATGGACTGCAGCCTCAGAAGTGTGGCCAGCCTTCCTTCCCTCTGAAGTCAGCTGTATTTTCTGCTGATTCTCCCCAGGAAAGGCAGCACCCAAATCCTCAAACCATCACCAGGAGTAGTGAGCACTCCTGACAGCCCCAGAAAGCATCCAGCCCTGGAGCCCCGAAGCTGGTGATATAGATTATAAGAGAGAAATAAGAAAGCAGAGCTCCTCAGATAAACCTTGTTTTTTACAAGTCCCCTAATTTGACTGCATAATTATTTTGAATCCATGGATAATTTGTACAATTTTCCTATAAGTCATTCACACACAATTCCCTCTCATGCAACACTTGGCTTTGTTAACACATATCTATTAATGAGAGCTGTACTTCTCAAGTGCAAATGCTTTATATGTGTTACAGCTCTCAGCTTACATATAAAGGGATATTGGGTACTAGGATGCCAAGATCTTTTATTTACATATGTAAAAAATTCACTGGATTGGCTGAAATAAACTCATCTGTCAGTTTCTGTACAGGCTTGTAACAAAGAAGTTATTAACTAAAGAACAAAAAAATACATTCTGTGCAATTAAAAAAACAGACCGACTTTGTCCAATACAAATATAAGACAGAAGAAACTGCGTGAAAGACAGTATTTCTTTAATCAGGTCATTGAGAGTCTATTATAAAGTATTTTTTTCTTTATGGTGAGCACTCTCTTGACTCAAGTGAGTGGTGATGAGCTCTTTGGCCTTTTGTGTCCCCCTAGAATGGGAGCATTGCCATAAAACTCTCACCTGACACAGGTACTGAGGAAGCGCTCTGGCTTGCTTTTCAGAGCATGCTATGCATTTTCACCTTTTAGTGAAGGAAAGGGAATAAAAAAAAAATCCCTCTGTTACAACCCCTCCATTTTAGGAGAAGTCATTCTGCCAGGGTTCTACCTGGTAGTTACCTTTTCCAGTTCATTTAAAGCTGTCCAAGGCCCCAACACTGCTAATTTTTCTCTCACGTGTGATCAGTTTAAGCACAG
This sequence comes from Procyon lotor, assembly GCA_028646535.1. Lineage (NCBI taxonomy): Eukaryota > Metazoa > Chordata > Mammalia > Carnivora > Procyonidae > Procyon > Procyon lotor. Next base: position 57,941,270 of record CM053617.1, read on the forward strand.
AGAATTACGTATTCAACTTCCTGCCCTTCAGGAAATATTCTTATTGTGAAGACGTCCTAGGGAAGGGACTTAGATTTTTGCAGAATCTGTGTTCTCCCTGCCATTACTCAAGTCCATTCAACTGTTCATTCTGTCCGCAGACTCTGGGAAACAGGCACGGGGAAGATGCAGCCCCCTCCCCCATTCTCCCTGTGGGAGAAAAAACATGTGCGGCAAGGCTGACCTTACAAAGGCACATTAACGCTCGATGGCAGTGAAGACCTTCTCTAGGTCATTCTTCTTAAGAAAAACTACACACATGCGCACACACTCATACAACATTACCGCAAAACAACTGTGATTGCAGTTTATGTACTGAAGCCGCTGTTTCCCTAGACTCTTTTATCCAACATCCTCTCCAGACAGTGAATGCAGAAGACTTAGGTTGGAAAAGTGCATTAGCTTTTGATTAAAGGTTGGATGAGGGCCAGTTAAATTTTTAAATCTGAATGAGTTTGCTGACTCAGGCTCCTTAGCAGCATAATGGACAGACAGTCCTCAAAGCTTTCATTAAAAGGGTTTCTGGTAACTGATGTCTAGAGAAATGAGTTGAAATATAATTCACTGAACTACTCAGCTTTCATCTGAGACAGAATATGTAATCTTGGAGAATTCAGCTGGTCTCTTGAAATTTTCAGGTAAAATTAAATTTAAAGAAGCTTGAGCTTAAATATTTTGAAGAAAAGAAACCTCCAGTAGCTTTGTGACTAAATCATTTTATCCTTTAGAATCCTGTATTTAATTCTGTTTATTGCATTTTAAGTACAGCTGGAGTCACCAATCTGCTGATAATAAAGTCTGGAATGGTTTGTGGGAGGTTCTCAGGATGTATCAGAGACTGATTTGATTTGAGTTTTATTTTTAATTTTGGGTCCTCTCTGAACTCCGCCTTCTCATTTTTGTCTTTTTCTCCTTAGTGGTAAGAACAAACTGTATCTTTGCAGAAATCTCCCTGGGAAGCCTAGCTATAAAAAGGCCACAGAGACTACCCTGATCTTGGCGGCACTCTCGTCAGGACCAACAGCTCTCAGTTTTAGGCTCTGGTCTGAGATATGCCCACTCTCCTTTTGCAGTGACCCTAGAGGCGAAGGTGCTCTCTGTCTCCCGTTTCTCATGAAAGGATGTAAGTTATACATTTTAGTTTCTTTTCCCAATCCAGTAATATCTTGTTCATTGTATGAGATTGTATCAGCACCTCCGGAAGGGGGCAGCAACAATGGCTACCTTACAAAATGGGTGATGTCTTTGCAGTCAACTCTGGGTTGAATACTTCATGGGTAACTTGTCTTCTCAAGGAGACTGAACTCCTTAAGGCAGAAATTCTATCTTTTATTCCTCCCTGATCTCCTCAGCCACTCCTATGCCATAAGATTCCAATAATCAGTTGCTGAGCCATTTATATTCTTTTTTTTGACATGTGTAGTAGACACCTTTTAGAATGTCTGCCCAGTTCCCAAAGACCACCGTCCTCTCTTGAAATCCACCCTGGCAGCCATATTTGTGCGATACAACTCTTTCAGAAGTGGTAGCTGATTGGAATGGTGATAGACAATGCCACTGGCTGGACCAATCATAGTCTCTTTATCTCTTTCTCTACCTCTCTCTCTGGAATTTCAAATTGAGATTCAGAAACAACCATTTTAGTCTCCACATGTGGCTAGAACTGTAACATATGAATTCAGGCCATAGGGATGCAATATTTTACCAGTGGAGAGAGACTCAGAGGAAGCCAGCCCGCACAGAGAATGGGAGAGCAGAGAGAAGCAGACATGAATTTAGAGAAGCCTGACACCTTTCTCGTTAAATTCCAGTCAGTTTGGAGGCCAGACGCATTCCTGTCCAGGAGCATCACAGTCATCTTTTGTAAATCTATAATAACTCCCTTCCTACTGTTTTGCATGCTAGCTTACGTTCTTTTGCCCCTGAAACCAAAAGCGTTCTAAGTGATGTAAAATGGCTGTCACACAGAAAGTAAAACGGCAGTTGCCAGGGGCTTCGGGGTGGGGGGTAACAGGAGCTGTTTAGTGGGTGCAGTTTCTGTTGTTCAAGTTGAAAAGTTCTGGAGATTGACTGTACACTAATGGGAATGTCCTTAACCCTACTGAAGTATATGCTTAAATATGCTTACGATGGTAAAATTTATGTGGTATGTATTTTACCATGATTTCAAAAAGAAACCAAAGTATCGTTTACGGTAGATTTCCCATAGTTTCCATTGCCCTATTCAGGTTCCGTGCCCCAGGTGTGGACAATTTTGGTCACCAAACTGGTCTTCCCACTTCCGTCTCCTTGGACGTTGGTCCCCAACTACCACGCATTCTACCCTGCATACATGGGGCCATTCGTATTCCTAAAACAGTGCTCCACCTCTACCCTTCTCTAACATACAAACCTTCATGCTGCCCACTGAATTCAGGATCAAGTACCACTCCCCAGCCTGGTATACAGAACCTAATAAGCCTTTCCAGCCTTCTGATGTACTGATTCTCCAAAGGAAGATGCTCTACCAATCTAGCCAAATTCTTCTACCTCATCCCCAGAATGGTACTTCCTCATGTTGTTTTCTACTTGGATACCTTCCTTTTGCTCACCGTATCTCATCTCTCTTTCAAAGTCCAGTTCTAGGTCTACTTCTCCCAAGGAGCATTTTCTTACCACTGTATTTCTCTAGGGACATTTATTATTTGAATCACACTTGTTGACATTTAAATAGACACAGTTTTCTACACAACTCTTTCTTATTTAGCTAGTTGACCAATTGCTTGATGATAGGGACTGGGTCTTACATTCTTTGGTTTTTGTTTTTTTCTTCCTAAATTGCCTACTGAGATACTACATTCTGAGGACGCTCTTAATAATACTTGCTGAATGAAATCGGAAACAAGGAGAGGTTGCTTCATCAGCTTGCCTCTTGAGGACAAGCACTTGCAAAGAAGTAACGAAAACATATATTGAACACTTAGTATTTGCCAGATACCATGCCAAGTGTTTTACATGGACTTTATACCTCATATGATCACCCCAACAGCCTTATTAAATAGATATGACTATTATCTTCGTTTTACAGATGAGGAAATTCAGGTGCATACGGTTAAATAACTGCCCCAAGATCATCTCAACTGTAGGAGGCAGAGTCTTAATTTTGAGCTAAATCTATTTGGCTCCCAAACCTTTGTTTTTTTCTACTGTATCACAGCACATTCCATCCTCTATTGTTACTGCTAGCTTTCTTGCCTGGTTTTCCTGTGAATTATAACTTCCCCAAGGGCAGGAATCTTGTCTTAATGTCTAGTAGAGGCTCACTAAATATCTATTAAAGAGAGGGAAGACAAGCTGTCTTTCTGTCTCACAAAGGAAGGGAAGGAAAGAAGGAGGGAGGCTGGATGGGTGGGAGGGAGGGGGTAGAAGAAACTTTGGGGGTAGGGCTTGTCCCCCTCCTAAGCTTGGCAAGGTTCATTCTTGCAAGGGGCTTGGCTAGAAAACACTGGCTCATCTTTCTGAACCACATTCCCAACGTCATTGATCCCTTTTCTCTGGGGAGTTATTCAACCATGTGTTCACTGTGTGGAGGATAGTTGATGATGAATATTCTCTTGCTCTAGTGTCTTCTGGCCAGGGTTCCTTGGCGCCCAGCCTGCTCCTTGCTTGTTTTGAACAGATAGTACATAGCCTTCTTTTCTGTCTGGTAAATGCTGAACCTCTGGCCTCTCTTAGCCATTAGGTCTCTAGGTGAAAAAAAAATATGGGGCTCCCTACCCAGCTCTACCTATTTTGTACCCCTGCCTGGTTATGCATGGGGATCTACAGAATATTGGGTTGTGACATAGGTCTAAGGATGGATTCGCAGATAACCCCTCACTACAGTTCCTGAAATTATACTATTGGGGATTATTTCTTTGTGTTAAAGAGTTTTTCCTCCTTCTCCTTTCCTGCTACCACCCCCCCCCCAATATCTCAGTTTCCTGCCTATAAAATAGAGGTATTAGGGTTGTTGTAAGTATTAAGTGAATAAACACATATATGTGCTTAGTACGGTACCCGACACCATGAATAGTAGTTATTGTTGTAATTATTATTAGTAGTAGCAATAGTATTAAGATGCATAATAACCTGGGAAAAGTAGCTCATTAAGCCTGGATTAGTCATGAACTACCTCAAGGGAATTAGTTTACTAGCATTTTTATGCTACTTCCCAAAAGAATGGTTCATTGAGATGAGAAACATGTAGAGATAACTCCCTACAGATTTGGAGTCTGGAAATGAGGAATGCTGTGTATTCAGGTGCAGTGTGAGAAGATAGGAGGGAACTGGGCAGGACACAGTAGTGTTTAGTGAAAACTCTAGTTTGCAAGGAACAGAAAGCTAACTCAGACTAATTTAAGCCATAAGAGAACTTTCCAGAAGGGTACTGGGTAACTGCAGGGACCAGGAAGCAGGGTCTCCGCCCTCCCCCACCACTCCCAATTTTTCTGAATTCTACAAGGCTTTCAAACAAATTTTTTTTTTATTTTAAAAAGATTTTCTTTTTATTTATTTGAGAGATTGCGAGCAAGCGAGTGAGCGAGCACACACACAAGTGGGGGTGGGTGGGGGAAGGTCAGAGGAAGAGGAGGGATAAGCGGACCTGTGGCTGAGCAGGGAGCCCGGCAGGGGGCAGCCTCCCAGGACCTCGATTCCAGGACCCTGAGATCATGACCTGAGCCAAAGGCAGACGCTTCACTGACTGAGCCACTCAGGCGCCCCTGAATTCTACAGGCTTCATTCTGTCTTTCTACAAACAGATGTCCTCTCCACGGTGGTGACGGTAACTGACATTATCTCTTACGTATCTGGCATTAGCTTCTCCTCTTTTCAGCTCTGTGACCAAACCCCAAAAAGCTTCTTTCCCTCCAGATTCAAGTGTTTTTGTTTTTGTTTTTTTTTTTTTTTTCAGATTCAAGTTTTAAAGAGAATCCCAGGGCAGAGCTAGTGTTGGCTAGGCCTACCTGGGTTTCATGTCTCCCCCTGGTCTTGGAGTCAAGAGACCAGAAGTAACGTGGGTCTCTGCACAAGACTCACAAGAACAGAGCAAAGTAGAAGCTAGTCAGACGGAAAACAGCAGCTGCCCACGGATTTTACGGTATATGGGTCTGGGAAAGCAGACATCCTGAGATTAGATGGCCCGCACATTTTCTTTCAGGCAGATGAAAACCTGCATACTTCCAGCTAAAACTTTCCCATTCTCTTTGTGAGGAGTTTCCATGGAGAGGCTAGCTTCATGGGATGGAGTAGCAAGAAAACAGCTCATGCTGTTTCTCATGCTAGGCTAGGCCTGCCTGGGTTTCTTGCTACTTCAGTCTAGTCCTTCCCACGGCTCACGCGTTAGTCCATACTCTTGCAGCTTGTGGGCTTTTTCTTTTTTCTTTACATGCTGCTCATATTCCCTTCCCTAAAAACTACTCTGTTAAGAGGGAGATTAGCCAAGTGGGCTGGTTTGATTATGTGCTGATTTAACTCGTAATCATAGACCTGGAAAAGAAAATGTCAGACACACTTTAATGGCTCAGGATATAAAACACGGAATACAAAGCCAACTGCAGGCTTTCTCATTGCCTCACTGTAACTCTACTAGAGCAGGCAAAGAAAGAACATAGTGAGGAATAATATTGAACATCAACTGTGGCAATGTCCAATTTTTGTTTAGGAAAACCACAGCAGGGGGGTGTGGAAGGGGAAGACATTAAGTCTTCAGAACAGCATTTATATGTTTCGAGCTGAGGTTAAATGATGAGAAAAAACAAACAATTTCATTGGCTATCTGATTAGGCCTAGCACGAACTGTATCTGTGATGGTGTATTACTTTGGAAACATTGGACATTGTTCTACCCTACTTGGCAGGGACCTGACTGAGATGGAGAGAAACAAGCATGCCTTTGCAGTTTATAAAGCACTTTCCTATAAAAGAGACCATTTGAATCCTCCCAACGAGGCCGGGGGAAGTTATGTTATTCCCATTTCACAGAGTGAGAAACTTGGGCTGGAGCCCAGAAACTTGGCTGATGAGTTTGAAAGGTTGAGCATCAGTGGTTTTTAATTTTAGGGCACAGAAGCACCTAGCAAGCTTCTAAAATGCATGTTCCTGGTTCTCTACAGCCAGCGTCTGGGTGAGTCAGTTTGGGGAAGGACCCTGGAAACTGAATTTCTATCATGCACCCCAGGGGATTTTGAAGTATGTACACTTATGAAACACTGTCCTTGGCACTACCCAAGGGGCTATGTGAGAAAGTGAAACACACAAACTATGTGACCACCTCATTCACGCTTTCTGAGCCTTGGTTTCCTCATCTGGAAAATGGATGATGTGGTTTCCATATGCTGCCTCCGCGAACCCTTTTGATAACACTAGGGGGGTGGTGCTATTGTTCCCATGTTATAAGACTCAAAAGCAAACCATTTCTTCCCTCTCCCTCTTTGCATAACTGCCAGGAAGAAGAGAAGCAGTAGGAAGTATCTAGCACATACTTGTGATGTTGAATGAACGGCAGCATCTGTTATTACTAAAGGCTAAGACAGTCATGGCTAAGAGGCAGGGCCGAAGCAGGTGATCGCCAAGGCCCCTTCCAGCTCCGCCATGCTGTGATTTTAGCATATCAAGGTCCTCTCCTTAAAGGGGCTCCTACAAAGAGTGTGGCAGTAACTTAACTGAACTGTAATGAGTGACCCACTTCTTCCTTTAAATTGAAATTTGTTGATTTTTTTTTTTAAAGAGTGAGAATGTATAAACACTAGACAGATGAGAAAAATGAGAACTATGGGGCTTTGAAAGTATGGTTATGGGTGATTTTTTTTATTTAAGTGGCTTACTTTTACATATGTTTTTTCAAAGATCTTTATTTACTTATTTGAAAGACAGAGAGAGAGAGAGCAAGAGAGAGCACAAGCCAGTGGGGAGTGGCAGAGGGGGAGGGAGAAGCAGACTCCCTGCTGAGCTGGGAGCCTGATGCAGGGGTCCATCCCAGAACCGTGGGATCATGACCTGAGCAGAAGGCAGACACTTAACTGACTGAGCCACCCAGGCGCCCCTACTTTTAAATATGTTAATATAGTTTCTATAAGAAATAAAAATTTGGAAGAAAAGCAGGATATCCAATTTGTCTTGTGCTGACAATTTACTGTTTATTTCCTAAATGTATTCTTTATCACAGTCAGCAACTGAAAGTTCTCTATTAAAAAAAATCAACAAAAGAAAGGTATCAGGTATCAAGAAAGAAAGACTTCAGAGCTAATGGACCTAAATTACGGGCTCATTAGCCTTGGCTTATCTCAAAATATTAGAAGTAAAATAGGATCCAATCTGTATCTCTTGTACAGCATCATGTTGCTTAAATAGAAAGTTCTCGGAATGATCTGTATCATCACTGAAACACATCATTCAGTTCGTGGGCATTAAATGTAATCTTCTGTCCCTGCCCCATATCATTGAACAGTACTCTCAATTTCATTGCAGAGGCAACTACTGGAGTCTAATGCTGTACTTTTTTTACATTGGACATAAAGCATAAACATTTACAGTTACGAACCTAAGTTTACTTTGCTTCGGAAATAAGTGTTGTTGGTAAAAGAGGAAATGCCTTAGATCCCACACGTATTAGTCCTTACCTGCACGTATAAGAAAATAATCTGCCTTTCAATTAACGCACTCTTCAGAGAAAGTAGTCTCTATTTTCATTTGCTCCTTAATTATTCTTTAGCTTTAACAGAGTGAACTTGTAAAGTCATATTTTGAATTCAGAGAACATGGTCCCTGTAGCAATGAGGGGAAGAGCCCATGTCTCAATGTCCTAGATGACACTGCTGTGCACTGGAGAGCATCGGTTTGAAGATGAGGCAGGATCATAGAGTGGGTGACGGCATGGACCACACGGATTCAATAATCTAGGGGGAGAGATGATGGTGGTTTACACTTGGATGCCAGCAGCAGAGGAGATAAGAAGTGCATTATGGGTATGTCTGGCTGATTCACTCTTATATGCCCTATGCATAGGTATAGAATTTGGCACATAGTAGTGACTCAATAAATACTTCTTGAGTGAATATATGAGGGGGATTTGGATAAAATTCTCTAAGGCTCAGATTTCTCACCTCTGAAACGGGGGTGAGGGAGGGAGATACTAATAGTATCTATCTCTGATGGTTATTGTAGGGATTAAATGAATTAATTCCCATAAAGTGCTTAGCACAGTCATGGAAACATAAGATAATGGTAAGATGTGTTTATGAAACACATAAATATAAAACATTTGGGAAGAGCTTATCTTTGGAGAGATGGGGGGGAGGATAGACTTTCACTCTTCACTTTTTTTTTTTAGGGGGGGAGGGGCAGAGGGGGGAGAGAGAGACTCTTAAGCAGGCTCCACGCCTAACAGAGCCCCACTTGGGGCTCTGTCTCATAATCCTGAAATTATGACCTTAGCTGAAATCAAAAGTCAGACATTTAATCAACTGAGCCACCCAGGTGCCCCTTACTCTTCATTTTATACACTAAAAATAAAGAAAAGAAAAGACTATTGGAAGAGTGAGTCATTTTTTACTTTTTTGTGCTTTATACTACTTTTTGAAATTTTTCTCTAATGAACTTGAGTGAAGACAGAAATTAAATGATAAGATCGCTCAGAATTTCAGGATTTTATAGAGCATCAGAAATGTGAGACTTCTTTTCTGCTCCTTCTGCGTGGCCCATTTCTCTGACTCTATGCATGTGGGTATTATGCTTATCATCCTTCTCTCCCTGTCTCTTTTAGGTTCAGAGTAAAGTGAGCTTTTGATGCTGTTACAAAACAGGAAAAACAACCAAGTTCATCCCCAAGGTCTGGAGCCTCTTATTCCTTCAAAAGAATAAACACATCTATTTAGTGGTTAAGAGTCCCTTGAGCTGAAACCATTCATCAGAGTAACTACACTCCATCTGTCTGAGGTATAATTTATCACTAATGAAATGGGGTTCCTTGTTGGGATTTACAAATTGTATATCCAAAGAAGGGATCTGATGCCTTTTAAGTGGGGGCACCAAAAGGTAAAAGTAAGGTGTGCAGCTGGAGGCATAAGGGAGGGCAGAAGCCACCAGGAGATTTGCTGTTATGGCTAACCTTAGCGTCACCTCAAGAAATAACGATGCTACCATGAGCTCTAAGGTGCAAAGGGCTTAGAGTGCAAGCACTCTAAGGTGCTCTCTAGCAGGGCTCCTCCCGCCAAACACTGAGAAGTCCTCTCTCTTCAATTTCTCTTGCTCTGCTGGTCCTCAGCATCTCCTTCATGTTTGCCTTTCTAGTGCTGGCGTGCTTTTTCCTAAGGTTTGTTCCCTGCTCACAGTCAGCTGTTGTTGCTAAGATCAAGCAGTCAGTTGTTCTCAACCCTGTCTGTACTTAGGAAACTCCTGGCCCTATTCAAGACCTGTTAACTTTGAGTCTCTTCTTGATAGATCCTGGGCATTGCTTTTTTATTTTTATCTTATTTTTTCCCTTAAGCTTTCCAGGTGGTTCTAATGTGCAGCCCGCATTGAAAAGCACACAGAGAATTAAAGCTCAAGGAGAGACCCTTCCCAGGGAGAGTTTATATTTCTTAGAAATCTAGGAGACCAGGAAGCTGTTAACACACAAAGGCATGTGATAACACTCTTTACAATAATGACAATAATAGTAATGTTATTAATATTGATAGCTAATATTCATTGAGCTGTGTGTTAATTTAATTGTCAACAACTCTATGAGATAGTTACTGTTATTAATATGCCCATTTTACAGATGAGCAATCCAAGGCACTAATAATTTGCCAAGCAAGGGAGTGCTCAAGCTGGGATTCAAGTCCAGGCAGTGCATCTTAGACCCCACAGTCTTCATGACCACACTCTACTGCCCACTTGCACTGTTGAAATCACAGAGGTGATTGCACTGTAGACCCATTGCTGGCATTCTCTCTCCTCCTCCTTAGGTAAATCCATTCATGTTCCAGAGGACTACACCTTAAAAGAGGATCTGAATACCATATGCAACTTCTCTGATTTAATTTGAACTAACCAGAAGACTCCATCCTGTTTTTAAAGCAATGTAAATTATTAACCAGCCTTCGGTGATTCCTTTTGGAATCTGATTCATGACATAAATCCGTAGCATCAGTTAGTATAGTTTTCTGTAAATTGCTCATCAATCTGTGATGTAAGATAAAGCAGTAAGAATTTTCCTCCAAAGAATGGTCTTTCTGTTTGTGACAAATTATTCTTGGCTATCTAATTAGCCAGTGGGGTTATTGAAACAGATGGGAAATGTTTCTTCCAAAATTTGAGAACTGAAATAATTCTTATTCTGTCTTGTGATAAATGCCAATTAAAATAGTTTTCCCTTCACAGGAAAAATTAAAAAAAATAGTTTAAGGAAATATCAATCCCGATTGCCAGGGGAAATTTGTTTCTGCAGTAAAACAAGCAAAACAAATCAAATCCCTTAAAATTAGGAACAGACTGTCTTCTGAAGTGAAGTTCACATCTGGAGATTTTTATAAAATTTATTGGAAAAGTTCCGGTTATCTCTATTTTTAACATAACAAAAAGATTCTTGTTTGTTGAATCTGATCTAAAATGTTACTTCTAAGGCAAGTCCTGACACAGCTTGTGGATGGCTGGAATATGTTCTCTGTGTGGAAAAAGAAGCAAAGATCTTAGATATTGAGGCCAAAGTGGACTATTGATCAGCTGGGCACTCAAATATTCTTTCTAAATAACATCTAATATGCATCACCAGGGGTGTGACCAACAAGCAAAGAGCTGACAGTAAGTAGAAAAATTAAAGCATTGTGTTTATTAATATCCTTCAAATACATGCATTTACAGAATGCTACTTCTACTAGACGTTTTTGGCAAAGACATTAACTACGGTATCAAAAAATAGAAAACTAGTTAGAATGTATTTAAAATGACCTGTTGGGGTGGCTCAGTAAGTGAAGCATCCAACTCTTGGTTTTGGCTCATAATTTCATGGGTCATGAGATCAAGCCCTCCATCTGACTCTGTACTCAGAGTGCCATCTGCTTGAGATTCTTTTTCTCCTCTGCCCCTCCTCTGACTAAAATAAAATAAATGAAATAAAAGAAAAGAAAGAAAAGGACCCTGGAATGACTAAATACTCACCCATGCAAAATTCAAAGTTCAAAAAATTAAAATGCTTTTTTGGTCACGCTAAATTTTTATTTTGAAAAAATCCATGAAAATGAATCCAAATCTGTTATCTCACAAGTAAATTGGCGTTTTTCTCTTTATCTTGTATGCTTGTCTTTTCTCTTTTTTACAGTTGCCGTTTATAATTTTTCTTCTTCATGATTTCAACCTTCTCATAAATTGAGTTCTACCTTTTTTGCCCCTTCTGTACCCAGTGGTCTCACTATCTCTTTCTGCACAAATTTTCAACTTGAGCTCCTGCTCTTGATGTTAATTCTTTCTATATTTCCTAATTCGAATTCCCAAAAGTGTGAATTTAATTGCCCTAGTTCATCCCTGTTTGAGTAGAGCTTTTGCGCCAAGTCACCTTGTAAAACTGTGGTGAGCCTAAGGATTGGCTGCCCCCAGATTGGCAGAAGCCTCTGTGCTAATTATCTGTGGCAGAGTAGAGCGGGATCATGTGTAAAAAACATGGCTGCCTAAGTAGGCTTCATCAGCGGAGGGTATGGAAAGGATGATTTTCTTCCTTAGAAAGGAGTTAAGGGCTTATCTCTCATAATTATCTAATGCAGATGGTAAAGGGGTAGTGGATTATTCATAATCCATTATCATGGAAATCTGTAAGTACCTAGACATTTTACTTAACCACATAGATGAACATATACCAAAGGTAGAAATTTACCTTGAAGTTCTTTGATTCTAATGCGTCTCGGAAAGAAATAATTTAAAAATATACTATGAGTATTGAATTAGGTCTAACCCTTTGGAAAATATGTACATACCATCACAAATAGTTCAAAGAATACAGCTTAAAGAACGGGGTAATCAATAATAAGTAACTGGCCTGGTTTGTGGAAAATATTGTGATAAATTTCTGTTCTTTTTTACAATGTGCACATTCTAATTTTGAATGGCATGTTCCATTTGCCTTCTTCATCCCAAAAATGACTGAGCCAGATAAGAAATAATTTAGACAAGGTCAGCTAAAATAATTATAGCCAGTGGCACAATCTAGAACCCAGGGGTGAATGACTTTTTAGTTAGGGTAAAAAGAGTAGAAATCTGGTAAGAGCTATAAAATAATACATGTTAAAGACAAGGATGATTGGACATTTTAATTTATATTTTCTGATAATTTAGGACTAAAAGGATACACGATAAAATGAAAAAGCAGAAAAAATTTAAACTAGTGAGTCTTTTTTTTTTTTAACTTAACAATTAACTTTAGAAACTTGAATCATGGGATAATTGCTACAGATAGTTTAAGATGATTCAGAAAGATTAGGCATTCATATGAATGAGGATAGCAGTCACAGCAACAGAGTTAGAATAAAAATAATGAGCACTAGGAAGTCCTGAGGCTTTAGGGCATACACTGATCATAAGCCAGGGGAAATGTTCCCACCGGATACAGCATTGTAGACCTGCCAGGACTGTTGGGCGTCTACAAGCCTTATGAGCAAGTAGGGGATTGGCACTGGTTTCTTCGGTGGTTTCCCCTGAATTTCTGCACCCTCAACGGCATCATACCAATGCAATATTGCTGCTTTGCTGTTTATTCATACATATTTTTGGTGTCTGGCTAGCTCAGAATCGCCCATATTTTTTCCCTTTTAATGAGGTTGATTTTTTTTCTTGTTTTGAGTGATCATTTCCAGTTTTACCCTTTCCAATCTTTCTCGAATAAGTATTTCATTTTGACTAGTCTGCATGCTTAAAAGAAGATCAGTTGAGCCAAGAATCTGTCAGTAATGATGTTATTATTTATGCAGAAGAGACTTGGGGTAAGTCTTAGAGCTAGACATTTCCTTAAGCATCCTCCTAGCCATTAAAAATAGTCAGGGCTATTGCTGATGATTCCTGCCAGACTTGAGTTTGGGGAGGGTGCTTCCTAGTGAAGACCTAACCTTTCGTTCTAATTCTCCTCTTAACTTTATTCATTGTGTAGTCATAGATTCCAAAGTCCCATTATAGTCCAATCTCCACTTGGAAGTACGTAGCTATCTACTGTGATTGACTTGAAGTACATGTCAAATCTTTCATCCAGGAGCTACTCTAAAAAAAAAATCTCACTATTAGTATTTAATTCCTTTGTGTTTGTTCCCTCACTGGCCTTCTTTGAAAAATAAAAACACTTTCTCCATGGATATTATATTCTACTAAATCACTAAAGGGTGTTAGGACTCCTCAGGTTCATTTTCCTTTGAACAGACCAGGTAGTAGTCAAGGAATGTTCGTATTATATGTGTGTGCTGTGTGTGTCCTGATGTGGGGGCCAGGTTGTTGGGGACGGCAATGGAGGTAGGATATATCTCTATACTTTTCTTATATTCCTTATCACTCAGAACTATTCTCAGGAAATAGGTACAATCATTCATGTTAATATGTTAATGACTGGTATGTACTAAGTGTCTTAGCTCTTTGCAATATAACAAGTGCCCCCAAAACCTTAAGTTAAAGGACAAAACCACCGAGTTCCAAGTTTTTGTCAGAGTGTGGCGGTAGCGTATTTTGTTCTCTGGTCGCAGTGGTCTCCCCACAGGTTGGTGACTAACTTCATTTGACATAAAGCAATGGGCTGCGAAGTGCTGCCACCTGGGAAAAAGGTGATGGGCCTCAAGAGGCAGAGGAGTTACTAAGCTCGCTCCGTGGCTCTTTAGAATCACATGGCCCCTCAGGGTCCTACAACAGTGTTCTCCAGGAAGGAGTAAAAGCAGGCACCATCAAGTAGAGCTTCACAGTTTTAAAAACAATCACTTTAACATTTTACATCATTTGGCATTTTAATTCTCCCAGCAACATTCAGGGAGGGCCAGTATTTCTTGCTATTTTACAAATGAAGGAACTGCAGGTGAGTGAGGCGTATACTGTCTGGTTGTGGAGATTAGGTCTTCTGTCTTAGTCCTGTTCTCTTGGCGCTGTCTTGTGCTACCTTCCTAAAAGGAAGGACTGTGTCCAGTGAGAAGGAACGTGGCCAGAAAATATTTCAAAAATATCTGCTATCAAGTGGTTTAGGTAATTTAATGAACAAAATTCTTGCACATGCTTTCTAGTTGTGGATAAAACATTTTCTCTGTTTATGGAAGAGCCAGTTTTCCTAGAAAAATATATGTCCTCTTCATGGGCAAAAGACTTTCATACTACATTCTAATTAAAAAACAATGGAAAACTTGGGGGTCTTGCTTAAAATCGGCAATCTTCATGTTGACTTTTTTCATTTAATTTAGAATTTCCCATCAGCTCTGCAGAGGGACATGGGCGAGGGACTTACAATAAGAAGAATTGTAAGGCTGGTTTTAATTTACTTGTGTACATTTTCAAAATTACTGTGCCTGGAGTCTTCCAAGACTGATGTTTTTAATAAGTAGAATGTCGTGTTATCGGGATTTGTGGGGCCTGGCTATCATTTGTCAGATATTTTTCTTCTTTTATATATGTGCTGTTTTGAAATTCTTCTTTGTCTCTGAGCTTTATTCAGGGAAACCTCGCTGCGTTCTGATGCTTCTTCGTCTCTCCTGATCAGAAAGTCCATAATTCTCTTTCATGCTCTTTTCCTTGTAAACATAAACATATTTTCCTGTGTCAGGACCCCAGGCAGCTTTCTAAAAGCTTGTATGTTATTCTTATGAATTGTTTATTTTGCTTGGGAGCTTTTGTGTTTTAAGTATTTCCTGTTTTTCTTACTGTGCCTGCTTTTTCTTCAAACAGAGGGAACATGAAACAAACCTCAACTCCACCAAAGGCTGACAGAGATTCTACCTGGTTTATCTGTATGTGGGCGATGCCTTAGAAGTGTAATTGTAGCAGCTGGATTTTTTCATAACTAAAAGAATCCTTTCTGTTACTCAAAATCCCAAGTACCTCCCTGGGTTCCGTGACACTACTTTCCAGGGCATGACCCCATTTTAAGTTGGTTTGTTTGAATTGTAAGATGCCTCATGCAGCATAGTGCAGTAATGACAAATATTAGAGTCATCTTGAGAAATCAGAATTACCTATTGGGGGAAAAATTATAACTTCTGAAAAGAAAAGAGTGTGATGCTTTCTTCTTTGTTACCTGGTTCAAAATGGAGTTTTTTCATTTTTATTGACAGAATTGTTTGTTTGTTTGTTTATTTATTTATTTAAGATTTTATTTATTTGACAGAGAGAAACACAGCGAGAGAGGGAACACAAGCAGAGGGAATGGTAGCCGGAGAAGCAGGCTTCCTGCCGAGCAGGGAGCCCAATGCGGGGCTCGATCCCAGGACTCACGGGATCATGACCTGAGCCGAAGGCAGACACTCAACGACTGAGCCACCCAGGCGCCCTGACAGAATTGTATTTTTAAAAAGTATTTTTTTCTCCCTTCTCATGAAAGAAAGTGACAGCAAACAATTGCCCAGGTGTGAAAGAGAGAGACGGTCTCTCACCTTTTTATTTTCAATAAATAATTCCTTTCAGCATTACCCTAGGGAGGAGAGGATAGGGAAGCCTTTTAGGTGTCTTGCAATAGATTGGAAAGTTCCAAATTTAGGCATCCCTTCTTGACACATTTTGTCAGGCATTAGGCCATGCTTTTTCTTCCTTTTTCTTTTTTCTTACATCATCCTCCGCTTTGGTGAATCAAATTCTTACATCTCCATTTTCAAGAGGAATTTTGCTGCTGGTTTGGCTTGTCTAATTGCATTTTTTAAAAAGTATTCCTATTTCCTTCTTGGCTTTTCTCTCTGTACTCAGGCAAGAACTTTAGTCAACAAGTTAATGGGTATTAATTGATAATTTTTATGTTGCAGACTCTGAGCTGAGCTTTCAATATATGCCTTTAGCTCTGCTAGTAAATTTGCACTTGGTTCCAAGTTTCAGGTTTAAGGTTCATTCTTTCGCTGTCTGTCGTTGGTTCGTTTTAGTTTTGCCTCTGTTGTCAATGACTTGTGTGACATTGGGCAACTCACTCCGTAGAGCTTTGGAAGGCTTTTCTGGAACTCAGCACGGATGATAGATAAACCTGAACATGTCCCCCATTAGCCTGAACTATGAGGTATAGGACAGAGAAAATTGCATTGCATTTCAGAAAAACTAGGGTTTTAGACTTAGCTCTGCCATTGTGTGAGTTTGGATAAGATACTTCAATTTTATGGGACCCAGCATCTCATTAGATGGAAAATGGATTAGATCCATCTTCAAAATAATGAGGCTTTCTTATCACTCTGTTTCTTTATGTTTTTGCATTTTGTATTTGTGTGTTGTATCAAACCTAAATCTCTTTTAATTCAATTCCACGAATTCAATTCATGGAATTGAATCACGAATTCAATTCATGGAATTAGAATAAATTCTGTTCCTAAGAGTAGTTTTTGATGAACATTAAATATCAAAGTTTGTATAGTGCTTTACCATTTACTGTGTGCTTTCATATCTTCTGTTTGGATCCTCATGTGAGCTTGGAAATGGACATTGATGGGTAGTTTGATTTTCCCATCTTTTTTTTTTTTTAAGATTTTATTTATTTGACAGAGAGAAATACAGCGAGAGAGGGAACACAAGCAGAGGGAATGGTAGCGGGAGAAGAGGCTTCCTGCTGAGCAGAGAGCCCGATGTGGGGCTCGATCCCAGGACGCTGGGATCGTGAGCTGGGCCGAAGGCAGATGCTTAACGACTGAGCCACCCAGGCGCCCCTGATTTTCCCATCTTATTGGTGGGAAAACTGAGGCATAGAAGTTAATGGGTCATACAAGAGTAATCTGTAAATAGGGGGCAGAATTAGAAATCAAACCCAAGTTTTTTTCTTAGGCCATATGCCACTTTTTAAATTTTATATGAACCCACATTTTAAATTAATTTATTATTATTTTTTTAGAAGTAAATTTTAATTTTCAATCAAAGAGTACTAAAAGCCTTATAATAAAATGCTGTATCTCCTGCTCCATTCCCTATTTCCTGAGACAAAGCAGCTTTCAACTCTTCAGTGTAGTATGATTATACTGCTAGTTCTAGGTTTATCAGTTTTGGATATGCAATTACTTCTTATTAATTAAGGATTTAGCCCACCCATCTTTATCCTTCTCCCATTTTTTAAACATAGACATATTATAAATTTTTGATAAATCAATAGTTTATATAGTGAATATTGTTTACTGATAAAACATCTTGTACAAGTTTCCTTTTTTTCCATTAGTCAATGATTGCTTCATTTTGTTCATTTACTAGGTTTTCTGTGCACTCATTACATTTTATTTCCAAATACCCCAAGATCTGTCACATAATATTAATATTTTTTCCCCCACAGCTCAAACAATTCCAAGTATTTTTTTCCCCCAAAGCTCAAACAATTCCAAGCACTCATATCTATTATTTTCCTAGTTAGACCTCCCTCCCCAGTTCTCTTCCAGGTTGGACTGGTTACTCTGTTGGTTAGAGCCACAGCTGTCTCTCATTCTAGGATATCTCTTTATAATTCTTTAATGTGCAGTCTCTTCTCCCTTTACCACTTTCCAGGAATTTTCTAAAGAAGGGTACCCAACAAGATAAATTTTACAAATGTTTGTGGGTCTGAAAATACCTTTATCCTCATACTTGATTGGTAGCTTGGTTGGGTATAGAATTCTAGGTTGACAATAATTTCCCTTCTACCTCTACTTTTAGCATCTAAATTATGCTGTTGAGAATTAAACAGAATTTAATACTGTTCTTATTTCTAATCCATTCCATTTGCCTTTGCCCCCCTTTTTTTCCATTTGTGAAATTCTAATTCAGTGTTTTAGGCTATAGTGGGTCTTTCATAAGCAGGCTCAGTTCAGTTCTGGGAAATCTTACATTGAAGTTGATACAGATTTTGTCTTCTCCTACATTGGAGTTGTGCATTGTCACATTAATAAATATATGATATTGTAAATTCTTAATTTAAGGTAAGAGTCTATTATGTATAATCATTAGTGAATCTTTCAATAAGAGGAGAAACTTTGTCTTTTTATTCTAATTTCTAGGAGATTTCCTAGACTTTCTTTTCTTTTCTTTTCTTTTTTTTTTTTAAGATTTTATTTATTTGACAGAGAGGGAACACAAGCAGAGGGCGTGGCAGGCAGAGGGAGAGGGAGAGGGAGAAGCAGGCTCCCTGCTGAGCAAGAAGCCCGATGTGGGGCTCTATCCCAGGACCCTGGGATCATGACCTGAGCTGAAGGCAGCGGCTTAACCAACTGAGCCACCCAGGTGCCCTAGACTTTATTTTCTAAACTTTCTTTTATTGTATTTTAATTTTGGCTACCCTATTTTCATTTTTTGTTCTCTGAGTGTCCTTTTGTTCTTTGAAGAGTATCCAGTTCTTTTTTTTTTTTTTTTAAAGACTTTATTTATTTATTTATTTATTTGAGATAGAGAGGAGAAAGAGAGAGCATGAGTTGGGGCAAGGACAGAGGGAAAGGGAGAAGCAGACTTCCCACTGAGAAGGGAACCCAGTGCAGGGCTTGACCCCAGGACCCCAGGATCAGGACCTGAGCTGAAGGCAGATGCCCAAGCAACTGAGCCACCCAGCTGCCCCTCCAGTTGTTTTATGATTGCATAAATATCCCCTTGTCACTTGACTGTGTTTCCTCTGGTATCTTTTTCTGTTTGTTTTAGTTTCTTTTATGTCTAATGAACCCCTGCTGTTTGTACTTATAAAGAGAGTGATGAAAAAAAAAGATCAGGTGAGACTTATTCTCTCTCAGGTGAAGCAGCCTTCACTATAGGTGAGCTGTAGGTTGGTTTGCCATTTGGTTTGGGGACCCCCAACTGACAATATATTTTCTCTTGTACTATTCAATTTCTGCAGATAAGTATCCTTCAGTTTTCTGCCTGGAGGTTATTCAGTTGGCTGTAGGTATTCTGGGAGCATGTAGGAAAAAGTGGTAGGGAAATCTACCATTCAATATATAGATTTTTACCTAATTTCCTCATTTTTAGCTGTGTACCTCTCTCCTTCCTTCTATTATGATTGGTGCTCCTGGAGCCTCTAAGAGTCAATTTCTTAGGAGATTTAACCTGTTGTCAGGGTTGGGTGTGGGGTCATCTTTGGCTGCTTGGGGTGAGGAAGGGGACCATGGGCCTTTATATTTCCCTCAACTGTTCTCCTTGTTTTCATCCTTGAGCCCCATCTCTATTTCTCATTGTACCTCTTACCTCTGAGTCCTGGACTCTTCAGGCTTTTCCTTACTATTATTCATCTCTGTAGGCATAAATGATTAGTTATTGCTTCTCGATTCCCTTTCCTCCTTCCAAAGCTCTGATGCTTTCAAATGCATTGACATCTCTTATCAACTAATTGGTTCTTTTCTTATTTTCTTTGTTATTGTGAGTTTATACCTTTAAAATTAAAAAAAAAAAAAAGAAGGAAATCTTTCCTGTCAAGTTGGTAGAGTTTGGAGCAGAGGTAAATACTCATACTTAGTCTACTATGTTTAACAGGAAGTCTTAACCCATATTTTTATTGAATTAAGTTTCATGAAAGACAAATTTCTGCAACTGACTACTAGAAATAAATGTTTTTTGGGGTAATAAGTCTGAATATTTAGGATGAAAGTTGAATTATGTTCATTTTATTTCCCAGTTAAAAGAAATGCATTGTGAATTTAGAATCTTTGGAATTATTTCCTTGAATTTACTTATAACAATATGTTTGAAATGTGTTAAGTAGAAAAATTGGCAGGATCAGAGTGTATGTGTGTGTTTGCAAGTGTGACAGCAAGAGAAACTGACAGAATCCAAGAGAAAAGCAGAGTGTTAGATTTTGGTAGGGAGAAGGTTGGTATTTCAGCACATAGCCACATGAATATTTTTAATACCATCAATAGTTTTTGATGAGTACCTAAAGTTGATTTTTTCTTTACTCTCTAATTCCACAGACCATTCATGCTCTACCACTGTCTTAAAAATACTGTTCCATTTACACTAAGGATCTCTTTGAATGAACAAACTTCTGGCTCTTGTGGCCAGGCTATCTGCAGTTCTCATTATCTTAGCTGCTTTCAGAAGCCTCATATGAGCCAAATGATGAACAATAGAGATCATTCTTCAGTCAAGCAACTGAGAAGGGTCTGCTTTGGTTCATTAGTCCAACTAGAATCTTTTACTTTTTGAGTTGCAATCAAAAGATCAGTGGAACTGTCATTTATCTTGTTCTTCTTAAAAAATCATATGAATTTCCTTCAGTTTGGCAATGTGAAGTCTTAGCTTCTTTCCCATCATTTTTTTGGTAAATTTTCTTCTGGCTTTAGCATTTTAATATATATTCTTTTTTCCCCCAAATATGTTTATTTTATCTTTTCAGTGTTATAAGATTTATTGTTCATGCACCACACCCAGTGCTCCATGCAATACTTTCCCATCATTTTATAGTACCATTGTTAAGTGGTATGAATGGAAACGAAATACATTCCCCAAATAACTGAAGGTCCTGATATACGGCTAATTGTGGAGAAAACAAATATATTTTTCTTATCTCTTCCCTATGGAGAAATTATAATAGATAATTCCAATCTTAACAGTTTCATCCTACTTCAGTAAAACTGATTTTCCCTCCACTACCTCTTTGGAGTAAATTTTCACCTTTCTGCTGGATTTATGACTGCTATTACCAACACTGTGAATTATTATAGTGTCAGATAGCACTACTAGGATGCTGACTCTACTTTTTTTTAGAAAAAAGAGATAGCCATGTTGGAGCTTTAAATTTTTTTTTTTTTAAAGATTATATTTATTTGACAGAGAGAAACACAGTGAGAGAGGGAACACAAAGCAGAGGAAATAGTAGTGGGAGAAGCAGGCTTCCTGTGGAGCAAGGGGCCCGATGCGGGGCTCGATGCGGGGCTCCATCCCAGGACTCTGGGATCATGACCTGAGCCGAAGGCAGACGCTTAACAACTGAGCCACCCAAGCGCCCCTAAAATTTCTTGATCATAGAAGACACTGAAACATTAGTCCAGATTCTAGGCAAGTTTTATCACTGACTTTTTGTGTGACTGTTGTAAATCATCTAAGTTTCTGTGTTTACATCTGTAAAATATGTGACCCTTAACTGTATAAGGAATTCTCAGTTTACTGAACCTAATAGATAATAGATAAGCTTATCCAGGGGTGAACCTTATGCTTTATTTATCTTTGTTTTCTTTTCCTTAAATTCATAATAGTTTACTTAGTAAATGTTGACTAAAAGAGTATGAAAGAAAAAAATAGGATATAGAGCAAGTGGTCATCCTATGAGATCCTCGTGAGAGTAATTTTATATAGATTTAGTATATTCAGCTTGATTCTAAAGGCAAAGTTGAGAGGAAGCCTGTGGGGCTGCATGTTCTTCAGTGTAACGTGAAGTACTGAGCTGATTATAGTGGTTATGAGATTAAAAGATACATATTTTTAATGGGCAAATCCTTTGCTTGAATATAGGTTACAGTCAGTATGTGGCTGAACAGTGATCTCTCTTGTTAAAGGGGCTTCAGTGTACCCTTTGAATTACCTTCACACTCACTGACTGTTTTAAGAGCTTGGCTACCCTCCACATTTCTGAAAGCAACTCTACATTAGATGTTAGAAGGATGTGGCTCACTTTAAACTTTGGCTGGCACGAGAGAAGAATGGAGAAGGCAGGAGAGATTGTTCATGTATGGCCACTACTAGAAGGAGTTCTGGATTTTATAGTCATGGAAATTAAGCGGCGTAATCCAGAACAATATCCCCTTTTTAATTGTCCACCCCTCCCCCCCAATGTTCTCTTCTTCCTTCATCCCAAGGTAGCCTCTAAGGAGCATCCTGATGTAGAAAAATGTGAAAGGCAGAAGGGGCTGTCCTCATTTTCAGATTTGAGGATGACATTTCCAGTACTGACATTATGGGGGAATTGTGATTTGTTTGTTATATTAATGAAAATCATGGTTTCCTTTTTTCCCCCTTTTCCTTTCAAAGAAGCCACCTCTTTCTGGACATTTGTTTTCCTTCCTTAAGTCACCGCTGAGGTATTTGCAAACCAAGCCAACACTTACATTTTATTCACCAAAGTAGAACAAAGCAACTGCTAATAGAAATATCCTGGTAACTAATGGAAAAAGACACAGGACTTAGGGAAGTCATGGGATTCGTGTTTAAAGCTTGATTCATTACTTACCCCCCACCTGCCATTGACAAATCTTTCAACATTTCTGAGTCTCTATATCATCATCTGTAAAATGGGGTTAATGGAGGATTTAATCTGCAAAGTGGGGATAAAAGAGATTAAAAGAGATGACATGGGTACATTCTGCTCGAAATAAACATGAGTTGAATCTTAACAATAATATGACTGTGTAGTTACAACTAAAACTTTTTCTCCTTTTGCTGTCAGAAATGTCTTTGGTAGATTTCAAATTCTTTTTCATACTATTTGCTTTTCTTTGGTGGGGATCCATTACCTTGCTTGTAACTCGAGTATACATGGCTGTAATTTGTGTTCGGCTTCCTTTCTCAAGGGTTGAAATAGGCTTTTTAGAGAAGGCACAAAAGTACAAAGCAAAAATTTCAGCACATGCCATCAAATCTTGGAAAGTCATCTAAAGGAGGAAAGATTGCCGCTGAGAAAGGAAAACGGCTCTTTTCTGGGCATCGTTTCTGCTCTTCTGAAAAAAGCCCAGATGTTGCAATATTTTGCAAGGCAGAATATTGTCCCAGATGGAGGAGGAAACACTGACAAGCAGAAAAGGGAGATACCTGGGGTTCCGAGGCAGCACCGGGAAGGGGTGGCGCGCCCCGGACTCAGAATCTTGTAGCTCTTTGTTGGGGGCGGGGGAGTCATCATTTCCGTGGAAGAAATGGCTCCCCCTTGGAGAAGTCCCCACGCGGCCCCGGCTCCACGACCTTCTTGGCCCTTACCCCCGCCCCTCCCAGTTCTTGCGGACCCCACAACGTGTCGGACTGCGGTGCCTTTAAGACTTTTGCCTGCTGCACAAGCTCAGCTCTTTGTGTGTTGTTGGAGTTTTTCTAAGAAAAAAAGAAGAAATAGGCAGGAGGATGGGGCGGAGGAAGGGGAAACGCGGGGCGGGGGGCGGGGGGGGGGGAGAGCTGCACTTTTGCAGCTGGAGACGGCCGACGGGAAGGGCTTCTTTTTTGCTGAAGCTGCGAAGCCGGCCGGGTCTGCTCTTTCGCTGGTGGGGC
>CM053617.1:57964729-58014809 GCA_028646535.1 Procyon lotor
TGGGGCCAGGTCTCCCCGCGCGCCGAGGGGAAGGGCACCGCGGGCACGCGGGCCACACCTGGGGGGCCAGTCTCGTCTCAGCTCGCGGGCCGGGCCGGGTGGGCGCGCGCGCGGGGGAGTCCCCGGTCCCTGTCAGGGCGGGGCGAGACCACGGCGCTGGGCCCGTGGAGGGGGGGAAGCGTGGGCACGCGCGAGTGGGGGCAGGCGGCCCAACGCACCGCGGGCTCCAGCCGCAGCCCCGGTGCCCGGCTGACGGCACCGGAGAGAAGATGGCTGCTGGGGGGCCGCTGGCCGCCGGCCGGGCGGTGCGGGGCTGAGCCCCGCTTCCCGAATTCCCCTCCCGCGTTGGGCGCGCCCACCTCGGGGCTCCCGCGGGCCCCCGCCCTCCCTGGCGCGCGGGGCCGGAGCCGAGGCAGTTGGCGCGAGCCGCGGGCGAGGCGGGGCCGCGCGCGGGGTCCCCTCCCCCTCCCGCAGGTCCCCTCTGGAGCGCTCCGCGCCGCCCGCGCTCCGCCTCCGGCCCGGCCCGGGTCGCCGCGGCGGTGGGCTCCCTTCGCTAAGGACAAGGTCAAGAGACCGAGAGGCGATGCCCGAGTGCGACTGCAGGGAGCCGAACAGAGGCGACGGCGACTGGGATCTGTCCCTCCGGACCGGGGAGCGGGACTGGGGCAGGCGCGGGTGAGGAGGAGGAGGAGAAGCGGCGGCGGCGGCGAAGAGGTTTTCTCCGGCCGAATCACCCCCCACCCCCCAATCCTGGAGCATCGCTGTCCGCGCCCGCGAGCGCAGCGGGGCCGGGCGGGGGCGCCGGAGAAGATGGAGCCGGGGGGCCGGGCCCGCATTGGCCCCCCGCAGCCGGCGGCCCCGGGGCTGTGGAGGGCTCGGCCGGCGGGCGGCAGCGGCGGCGGCGGCGGTGGCGCCTCCTCCTGGCTACTGGACGTGAACAGCTGGCTGCTGTGCTATGGCTTCCTCTACCTGGCCCTCTACGCGCAGGTGTCCCAGTCCAAGCCGTGCGAGAGGACCGGCTCCTGCTTCTCGGGCCGCTGTGTCAACTCCACCTGCCTCTGCGACCCGGGCTGGGTCGGGGACCAGTGCCAGCACTGCCAGGGCAGGTTCAAGTAAGTGTCTTCGCGGGACCCCGCACCTCTGCCCTGCCCCGCACCCGTCGTGCGCCCTCAACGCAGCCTCGGGTCCCGGGGCTGGGAACCGCCCGCAGCGCTGCCCCCCCTGCAGCCCCGGCTCCCGGAGCGCTCGGCCCCGCGCGGACCCTGACCGCCAGGCGAGCGAAGCCCTCGCGATGGTCTAGGTGTCCGCAGCGGCTTCTGGTCCCTCGCTCTTGAGCATTTATTTCCATACTCAGTTGCGGTGCCAAACACCATTTTTGTTAGGTCACTGGTTTTTAATCAAAAATCATGCAAGTAACTCATGAAATACTTGAACATTGCGAAACATTCAAACAATGCTGAAGTGTAAAGGTTAAAGTTACGGGCTACCAGTACCTCCCTCTACTCCCATCCTACTCATCTCTCTAGAGGTAACCACTGCGAACATTTTATTTAGTATTATAATAGTGATCCTAAGACTTTATGATGGGCTTCCTCTGTGCCAAACACTGTTAAGCGCCTGACGTGGATTATCGCATTTGTTCCTTACAGTTCTGTGAGTTCCTAGGATTATTATGCTGGATTTACAGAGAGGACTCGAGGCAGTGAATTCGTCATTTGCCCAAGATTACACAGTACTATTCCAAGTCAGCTAGCTTAACTCTAGAATGTATACTTTTAGCCAATATACTGTGTTGAATTTGCTATGACAGTTTTGATTGAGAATACAAGAGTGACTTTGGGTAACATAAAATGATGAAATAGCTGGACTTTTTAATGCGGTGAAGGTAATGGATTTTTCGAACTGTTTATTTCACTATCAGCTGTTGTGTGAGAGCATCACTTTGGTTTTTCTCTGAAGCTCAAGGCCCTAAGGAGTTTGCTTTACAACAGTAAAGATACTCTCCCCCTATTGGCTGATATTTATTACATTCCTGCCTGATATGAGAAGAAATGGGTGAATTGGGGGGAGTAGCAAGTAAGATAGTTGAGGTAGCCATCAGACATTTGCAGATAGCAGTCATTAAGTGAGTCAACTTCTTAGACTTCTAGATGGTTACTGTGAAATTTGCTGGCTGTTTTGTGGCTCTGAAATTACACTATGTAGATGACTGATATTTTGTGTCAGGGTGATAGCAACATCTAAGTGAAATGTCTCAGTCTTTACGGCAAAGGTAGGAAGTATGGTTCACCTTATTAATGGATTATAGGAAAATGTCCTGGGAGTTTTAAATACAGAATATTTTTCACCATATTAATGGATTATAGGAAAATGTCCCAGGAGTTTTAAATACAGCTTATTTTCTATTTATTTATTTATTTAAACTGTTGCTAATTTAAGCCATGCCCCTTAAAAATACTGAAACAGTATTTTTTTCAAGGGCACTTTTAAATTTTAGGTAGATCCTACTATTTAATTTACAGCAGGGTTTTGGAAGTGAAATCTTAATATGAAACTTCATGAAATTCATTTGTAGCAATAGACTGAAATGGTTTCTCACTTCCTACTGTTATAAATTATATGATACTGTGGCTTTTTGATACTTTTTTTTTAATTTGAAAGAGGTGCTAATTAAGAGTTTTAAAAAGTGTTTCAAGATAAGGAAAGACATCTTACTGAATTGTGCTTGTTAGTATCCTTTTTTACTTAAGTGTTTTGAAACTTTGGCTATGACAATTGCAGCCAGCCTTTTTATCAAGCAAGAATTTTGAACATATAAACTGGCAGCCGACAATGAATAAAGCTGCATCAATTTTTTACATCTATCTATAAATAGGAAGATAACCTAGTGTATATGTGACTTAGGGATTTTGACCCTTTTGTGGGTGGATTTGCTCCATTTATCTAGGGGACAGAGATTGCTATGATCGTGAGAAGCTCCTTTCTACATTTTATAGTAGTGGAACTTGTTAATCAGCTAGATCAGTAGCCTGCAACCTCGCTAACAGATATTGTCCCAGTTAGTAGGAAAGATCACAGATCAAGTTAAACTAACTTAAATAACATAAGATGCTGTTCATAAACTTTATACATTAGTGAGTAAAATAGGAATAGCTTCTTAAATATTGTTAAATAACAGTTAACCCTGAATTAATCATTGAATATAAATCATTTCCTTGGAAACTGTTATTTTCTTTGATTCATTGTACTCTATTGGTGAGCACTTTTTCATTTCTCTGTGGAATATAGGCTATTAATTATAGTAAATATAACTGGTACTACTCTGTGGTTTATGTATACTCTTAGGGGTAAATTGTGATATTTAATGTTAAAGGGAAGGATCAATTTAGAAGAAAAGAATTCTTCCTGTTAAAATATATGCTAAGCTAAAGAAAGGTTTATTTGAGGATGGTGGCTTGTTTGATTCAGCAGTTGAAGTACTAACATAGTGGGAAAGACTAACTGGAAATTCTCACTTCATTAATTATCTTGAAAATCTTTTATTAAGCTGAAGGATAGCAATCTAGCAAACAGATATCAAAAATGATCAATCTTGGTGAGCAGGTGTCAAAATTAATTGGCTGGTTCCATGGTAACTTAGTTTTTTTCCTACCATGGGGATTTCACTGGGGAATAAGAGAATTCTTCAAATGGTTCTTTAGAATGGAAGATTGATGGTAGGTGGGTGGGAAATGTAGAAGCAAATATGGTATCAAAAGTGGTACTTTAGTTCTCTTAGCACTGATTTCCATCTTCAGTTTCTATTTGAAAAGAACAAAACACTCAGAATTATAAGCCATTTCTCACATAGGCAAAAATGAATACTTATCTTTGGCTAAAACTAGGCTGAAAGGTTTGGGACTGAGAATCAGAAAGGACAGTGCCAATATGAAATATAAGAATTAAGGACATAAAATGCTAATTTGAATTCTATTTACTTGAATTAGGCTAGTATAATATTAGACTAGAAACATTTTGCTACAAACTTTATTTAAATGAATGACGTTCTCTTTTAGAAACTAGTTCTTTAGAATTATTTCTGTAGAGTAATTGAGAGTTATATTTATATAAATTTATATTTTATGTTCAGACTTGGACATTTTCTTGCTAATGTGACTTAGGAACCTATGACTTCTAATTTGTAAGCAAAATAAACTAAATTAATGCTTTGAGATTGGAAAATATCTAAAATTGTGAATAATTTTTAAATGTAAATTTATTAAAATTTTTATTGAATTTTTTTCTAAAATCATTTTTACATCTTATATGTTTAATGTATATATAGTTTTTTTTTTTTTTTTTTTTTTTTACCTTTTAGGTTAGTCAATATGGATACGGAAATTCTCACATTTGTAATAGAAGGAAATTCTATTTCTGCTGATAGCCCCAAAATGAAGATATAATAATCAGGAATTTCATTGCTATTATACACAGAAAGGGGCAGCGTTAAATATGTAAATATGTTTCTGTAGCTATTGGTAAAAAAGCATACATTTGGAATCCTTTCTATTAAGAGTAGGAAAACTGTCAGTAACTATAAAATTGCACTGAACGCTCCCTGCCCTCAAGTCCGTATTTCTTTCATTTAATTTTTTAATGTTTTTACCCATAAGTGTTTTTTTAAGTTTTGATTTAAATTCTAGTGTGTTAACATACGGTGCAATATTAGTTTCAGATGTAGGATATAGTGATTCAACACTTCCACACAACACCTGTTACTCATTGCAGCGAGTGCACTGTGTGAGCCCCATCCTCCCCCCACCCCCTTCTGTAAGTCTTTTTTATTTCAATTAATTACTTTTTTTTAGAGAGAGAGAAAGTGGGGGGGGGCAGAGTCAGAGGGGAGATAGAATCTTTTTTTTTTTGAAAGTTTTATTTATTTAATAGAAAGCAGGAGCTAGCTGGTGTGGGGCGGGGTAGGGAGGGGGCAGAGGGAGAGGGAGAAGCAGAAGCAGGCTCCCTGCTGATGAAGGAGCCTGATGCTGGGCTTCATCCTAGGACCCTGGGATCATGACCTGAGCAGAAGGCAGATGATGAATCAACTGAGCCACCCAGGCGCTCCGAAAGAGAGAATTGCAAGCAGGCTCCATGTCCAGTGAGGAGCCTGTCTTGGGGCTTGATCTCACGATACTGAGATCTTGACCTGAGCCTCAATCTAGAGTCTGCTGCTTAACCCACTAAGCCATCCAGGTGCCCCAGTTTTCTTTATTTTAAAGAATTATAGAGATGCCTGGGTGGCTCAGTTGATAATAGCTCAGTTGACCTGAGCTGCTTACAACTCAGGTCATGATGCCAGGGTCCTGGGATCGAGCCCCACATCAGGCTCCCTGTTCAGCGGGAAACCTTCTTCTCCCTTTCCCTCTGCCCCCACTTGTATTCCCTCTCTCTGTCAAATGAATAAATAAAATCTTAGAAAAAGAAAAAACTAGGGGCGCCTGGGTGGCTCAGTGGATTAAAGCCTCAGCCTTCAGCTCAGATCATGATCTCAGGGTCCTGAGATTGAGCCCCACATTAGGCTCTCTGCTCAGCAGGGAGCCTGCTTCCCCTCTCACTCTGCCTGCCTCTCTGCCTACTTGTGATCTCTCTCTCTCTCTCTCTGTCAAATAAATAAATAAAATCTTTAAAAAAACCCCAAAAAACTAGAATTATAATATGTAATTTATATCCATGGGTTCTTTTTACATTATTAAAACATAATCACAGAGTAGAGATTTAAAATTAGAGTATTTCTGAGACCTAAATTGATAAAGTAAGTTACTTGGAGTAGCAAGATTTTCAAAGATTTTATTTATTTATTTGAGAGAGACAGACAGAATGAGCATGAGGAGGGGAGGGCAGAGGGAGAGCAGGATCAGGTGGGTGTGGGGAGGGGCAGAGGGAGAGGGACAAGTGGACCCCCTGCTGAACATGGAACCCATCCCGGGGCTAACAGTTCTATGTGGTATGTAGTAGTATCTCATTGTGGTTTTAATTTGCATTTCTCTGATGACTAATGATGTTGAGCATTTTGTCATGTGCATATTTGCCATCTGTATATCTTCTTGGTGAGGTATTTGTTCAGAACTTCTGCACACTGGGGCACCTGGGTGGCTCAGTCCTTGGGCGTCTCCCTTCCGCTCAGGATTGAGCCCTACATTGGGCTCCCTGCTCAGTGTGGAGCCTACTTCTCCCTCTCCCACTCCTCCTGCTTGTGTTCCCTCTCTTGCTCTGTCTCTCTCTATAAATAAATAAAATCTTAAAAAAAAACCCACAAATTTTTGCACATAAAAATTTTTTTTTCTTGTTAATTGTTTTTATGGGTTTTTATGGGTTCTTTACATGTCTGGATACTAGGTCCTTTTCAGATATATCATTTGCAGATTTTTTTTCTCAGGCTGGGGTTTTTATTCTGTGAACAGAATGTGTTTTCAAAGAACACAGGTTTTCAATTTGATGAATTTCAGTTTATAATTTTTTTCTTTTATGAATTTTACTTTTGGTTTTGGATCTAAGAAACCTTGGTCTAAGTTATAATTTCTCTTTAATTTTTTTTCTAGAAATTTTGTAGCTTTAGATTTTACATGTAGGTTTATAGTCCATTTTGAGTTAATTTTTGTATATGTGAGAGATATGGATCTCAATTCTTTCTTTTTCTTCACCATGTAGAAATGCAGTTGTTCAGGGTAATTTTAAAAGCACTATCCTTGGGGCCTTTGATGGCTCAGTTGGTTAAGCATCTGACTCTTGTTTTTGGCTCAGGTCATGATCTCAGGGTCCTGGGATCGAGCCCCACATTGGGCTCTCCTGCTTAGCATGGAGTCTCTTGGGATTCTCTCTCTCCCTCTTCCTCTGCTCATCTCCCAGGCTCTCTCTCTCTAAAATAAATAAATAAAATCTTAAAAAAAACCCCAACAACAAAAAGACTATTCTTTCTCTGAGAAGTCACTTTTTATCTTTGCCAAAATCAGTTGTTCATGTTCTTGTGTATTTTTGAATTCTATTCTATTCCATTGATCTCTTTGTCTCTTTGTACATCAAGACGTTAACGTCTTGATTATTGTAGCTTCATAAGTCTTCAAGTCAGCAAGTGGTAAGTCCTTTGATTTTTTTCTTTTTAAAATTATTCTGGTTATTCTAGGTTCTTTGCATTTCCACATGAATTTCAGAATCAGCTTGCCAATTTCTACACAAAAGCCTGCTGGGATTTTACTTGGGATTGTATTGAGGCTATAGATGAATTTGGGGGACAGTTGATCCCTTATTAACACTGAGTTTTCTGACTCATGAACATGGTATATCTCCTTTTGTTAGGTCTTTTTAAATCTCTCAGCAGTATTTTAAAATTTTCGGTGAACAGGTTTTACAATGCTTCTCAGATTTTTCCCTAAATTTTTCACATTTTTTGATGCTGTTGTAAATTATATGTTTCTTAGTTTTAATTTCCGATTGTTGCTATTATATAGAAATATAACTTTTTTATTAATCTTATATCTTTCAATCTTGCTAAACCATTAGTTATAGATTTCTGTAAATTCCTTATGATTTTCTGAATAGATAATTATGTTGTTTGCATATAAGAATACCTTTACTCCTTTTTTTGCAATCTTGATGCTTTTTCTTTTTCTTGCCTTATTTCACTGGCTAGAACTTCCATTGCTGTGATCTATATATGTGATGATAGTGGTCAGCTGTATGCTATTCATGATTTAGGGGGACAATATTTAATCTTTAAACTAAGTATGATGTTATCTGTAAGTTTTTTTGTAAATCCCTTTTATCACATTGAGGATGCTTCCTTTTGTTCCTAGTTTGATAAGAGTTTTTTATTGGAGATGGATATTGGATTGTGTTTTCTGCATGTGTTGAGATCATCGTATCATTTTTCTGATTGTTCATTGATATTATTAATTCTGTTGCTTGGTTTTTAAATGTTAAACCAACGTTACATTCCTGAGATGAAGATCATGTGAAATGATATATTTTCTTTCTTTGGATATTATTTGAATTTGATTTAAAATTTTGCTTAGAATTTTTTTGTATATGTTCATGAAGGAAATTGGTCTGTACCTTTCATATAATGTCTTTGTGCAGTTTTAGAATCAGGGTAATGCCAGCCTCATAGAATGAGTTGGGATCTTCCTGTTTAGTTTGCTGGAAGAATTTGTGTAGAATTGGCATTATTTTTTCATTATGTGTTTGGTAGAATTCACCAGTGAAGCCCTTGAGGCCTGGATTGTTCTTTAACTCCAAATTCAATTTATTTAATATAAATTTATATGACTTAGCATATTTAACTACAAATTCAATTTATATAATATGTATAGAATTTATTAAAATTTGTTGGCCAGAATATTGTCCATTTTGGTAAACATTCCTTGTGCATATGAAAAGAATATGTGTAATGGGTGGAATGTTCTATAAATTTCAGTTAGGTTGAATTGGTTTGTAGTTTTGTTCAAGTTTTCTAACACCTTTCTGATTTTCTGTCTACTTCTATTGGTTATTGACAGAGTGGTATGAAAATCTTCAATTATAATTTTGCATTTATCTGTTTCTCCCTGTAGTCTTATCTGTTTTGCTTCATATATTTTGAAGGTCTGTTATTAACTGCATAAAATTTTATATCCTCTTGATAAATTGACCCCTGTTTTCATTATGAGATGACTATTGAAAAGATGCTCCTTTTTTCGTTCATGTCTTTGTAACTTTGTTGAAAATCACTTGTATATGCCTATCTCTATATTTGTTTCTTGATTCTGTCCTGTTCCTTTGGTCCATGTGTCTGTCTTTTTTTGAGAGTTTCTTTTTTGACTATTGTAGCTTTGTTGTAAGTCTTGAAATGAGATAGTGAGATTCCTATAACTTTTTATTTTTGAGAATTCCTTTAGTTATTCTAATTCACTTGCTTTTCCACATTTTAGAATCAGTTTATCAGTTAAAAAAAGAAAAAAAACCCAAAACTCCTCCTGGGATTTTGGGTGGTATTGTGTTGACTTGAGGTCATTTTGGGAAGAACTGACATCTAAACAATACTGACTTCTCTATCCCATCAACATGATAGATTTCTTCATTTATTTAGGTTTTCATGCATAAGTGTTTTGTGGATATATATAGATTCTACACATATTTTGTTAGATTTATACCTAAATATTTTATGTTCTTTGATGCTATTGTAATTGATAGTTTTTAAATTTCATTTTCTATTTGTTCATCTTTATTATGTGGAAATACAATAGATTTTTGTATATTGACTTGGTATCCTGCCTGCAATTGTGCTAAACCCATTTAGTTTCAGTAGCATTTCTTATAGATTCCTTGGGATTTTCTACCCAGACAATTATGTTATATGTGCATGGACACAATTTTACTTCTTCCTTTCAATTATATACCCTTTATTTTTCTTCTTGTTGTATTGTACTGGCTAGGACCTTTGTTAAATAAGAAAATAAGAGTGGGTATTGTTGCCTTGTTCCCAATCTTAGGTGGAAATATTCAGTTTTTAAGCATTACGTACAGACTTTTTTGGTAAATGCCCTTTATTAGGTTAAGGAACTTAACTCCTTACTATTCCTTATTTTGAGAGTTTATCATGTATGGATGGATCTTTTTTTCTGTATCTGTTGAAATGGTCATTTGGTTTTTCTTCTTTAGTTTGTTGATATTGGTGAATTAAATTGATTTGCAGATGTTAAATCAACCTTACATTCATGGGATAAAGCCTACTTAGTCATAATATATTATACTTTTTATATATTGGTGTATTTGATTTGCTGTTATTTTGTTGAGGATTTTTGCTTCTGTGTTCTCAAAGATATTACTTTATAATTTTCTTTTCTTGTAATGGCTTTAATTTTCTTGTCATGATGATTTTGTTTGATTTCTTGTCATGCCTTATAAAATGAGTTAGAAAGTGCCCTGCTTCTGTTTTCTGGAAGAATTTATGTAGAATTGTTATTACTTTTTTTCATCGGTGTCAGTAAAATTCATCAGTGATGTCAACTGGGCCTGGCCCTTTCTCTGTGGAAAGGGTTGCAACTAGGAATTCAATTTTAAAAATAGATGTAAAGTCATTTATCTCCTTGGTTTCGAGTGCATTTTGGTAGATCGTCTTAGAGAGATTGGTCCATTTCAAGTTTTCAAATTTGTGAGCATAACATTGTGTACAATATTCCTTTATTATGATTTGAAAGTCTGTGGCATCTTTAGTAAAATTTCTTCCATTTCTGATATTGGTAGTTTACATTTTCTTTTTTCTTGCTTAGTCTGGCTAGATATTTATTGATGTTATTGATCTTTTCAAAGAATATGATTGGTTACATTGATTCCTGTTATTTTTTATTTTGTTGTTGTTTTCAGTTTCATTGATTGCTGCTTCCTTTGGTTTTAATTTTCTTGTATTATTCTAATTTCTTAAGATGAAAAGTTCACATCGTTAATTTGAGATCTTTCTTCCTTTTTTTTTTTTTTAAAGATTTTATTTATTTATATGACAGAGAGAGAGAGAGATCACAAGTAGGCAGAGAGGCAGGCAGAAAGAGACAGGGAAGCAGGCTCTCTGCTGAGCAGAGAGCCCGATGCGGGGCTCGATCCCAGGACCCTGAGCTCATGACCTGAGCCGAAGGCAGAGGCTTTAACCCACTGAACCACCCAGGCGCCCTCTTTCCTCCTTTCTAATAAAAGTTTTTTAATACTATATATTTTCTTCTAAGCACTGCTTTAGCTGCATCTCACGTATTGATATATAGTACTTTCACTTTTATTCAGTTCAATATACTTTCTGATTTTCCTTTAGATGTTCTCTTTGGCTTATGTAGAACAGTTTTGTTTAACTTTTAAATACCTGGGGATTTACCAAAATTTTTTCTGTTATTTATTCCTAATTAAAGTCCATTATGTTCAAAGGACATACCTTATATGATTTAGTTCTTATAAATTTATTAAGACTTGTTTCTGGAAAAAAATATGGTGTATTATGGTGAATTTAACATTTGCATTTGAAAAGAATGTACATTCTTCTGTTGAGCGGAATGTTACAGAAATCTCAGTTAGGTCATGTTGGTTGTTGTAATTGTTCACATATTCTTTATCCATATAATATTCTGTCTAATTTGGTTGATTACTGGGATAGGAGTGTTGAAGTCTCTAACTGTAACTATGGATTTGTCTGTCTCCTTTCACTTCCGTCAGTTTTGCTTATGTTTCAAAGCTTTTTTGGTGGGTACATATACAATTAGAACTGCTGTATTTTTTGGTTAACTGACCCATTCATCATCATCATATCATTTCCTCTCTCTTTTTCTTTGGTAATTGTTTCTGCTTTAAAGTCTTCTTTGATGTTAATATCTATTCTATTTCATATATATATATATGTATATGTATATATATATGTCTCAATCCAATCTAATTATCTCTATTAGTTTATTGAGACTTTTTACATTTAATGTATTTGGATATATTTTGGCATTCTATTTTAATTTGCTATTGGCCCTTTAGGTACATTTTTTTTTTTTTAAATTTAAATTCAATTAGACAACATATAATACATCATTAGTTTTTTTGTAATTTTCAATGATTCATTAGCTGTGTATAATACCCAGTGCCCATCACATCACGTGCCCTCCTTAATGCTTATCAACCAGTTCACCCACCTTCCTTTCTGCAACCCTCAGTTTCCTGGAGTCAGGAGTCTCTTATAGTTTGTCTCCCTCTCTGATTTTTTCCCATTCAGTTTTCCCTCCCTTCTGCTATTGTCCTCTTCACTATTCCTTATGTTCCATATATGAGTGAAACCATATTATAATTGTCTTTCTCTGACTGACTTATTTTGGGTATATGTCTTTGTATTATGTTTTAGTGGTTATATTAGTATGCTAGTGATTACAATATGCAAACCTAACTTTTTGTAATCCATTCAGAGTTAATATTATTTTTCTTCAGGTAAAATTAAGTTTTAGAACTGTATTTGTCCATTTATCCATCTCCACTGGCCTTTGCTATAATTGTCATATACATCACATCTACTTGTATGGCAAACCCCATTAGATAAAGTTATAAATTTTTCAACAATATACATATTTTAAAGAACTTAAGAGGAGAAAAATTTTCTTTTATATTTTCTCAGATATCTGCTCTTTCTTTTGCTATTTTGCTATGTGTGCTTATCTCTAGATAGAAATTTCCTTTTAGGATAATTTCCCTTTAGTGTGAACCACTTTTTTTTTTTTTTTTTTTTGGTCCATTTCTTTTCAAACATGACTGTTGCTGATGTATTTTCTTAAATTTTTTTTTTGGCCCAACAATACCTTTATTTTGCCTTGTTTAGTGAGGGATATTTTTGCAGGTACAGAATCCTAGGTTTTCAATTCTTTTCTTTCAACATTTTAAACAAGTTGCTCAATTCTTTTCTGGCCTTTCATGGTTTCTGATGGGAAGTCTGCAGTCATGCTAATTGTTTTTCTCCTATATATATAATGTCATTTTTCTCTAGCTGCTTTCAAGATTTTTCTGCATTTGTTGTTTTAAGCAGTTCAAATTATGTACCTGATTGTAGGTTTCTTTAAATTTACCATGGGTTTGCTGAGCTTTTTGAATTTATATTTATGTCTTTCACCAAAATGGGATTTTAGAAAAATCACTATTTCTTTTAATATATTTGTCTGTAGTAATCTTTTTTGTTTCTTCTTCTGGGATTTCTGGGACTCATTAATGACACTAATGTTAGGTTTCTGATTTAGCTACACAGGTTCTTGAGGTTCTGATCTTTTTTCTTTCTTTTTTAAATCTTTTCTCTTTCTTTAGAATGTGTTATTTCTTTTGAACTATCATTAACTTCACTGACTATTGCCTTTGTTATCTGCATTCTGTTTTGAGCCCATCCAGTCATTTTAAAACTTAAGATGTGGTATTTTACATTCTTAACCTTTCCATTTTGTTCTTTTTGATGATTTTTCTTTCTTTGTTGAGAACTTCTCTCTTTTCATTTTATTTTATTGTATTTACCTTTGTCTCATGGAGTCTAGTTATAATAGTTACTGTCTGTCTGATGATGCAAATTTTTGGATCTTCTTAGGATTGACATCCATTGATTATCTTTTCTCTTGAGAATTGTTCTTTGTATGTTGAGTGATTTTTGGGTTTATTCTGGACATTGTGAAGTTTATCTTGCATAGGTGATGGGTCTTGTTATGTTCTAGGGAATGTTGATTTATTGATTTATCTATCTATTTGTTTATATTTGTTTAGTAAGCAACAAATCAGTTAGGTTTAAGTAGCGAATTCTCTGCCATGCTTTCTGAGGGTGGTGGTTATAATCTCAGTTCTGTTTTCAAAGCCTTTGGATCTGAATGCACACATGCCACTTGGGGATTATTCTGAGACTTGTGCAGTGTTTTAAGTTTCATTTCAGTTCTCAAAGCCTTTATTAAGCTGCTTTTGGGTCTGTTCCTCATATGAGCTGCTGAGATTGAATCTGAGTCTTATGTGGTTCATACACAGAATTAGGGGATTTCCATCTTCAGCATTTGTTACTTGGGACATCTTGCTGTCCCAGGACTGTGGGATGCTTGTGGTATGCAGGGTACTGTGGTATGCAGGGGTACTTTTTCCCAGCCATTTTTAATGGAAAGAGAATTTCTCCTTTAAATGTGTGTGTTCCTGTCATTCTCAAGGTTTGCCATTTTTTCCTCTCTATGGCCATTGTTTTAGTAAAGTCGTGAATTTTTCTCTACTGGGTTGTTGCAGTAGCTCTTTATTTTTCTTCTTCTAATTTTCCCCTTGCTATTCTCTTCTTTATTGCTACCAAAGTTTGCTTCCTAGAACAT
The DNA here is from genome assembly GCA_028646535.1 of Procyon lotor. Classification (NCBI taxonomy): domain Eukaryota; kingdom Metazoa; phylum Chordata; class Mammalia; order Carnivora; family Procyonidae; genus Procyon; species Procyon lotor. The sequence continues at coordinate 57,978,568 of CM053617.1, forward strand.
AAATTTGGTCATATCTCTTCTTTTCTTGAGAGCTAGACTACTTAAAGCAGTGACTCTTAGTTCTCTATGAAGAATCTGTTGTCATTCAGATAATTATTCTCTAGCTAATGTGTCATTTCTTCTGGCTTCCTTTTTTTTCTTTTAAATTTTCAGAAATTTGATTATGCTATGTATGGGTATGGAATTCTTTGAGTTTATCTTATTATTTGCTCTGCTTCTTGCTCTGTAGGTTTATATCTTTTTTAAAATTTGTAAAATTTTCTGTTACCATTTTTTCAGCTCCACACTCTTTCTTCTTTCCCGTGGCTCCAAAGAGACAAATGTTAGATCTTTGTTACTGACTTTTAGGTCACTAAAGCACTAATCAGTCTGTTTTCTTTCTATTCAGGTTGGATAACTTTTATTTATCTATCTTTATGTTCACTGATTCTTTCTTCGGTTGTCTCCATTCTGCTATTGGGCCCATCTTGTGAGTTGATATAAAAAGCTTCATTTATTATATTTTCCATTTTATTCTTTATGTCTTCTGTTTTTTTTTTTTTTTTTAAGATTTTATTTATTTATTTGACACAGAGAAAGAGATCACAAGCAGACAGAGAGGCAGGCAGAGAGAAGGGGGAAGCATGCTCCCCACTGAGCAGAGAGCCCAATGTGGGGTTGATCCCAGGACCCCGGGATCATGACCCAAGCCAAAGGCAGAGGCTTTAACCCACTGAGCCATCCAGGCACCCCATGTCTTCTGTTTCTTTGCTTGAAACTTTTATATTCGTTTTGAAACTATCTGTAGCTGCTTGTATTATTTTTCTGATAGCTGCTTTAAGATTCTTGACAGATAATTCCAGCATCTTTACTGTATCAGTGATGGTAACTTCTGATTATCTTTTTTCACATGAATTGAGATTTTCTTGTTTCTTAGTATGGCAAGTAATTTTAGATTATATCCTGCATATTTTGAGTATTGTGCATGAAATTCTGGTTCTTGTTTTAAAATTCTGTTTTAGGGGGCACCTGAATGACTCATTTGCTGTCATTTGCTTAGTGTAGGGCAGAGATGATCTACCACATCACTACCCTAGTGATGAGCAGCAGGGCTGCTGCATCCGTGCTGGCACTTATTTAGTTCAGAGCAGAGATCACTGAGGGACACCACCCGCACTTTCTCTCCCAGTGGGGAGAGGAAGATACTTAGTATTTTTATAAGTAAAATGTAAGCATTTTTTTAAAGCACCGTGTACATTAAAAACTCAAGTTGATTCTCTGTGTCTCATGAAAGAGTAGAAACTCTAAGAGCATTTTCCATTTTTTGATATATTAAGTTTAGTGTTAGGCTTTATTTGTACTATTTTGGCAATATAATTATGCTAATGATTAATTTTTTCAAGAAAATAGAATTTATTCTATTTTATATAAGAATAATATTACTAGCATTTAAATTAGCATTTCAAACCTAAATTATGAGTTTAGAGGAAAAGTAGTATAATGTGGTAGAAAACCTTTTACATATATTGGTTTTTTTATTGCTGATGAAAATCCTGGGATGCTGATATTGTTAATCTGATTTTATAGTGGTAATAGAGAATGAAAGACCTAAAGTCATTATTTATGCGAAGTCTCATAGATATTAAGTGACAGGTGATTGCCAGATCATGTCTGTCTGGCATTTATCCATATCAAGCCATCTTTTTCTCTTCAGTAAGTTTCTCCTTAATTATAAATTCATAATCTTCTGGATTTCCAGATAGCGTAGGGGTTACTTAAGATCATGAGTAGTACCAAACTAATATGTGTTTGTGACCTAGTTCTGCCAATGTGCCATGAATTTTACGTGGATTTGCTGCTTTACTGAACACTTGATAAAAATTACCTCATTGCATTTTAAAAATAATCTTGTGAAATAAATAGTATTGTTATAACTTTTTACACACAAGGAAGCTGATGCTTAGGGAGGTTGAGTTACATACCCATTAAGGGACCAAGCTGAGATTCTTGTAGCTTTTCTAAAGTTTTACCTATTTCTCAGTCATGTCTTTTTCCTTCTTCAGTGAAAAGAGGCTATTAAGAGTTCTTACTTGTTCTTTACAAAGTTAATATGAATTTGTGCATTTTATAGTAGAAATGCCAAAGCAAAAGTCTAAGCTTATGAAACAGTTCTCTATGATGTAATAATATTTTGTCTCCCAGCTTGTTGATTATTTTAACGTGTATCGTAATAGGAGTTTTTGATGTCTGGCTCTCAGATGGGTTGTGAGTGGTTGGTGAGTCCTCAAATTTGTATACAAAATATTTACATGAATTTTTGTAGGCAGGAGGTGGTTAGCTTTTATGATTCTCAAAAGTGATCTCAGATCTCCAAATGGTAAGAATCACTGTATCATAGGAAAGAAAGTCAAATAATGGTCACTGTATATGTATAGCTTAAAAAGTTATTTTTTCAAGACATGGAATGGTCTCAAAAATAGTTTTTAAATGTATTTTTTAAAAAAGCTTAGTAAGATTATACAACAAAGATAAAAAATTCTTCCTGTTTTTAATTGTTGAAATAATCCAAACATTTACATCTATATTACACATAGAAACATATAGTTATGATGTATATTTATATACATTTATATATATATTTATATATTATGTATATACATACATATTCATAATACACATATTATTTACATATATTTACATATACATATATTAATGTATATACATATACATATGTATATACATACATATACATATGTATATTATATTATGTATATTGTATTATGTATATGTATGTATATACATATATACATACATGTATGTAAAATATATATATATATATTTTTTTTTAGGAACACCTAGGACTTTAATAGATCCTTAATAACCACTGTTTTCCGAGGGGGTTCGAGCTGGTGGTGTAGGCCACCCCCTCAGAATACGGAGGGACAAGCGTGGCCGGGGTGAGGGAGGGACAGGCAGGCCTAGGCCTGGGGCTGGGCACTACCCTCCACCATTTGAAGGCAAAGGGCACCCGGCGGATATTGGCACAGGCACAGAAGTCCCCAATTTCGGTCAGGTAGCAGTCGAAGTCCTTGATGAAGGTGCACTGGAAGCCCAGGGGCTCTAGCAGCTGGCGGATCTTTTTTTCCAGGCAGCAGCTGCCCTTGATCTGGGGCCCAAAAGGTTTGGGGATGCCCAAATTCTTGTCCATCACAATCATCTGCAGCAGGTTAGGGAAGTAGGGCCTTGCGAACAATTTTGCGGTCTGCTCGCTGGAGGGGACGTTGGTCAGCTGCTCCAAGCAGAAGAGCTGCGGGATGTCAGTGATGTCCCTCTCCACCAGGCCCAGCTCCTTCTTCAGGATGTCACGGTTCAAGTTAATGCACTTCTCTACATAGTTGTTCTGGTTCCTGAGGCTTTCATCAGCTAGCAGTTGATTGATGGTGATGGCCTCCCGCCCATTAGAAAGGAGCTGGTCCTCCCGGACCGCTTCGAACAGAGTTGTGTCTCCATAGCCCTCCTTCTTTTTCTCCTCAAACAGTCTGTAGCAGGAGCTGGGGCTGGCCAGGAGCAGCTGGAAGCCCTTGTCACCCTCACTCTTGTCCTGTGTGGGGATGAAGCACAGGAACTCGTTCACGTGGCCGGCCATCAGCCAGTCCAAGAAGAGCTCCGCCGGGGCCTGGACTCGCTGGGCGTAGAGGAAGTCCCGCAGAGCCTTACCCATTTCTCGGCCCTCCTTGCTGGGGTAAAAGCATATACATATACATGTGTATATGTATACGTACATATACATACCTGACATATTTCTATAAATACATATCAGAGTGATGGGGAATGCCCAATATCCCCCTCTCTATGTGTATATCATCACTTTACATATTCTACATTTATTTGCTATTTGTATATTGTCTTTTCCCTTTCTATAATCATGTTGTCCACTCTGTCAGTTACTACCACATATAGTTGTTAAAAGTAGTTAAAGTTAAATTTTAAAGGTTCAGTTCCTTTGTTGGACAGGCCATATTTCAAGGGCTTGCTAGCCACATATACTGAGTGGCTCCCATATTGAACAGTAAATATATAGAACTTTTCTATCATTGCAGGAAGTCCTGGACAGCTTTATTCTGGGATGTAAGGTCCAGGAGAGGAAAGACAGTTTTTTTACTGTGTTTTTTTCCCACTTTTTATATTAACAGCTTTATTGAGATATAATTTACATACCATAAATTTCACCAGTTTAAAAGTACATGATTTAATGGTTTTTAAAATATACTTAGAGTTGTGAAAGTATAACCATAATTTTAAAATTATGTTGTTGTTCCATAAAATAAACCTTGTACCCAAAAGCAGTCATTTTCTATTTTCTTCCCTACTCCCAAGTACTAGGTTGCCACTAATCTACTCTTTGGAGACCTTTTAAAGTTCACTGTTCTATCCCCCATGCCAAGAATATTGCCCCATTCAATAAATATTTTTGAATCAGTGAATAACTATGTGTATATATTTTTTCTGTAGTCTACTTAGGGATAAAGTCAAACTATATAAGTAAATTTTTATCTGTGACTTAAAAAATATAATTTCCAGGTATTTTATATAGGTAGTATAAAATCAAACTAATCTTATACTTCAGATGTATAAAAATTAACTTTCACAATGATGTTTCTGAGTTATTTAACCATCCTGAGTTATGAAAGCACACGAGCTCATTATGTTTCCAGAAACTTAGTAATATAGGAAGTGTGGTAAGTATAATTTTAAGATGATCCTCTTGCCCTTTGTCCACTGGTTACTGTAACGGTTATGTTATGTTATATGGCTAAAGGGAGATTTTGTAGTAGGCTTAATCAAATCACATGAGCCCTTTAAAAGCAGTTTTCTCAGGTTGCTGGTAGAATGGGAAGTCAAAGGTTGGAGGCACAAAGAGAATTTGGCATACCATTGCTAGTTTGAAGATGGAGGGGACCATGTGGGAAGGACTGGAGAGTGGCCTCTGGAGCTGAGAGCATCCTTTGGCCAAAGGAAATGGGACTCTCAGACCTATAACCTCAAGGAACTGAATTCTGTCAACAAGCTGAGTGGGTTTAGAAGTGGATTCTTTTCAAAAGATTCCAGATAAGAGTCTAGCTCAGCAAGTACCCATCTGAGTCCATAGGGACTTCTGACCTGTAAAACTGTGAAATAATAAACGTATGTTGTTTGAAGCCTCTAGGTTTGTGGCAATTTGTTAACATAGCAATAAAAAGAAACAAATTCAGGAACATATTTAGCAACAAGTCATTGAAAAAAGGTGTTCTTCTTGAGTTTCAGTTAATCACATTGTTTAGTTAACCAGAAAATTAAATTAAATTACTTCCTTAAGCATGGTGGTGAATTGAGTTTTATTATTTTTAACAGCAATAATAATGCAGGATGATTTGTGAGTTTAGTTTTTTATCATGCGTTGTGTACTTCCCTCTCCTTCCTCTCTTTGGTCTGCCGTGAATGATGGGAATTAACGCTCTGAATGGTTGGCATACATTTACTAATTAATATTTGGATTCTTGAAAAGAAGATGCTTTGAAATTTTAGCTGTCTGATCCATTTGGCCCTATTTGACCCACAGGATTCTATTCATACCATTCATTTCACTCTGAAATACTACTTGAGCCAAAGGTAACTGTTTTACCATTAAGACAGCTGAACCATATACCGCCTAGAAGTGAGTAGGAAAAGTACAGATAGCTTAAGGTTTAAAAATGATTAATAGATGTGAAGTCAGTTTAGCCAGAAGGGAAAAGGTTGTCCTTATTTATTATTAGATAGTGATGAATTTGGGAAGGATGATACCACGGGGTAGAGACTATATGACTAAAATAATTGCTTGGGTTGTATAGTCATCTCAGGGACTTAAGGCAATGTTGAGGAAAAAATGTTAATGGGCTAGAATCCTCATATTTGGGAATATAATTGTTAGAATTTTTGAGTTCAGAATTAGTTGAGAAATAGACCTTAAAGTCAGATCATTAATGGTTAAAATACCAGGTTTATGGGTGCTAATTTGGAGAACGTAATTTTTTTTTATTTAAAGATTTATTTATTTGAGAGAGATAACATGTGTGCACATGGTGGGGAGGGGCAAAGGGAGAGAAAGTCTTAAGCAGACTCTGTGTGGAGCGTGAAGCTTGATATAGGGCTTGATCTCACAACTGAAATCATGACCTGAGCCAAAATCAAGAGTTAGATGCTTAACTGACTGAGCCACCCAGGCGCCCCTGGAGAACATGACTTGCATTCATGTGTGGCCATAATGGGTTATCTAATATTTCACTTCAAAATTAAATTTACCTGCAGGCAGAGGTAAGCAACTGCTGGTCCATATTTCTGGGCAGGGCTCTTATAGTGCTTGGAAGAGAGTAAGCGTAATGCGTTCCCTCAGCCTAGAGTTGGTGCAGCCTTGAATACCCCGTGCTTTTCTCTTCCCCTTACCAATGAGAAGCCACCCCTTCTCCACCGAGGAAGAAGGAAGGAGTGAGATATGGGCAGAGAGGCCAAGAGTGGCACTCTAATTAAAATCCTTCCCCATGGAAATATTAGGAGTGAATAATATATTCTCTCTTACAACCACTAAAAGAATGAATGAGTACAACTGAATCAGATCTTTTCAAAATGAAGTATCTTGCCTTGTAACTTAATTTCTTCCTCCTGTGTCTATGGTTTCTTTGCTCAGTATGAAGTCAACTTGACATTAGGCATATTTAACATGGCCAGAAATCTTGAAGTAAATGCCTAATTATAATATTTGTCCAACAATCTGATGTTCAAATATTTGAGTAAAAGACTTTTGAGTACCCAACTGGCTGCTATCAATTCCAATATGACTTTTCCACAGATAAGTATTGACATATAGCAGCTAAAAGTTTAAAATGCTGAAATCTTTTTTGATACTAGTCTTAGTAACATCCATCCTGAAGGCACTATTTGGTTTTGGCAATTATTTGAAGCCTGGTTGATATTGGGAAAGATTTGCAATGGAAATACAGTAAAATAAAGGATCGTAGAAAAAGATTTGACTTGCTGAAGGAAAAATGGTAATGGTCTTCCAGTGGTAGTCTACCAGTAGTCAATTATTTTTCACCCCAACTCATGCAAAGGGTGTGGTATAAACAGCTCCGTCCTCATCTACTAGATTAGAGAGCTGATGAAGCACATACTATTTGCTACCACTGAGGCCCGTCTATAGAGCTATTATTGTTAGTGTGTGCTGGTGCCAGTCAACTACTATAGTCAGCTTGGTTCGTGTACTAACATGGGGTAATACCTATTTGGCCAAAATATGATTTGTTCCAATCAGTGTTCTCTAAAGTGGGATGGTACCCAAGATGACTTACTGGAGTGTGGGAAGAAAATATTAGGATTTCTAGTAGTGTTACTTTTAATTTTGATTTTAAAAATTTATATTTTATAGTACACAATGTTTAATTTAATTAAATTTAATTTTTTAAAGTAGGCTCCATTCCCACACAGAGTGGAGCCCAATGTGGTGCTTGAACTCCTGACCCTGAGATCAAGAACTGAGCTGAAATCAAGAGCCAGACACTTAACTGACTGAGCCACCCAGGTGCCCCTAGTGCACAATATTTTAAATAGTACATGTTTATTTACATGTAAATATACATATATTTGAGTTATGTAATAAAAACTTTTACTGACAAGGGAGCATGTAATTAAGGTTTGAAGACTACTGCTCTGGTAGATGAGGTCACTTAAATTTTTATTAGGGGTCGGATGGATCAAGAATGCATGCTTAGAAGTGGAGGATGCACAGTGCTCTGTGAAGGAAAAAGAAGAAATGCAAGCTCAACAGTGTAATACAACAATGTATGACTGTGCAGAAAGGAAAAAGAAAAGTTAATACCAATGAATATAATCTAGAGGTACTCTTTATTTTGTTTAAATATATAAACTGTTAACAATATTTTAATTAAAAACACTCTTTTAAAAAAGACTTCCATATGAGGATACATTGCAAAGGTGACTCTGCATAAAGATTCCCCAAAGGGATTCAGCTAATCCTTGAGTGGTTATTGTCAGCACTAAAACCATATATATTTTTAAAAGATTTTATTAATTTAATTGTCAGGGAGAGAGAGAGAGAGAGCGCACAAGCAGGGGGAGCAGCAGGCAGAGGGAGAAGCAGTCTCCCTGCTAAGCAGGGAGCTTGATGCGGAACTCGATCCCAGGACTCTGGGATCATGACTTGATCCAAAGGCTGGTAATTAATCGACTGAGCCACCCAGGCATACCAAAACCGTATTTTTTGATAAATAGGATTTATTATTTCAGAGACTTTGTACCATTTAAACTACTGAGTTTTTCTTATTTTTATGATGTTTTAATCAAATTCTGTGTTTGTACCCAAGATAGAGAACAGTACTTAAATTGATTTTAGTTTTGTTTAATGTTTGTGCTGGTTTTCCTGCACTTAGTAGTTGCTGTTAATGTATTTGAAACAGCCCAGCGGGCTGTTTATTTGATCAGAGACTCTAAGACTGGGCACTTTTAGCTAGATGAGACATTTGAAGGCATATAGGGATGTGACATGCATCTGGACCAGGATTGGCAAATTTTTTCTATAAAAGGCCAAATAATAGATATTTTAGACTTTGCAGGCCTGATGGTTTCTGTTGCCAGTGCTCGACTCTACTCTTGTAGTGTGTTAGGAATCTTAGACATGTGTAAACAAATTGGTGTAGTAGAATTCCAGCAAATCTTCATTTACACAAACAGGCAAAGGGCCAGTAGTTTGTGGAGCTCTGATCTAGATTAATATGTGAATATGGCACTCAATTCATGAGCAGGAATGCCGCAATAAAAATTACATTAGTTGTTTGAAACTTAGAATAGCAAGTTCAGTGTCTGTGATTCCGTGGGGACAGTTTCTGCTAACCTCTGCAAATGGGCCATGCTTTGTTTCTTTGCATGCTTGGTAAATTTTTGTTTATTATTATAATGCGATAGGGCTAGAAATTAGAAGCTTCTCTCTCTTCAGAGTTTTCTTTTCTTTCTTTCTTTTTTTTTTTTTGCATACATGGGTTGCAGTTTGATTTTTCTAAACTACTTTTGTAATGTCCATATTCTTTGTTGCATTTGGTCTCTAAAGTCTCTGTTCTTTTAGCTTGTGGTCAGCTAGTGTTTTGAGAGAGATTTCCTTGAATGCCTGGAGCCAAGGGAAAATGAGTAACTCTCTTAGTCTTTGCAGATTGACTCTTTTGGGGCACTCCTTCAGTGTATAACTAGGTTGTTTATGACTCTGCCTTAGCCTTCATTTCCTTTTTGCTTTCAGTCTAAAAGTTAGCCAGAGGTAAAAATGTAGAGTCTTTTCAGGTCTTTTCTGAGCATGTAGTCTTCCCTGGGAATGCATGTGGCTTCCCAAATTCCCCTATATGGGCTCACATACTAGATAGTTTTTCAGTACCCTAATTCTTCAAAGACTCCCCAGATTTTCCTCCCAGGCGCTTGGTGTATCTATTGTTTGCTTCCACTGTAACCTTTTGCCTCATGCAGCAGTGTTGCTCATATTTGCCTTTCAGAGTTTTTAAGGAATGCCTTCTGTATAACTGCTTTTTTTGCTCTGAAGGGGTTTCATGCTAGGCATAGGGTGATTTTCATACTGTATTAGCAAATGATTTTGTGAATTACATGTAAAAATTTTAGCTAAATTTTAATTGCTCAAAGGGTTAATGCAGTTAAATTTATGGTTTCTTCCTTGAATCAATCCAAGTAACCATTGAATCTATCTTCTTCCATTCTTGTAGCCACTGTCATCTGGATTTTCCTCTCATCTCATCATTAGACATTCCCCCATTGATTCACTGAATGAGTTATAGTTCCCCAACAGAGGAGTGCTATTTCTTGAGCCTCCAATCTTTATACATACCTCAGTCAGCAATATTGTTATATATATTCTTTTTATAAAGTGCTAGATTAAATTTGATTGTATTTTGTTTAAGACTTTTGCATGAAGGGTATTTGTAATTTTCATTTCTTCTGTTGGTTTCATCAAGTTGTACTATTTAAAGAAGCATTCCTTTATCAATTTTATTGATAGGAAGTTCTTAATGTCTTATTCTTTCTGTAGTATCAGTAGTGAGATTTCTCTTTTCCTTTTTGATAGTGGTAATTAATAATTTTTCCTTTATTTCTTGATAAGTTTTCCTAGAGAATTCTTAATTTTGTTAGTCTTCATGATGCCAGCTTTTAATTGTGTTGATTGCCTTTATTGTATGACTTTTCTATTTAATAGTTTTTTGTTCTTTTTTTTTTTTTAAGATTTATTTATTTGTGAGAGAGAGAGAGAGAGAGAGAGAGAGAGAGAGAGAGCATGCACCAGTGTGGGGAGGAGCAGAGAGAAAGGGAGAGAATCCCAAGGAGACTCCTCGCTGAGCACAGAGCTCATTGTGGGCCTCCATCTCATAACCCTGAGATCATGACCTGAGCTGAAACCCAAGAGTTGGATCCTCAACTGACTGAACCACCCAGCCTCCCCAAGAGATTTCTATTCTTTATTATTCCCTTCCATATACTTTCTTTCGATTTAACTCACTATTCTTTTTCTAGCTTCTTGAGCTGTAACCTTGGATAATTAATTTTCAGTTTTCTAATATATACATCAAGAGCTAAAATTTCTCTCCAAATACTGGCTTAGCTTCATCTCATAAATTTTGATATGTTGTGGTTTTAATATAATTCAACTAAAATGTTTTCTAATTGTCTTGATGACTTGCTTAATTTGCAAGTATTTGAGGATTTTAAATTTATCTTTTTTGTGTGGTCAGCGTGTATGGGGCTGCCACTAATTTCATGCATTTTTGGATGCATGATTACTGTAGCCAATTGTTATTGATTAAATTGATTTAATTCAGTTCTGGTGTTACTTGTTGGCATGGCTTAAGAACAAGCAGTCTTATAAAGAGGGTGGGAATTTATTTTTCTCACTTTGGCTTCTGAAAGACTTTTCCAGGCTCAAAGTGTAAGAAATATATGGGAGTTCAAGGTTCTTAAGTGCATCTACCCAGATGGCACCCTCTTAGGTATCAGGGTTTTACTTCCTTAAGAGGCACTATCTTTAGCACTGATGTTTTGTCATGGCCGTGAATTAAATTTTTTCTAGAATTCTGCTCCTCTCACAATCTGGTCCTGGGCCTGTTTTTTAGCTTGATCTTACCTCTGGATTCAAGTAGAGATCTGTTTAAATGTTACAGAGTCCCCTGGCTTTTACACTGTATCTAAAATTGGTGGTTGGTGAACTGGGTCTTACAGGATGTTGGGAAAAGCTGCTCATGAGCAGGTGTCTCCTAGAGGCACTCTGCTGCAGTTTTCCTCCTTTAGCTTATCAGACATTTTATAGCAATCAACTCATTCCACAGTCCTTGTAACTACCCTTGCTCCTGTACTTCTCAAATATTAGAGCTATTGCATTAGCCTGTTGTCCGTGCATAGCCTTCTACTGGAATGCCATGTCAGCTCACAAATAGAAGTCTTAGTCATTGTGATGCTGTAACATGCCAAGAGTTATTACCACTTTATCTGCCAGCTGCCCAGTGAGTGTCCACTCTAGAATCCTGTCCTGAAGATATGCTTCCAGGCGGTAACTGTTAGTTTGGGCACCCTCCCCTCCATTACCCTGAAGCAGAAGTGTCTGCTTTTATACTGAGCACATGTGGTATACTTGTGAGATGCAGGGACATTGACAGAGTAGTACACAAAAGTAGCCAGTAAGAAGTATATTATCTACAATGGAATATTATGCCTCCATTAGAAAGGACGAATATCCAACTTTTGTATCAACATGGATGGGACTGGAAGAGATTATGCAGAGTGAAATAAGTCAAGCAGAGAGAACCAATTACCTTATGGTCTCACATGCTGAGCGTAAAGAAAAACATGGAGGGCATTATGAGAAGGAATGGAGGGGTGAATGGGGGGAAACCAGAGGGGGAGATGAACCATGAGAGACTGTGGACTATGAGCAACAAACTGAGGGTTTTGGAGGGGAGGGGGATGGGGGTTGGGCGAGCCTGGTGGTGGGTATTGAGGAGGGCACGTATTGCATGGAGCACTGGATGTAGTGCAAAACAATAAATCTTGTAACACTGAAAAAAAATAAATAAAATTAAAAAAAAAAAAGAATATTTTCAAGTCCGCTACTACAGGGAGGCGACCAGAACTTAATCCCACAAGGAAGCACTGAGGGGAATACGCACTGCAGTGTTATTCCACCAGAGAGGTAAGGAAGCTTGGAGTATTTACACTCTTACCAAATCATCCATTGGCTAGGGGCTACCTCTGGGAGAATGTTGATTTATCGGTACTTTCAGCTCATCACATGCAGAGAAAGTGGGGTTCCAGCAGTCAGAGGGGAGTCCTCCAGCAATGATGCAGGTGCTTGCCTGAGGAAGTCAGGCTGAGTGTATGGAAATAGGCAGGGGGTCTGAGAGGATATAATGGTAGGGAGTGCAAACGCTGTTGGCGACTTTAAAAGATACGTTTGTTTTCAACTATGCAACATAATGCCAAATTACTCAGTGAAGTTTTACTGATTTACTCCTATGACCACTCCTTTTTTCCACATCTTTGCCAGTATTTGATACTATTTTTTTAATTTTGGTCATTTTTTTGTGTGCATAGTGGTGGTATGTTATTGTGATTTCATTTTGCATATCCTTGATTATTATTGATTGGTTTGGGTCCAATCAGAACAGAATCACAGTAATTTTAGCAGGAAAAGTTTAATATAAATAATTTTAATTGTAACAGATTGAAATAATGAGAAATTGGCTAGTAAGAAGTAAAGGGATCTCCAAACAAAGTAGAAATAGTGGATATAATGAGCAGCCACTACTATCCTTAGGGTTGAGATCGAACACTTCAGTATAATCCACACCTCCTGGCCTGAGATCCAGACCTAGTCGGGAGGTGATGGCTGTGACTCACTGAATGGTACCGTTGCTGTGATGCTGCCCTGGTAGAAAGTGCTTGATATCTGCTCTTTGGCACTTGCCATGGTTATCCTATTAAAAGGTGGGGACTGCTGCCCATGGGGCAGTGTCCCACTGAAGGCACCCCGCTGCAGAACTTCCTGAGGGGAGCTGCTGGGAGAAGCTGCTGATGGCTGGGTTGCTGGCCGTCACAATGTGTAGGAGCCTAGTCCTGGAGAAGCCCAGCTGCAGGAGATTGTTAAGTAACTCTAGTGCGCTCTGTTGACAAAGCACGAGAGCTTTAAAATCATGCCCTATGACAAAGAAAAAGTATTTATAGGGCCCAGATCCATTTCCACAGAATAAACAAACTGGATTTTGAGGTGACAGGCAATGGATAATTGGTACTACCCTTTGATTATTCAGCTTTTTAATGTTTCTTTCTAAACATATATGAATTCCCCAGCAACCAAACAACACTGCATTTCTATCTAAGACAATATAATCTTCCTACTGAAAATGTATATCTTACCCTTACCTACTTCTTACCCTTTGTCCAAAATGAGTAAGTACTCAGTTCCAAGAGTCATTATATCTATGATTGGTTGTATTAATTACCCTTCATATTCAGTCATAGTCATACTGAATATGCCATTATCTAAAGTCTAAATTATAAAGTTAACTTACAACAACTTGTATGTTAAATTAAAAGCGAGGAGAGAAGATATACACATAACAAGCAAATAGAAACTATGCAAGGCTGTTACGGTCTTTGTTTCTGAAGTGTGTTACAAGATGATAATTGCTGAGGTTTTCTTCTTCTACTTCCTATTTTTATTTCCCCTGCTCTCAGCTAGAGTTTCAGGTTGTTGGAATTTCACCTGGTGGAGTGACCCAAACCCAATGGGTTGAGTTCTCAGTCATCCTGCTTTGGTTGGATATGGATCTCTCATTCTGTTTTAGCTGTGTTTAAATGTAAACCTGTGCGTCAAATTCTTAATTTTGATTTTGGTGGTTTTCAGTTTTAGTATGTTTATTATTTTTTTCTTCCAAATATCTCTCTTACTTTTTATAGTTTTTAATTAACTGCCAAAATTTTAAATCTTGTCTTTTGCCTTTTTGGGCTTAGTAAAGTGTGTTTATTTTATAGGACACATCTGACCGTCTCTGTACCTGAAGACTGTCAGATTGAAGTCTCTGTAATTGACTTCAAGACTCTTCCTGTTGTCTATCTGTTCTTATTTTGTTGTCTTACATCTTTATATGTCTTAGTATCTTTAATCATGCTAGACATTTTACTTGAAAAATTATTGGTAGAAATAATTTGAGGCCTAGAATAATGTTACCCTTCTTAAGAGCATATTTTTGTATCTTCTGTTGGGAGCTTTGGCACACAAGCAGTTCCAGTATCCCCTTAAGCCGATTGTTAAGTCCTGAGGTTTTCGCCATCCAGTTGCCTCATAGCTAGGCTGCAGTCCACACGGGCTGGTTTGCTTCGGTACAGCCTTACCCTGATGACTGGTCACTGTGTCTCGATTCAGAGGGCCATATTGTTTGAGCCTTGCCTTCAACTTTTGTCTCCCTCCCTCTCTCAGGCTGTCAGAAGCACTCAGATTTTTGATACTGTCTTCTCAATAGGCAAGACTCTCCAGAACAAGAGCAGCTCTGGATGCTTGCCTCTTAAAGAATTTGCAACTTCTGGGTCTTGGGTTGATAGATCTTACCATTTTGTTACTTATACGATGCTTTTAAGATTGTAAAATTTTTCCTTAGCTTTTTAAAGTTTTTTTCAGTACAGGATTTGTCTGAATTACCTTATCTGGTATTGTTGGAAGTGAAAAATCAGGACAGGTTATTTAACTTGTTCTTTAAATTGTGCCTCAGTTTTCTCATCTGTAATATGGGATTAATAATTACTTAATTCCTTGTAAAGTTTAAAAAAATTTTTTTAAGATTTTATTTATTTGAGAGAGAGAGAGAGAGAGCATGAACATTAGCGGGAGGAGGGGGAGGAGGTGGCAGCAGGAGAGGGAGAATTAGGCTCCCCAGTGAGCTGGGAGCCCTTTGTGGGGCTCAATCCCAGGGTCCTGGGATCATGACCTGAGCCAAAGGCAGACGCTTAACCAGCTGAGCCACCCAGATGCCCTGGTTTTTGAGATTTTTAAGTGAGGTAACATATCATGTGCTTTTATAGGTCCTGACACATAGAAAATGCTCAATTTATTGTTGCATTAATTTGAGAGTATTGGAATTTGTCTGTTCTTAAAAAACTTTCAAGCATGAGTTAGCCCATTGATTGCCTAAAATCATCTGTAGGGATTCTGAAAGACTTAAAAATAACATTCTTATTGACTGACATTTCTGTCAACCATGATTTAGATAAATGAAACTTTTTTTTCTAGTGTACTTAAGACTAGTCTATACTATAATGAAAATTTAATTTATCTAGAACTAAATAATGACCCTGAGATCTATGTGCATATGTGTATCTTAAGTATAATATATGTATTTATGTATAAGTGAATATATAAAGACTGACAAGCCCTCATGTGTGTTTGTGTTTGCATGTATATATACATGTATTTGCATATATTATATGTAAAGGCTAAATAGGAAGTTATCTTAATTACTTAAGTCTTTTGTGGATAAAACAATTGGGCTGGAGCTGAGAACAAAAAGTAGAATTGAGATTTTGTTTTAAATGTTTTTAGATTCTAAAAACTGAATTTTTCTAATTGTCTTTTTTCACATTTTAAATGGAAGATGATTATAAAATCTTGATTTATCCTATTTTTAAAATTGTATGAGTTTTTGGACTAGGTATAAAGTAGATAAGAGAAAACGATAATAAAAACAGGCAGCCACCGAACTCAGTAAAGTCTAGTGACAGCTACCTCAGTAATCCTGGTTTGTGAAAAACAAATACAGTAATGTAATGGGACAGATGGTGACTATACTTGGGGTGAACATAGCATAATGTACATACTGTTAAATCACTGAGTTGTACACCTGAAACTAATGTAACATTGTGTGTTTACTCAAATTAAAATGAATAGATAAGTAAAAAACTTGTTACTTGAGAACAAATAACGTGAGAACTGAGAAAAGCCAAGACCAAAACCAAAAGCAAATATAGCTAACACTGGAACATTGAAAGTGGTATGTACATACACTATTTCTCTATTTCATTGATCCGCGTCTTTTAAAGTGCATTTGACCTTCCTTCTTTTGCCTCCATCTTATTTTTGTATAGAGGCAATTTAACTACATCTATTTCTGCATTAAACATTAAAGCCATCAGTATAATGTTTAATCTTTCAGTGTGTTTTTTCACTGTGCAAAGTGAAACAGTCAAAATATGTCAAGGTTTAGAGAAATCTAGAATAAATTCTTTTGAGATGTAGAGAGATATATGGCAATATGAAAACTTTTGTATTTGTAAATAAACTCTCCCTATTGGAAAATGCTACATTCCCTTCCTTTGGTTAAATGGCTTTGTAATTTTCTTATGCTACTATATGTTTTAAAGTTACTTTAAGGTAATTGTTTTCACGATTTTGTTTTCTAGGTTAACAGAACCTTCTGGATATTTAACAGATGGTCCAATTAACTATAAATATAAAACTAAATGCACATGGCTAATTGAAGGCTAGTAAGTATATAATTTGGATTAAATTATTTTATTCTGAAATGATAAAGAAGATCATTTCAGTGTTAAAGCATTAAAGTATAATTTTATAGGTATATAGCTTATTCAGTTACTTATAGTTTATTCAGTCATTATTCATGATATTTTAAAATGAGATTTGCAACTTTTAGATATCACATTTAATGTAAATTATAGTATCCCCTTAACTTGAGATAATAGTTCGTTACATATATTTTACTTTTGAGTTATGTTAGTGTGGCAGTAAATAAAGTAGGCACTTTTTGGCTTGCTTTAAACATCTTGTTATGGAATTTGAAGATGCCATAGAAAGTGTAAAAATATTCCATGCTAAATTATGCCATTGGTTCATACTATTCAGCGTTTTAGTTATAAGTGTGTTAAAAAAAAGAACATTTTGTAGAAGAGAGTTAATTATCCTTTTAGGAGTATTTTATAGTAATTATGGCTTGAGATTGAATTGATCTATTTAAACATACTGTCAATAGATCATAAATGAATTGATCTAAATTATTTTTGAACCATTTTGTGATTTTTAAAGAGTGTATTTTTTTTTTTTAAAGATTTTATTTATTTATTTGACAGGGAGGGAGAGAGAGAGATCACAAGTAGGCAGAGAGGCAAGCGGAGAGAGAGGGGGAAGCAGGCTCCCCGCTGAGCAAAGAGCCCAATGCGGGGGTTGATCCCAGGACCCTGAGATCACAACTTGAGCCAAAGGCAGAGGCTTTAACTCACTGAGCCACCCAGGCGCCCTAAAGAGTGTATTCGGAAAATATTTTTCCTTGGGGAGGTTATTTTAGAAAGTTTTTTATAACTTAAAAGTTATTAATTCCCTTAGCACTTATGGTCTCATTTTTATATTTTGTTTATTGTTTTTTAAGTAATCTTTATGGCCCAGTGTGGGGCTTGAACTCATGACCTTGAGCTCCATGCTCCACTGACTAAACCAGCCAGGTGCCCCTTCCTGTTTTTTTTTTCATTTTGTTTTATTTATTAATAATATATCATTGAGACCTTTTGATTACAATTTCAAGACCATATTAGGGCATTTGGTTAATAAGCGTTGTGTAGAAATAAGAGTTGTTACTTTTTGAATGTTGAATTTTAAAAATAAACTTTATTCAAGTATAATTTGTATAGAATGCATATTAAGTGTACAGTTCAACATGGCTTCAATAATGTATACAATCTCCATAATGTCCATTTTAAGACCTAGAACATTTACTGCTGACTAAATTTCTAGAAAATGGTGATTTATATATGCAGTCTGTTAATAGATTTTGAAGTTGTATGTCATTTTTACAATCCATTTATTTTTAAAATTTTATTTAAATAATCTCTGTACCCCGCATGGAGCTCACACTCACAACCCTGAGATCAAGAGTCTCATGCTCGTCTGACTGAACCGGCAGG
The DNA here is from genome assembly GCA_028646535.1 of Procyon lotor. Lineage (NCBI taxonomy): Eukaryota > Metazoa > Chordata > Mammalia > Carnivora > Procyonidae > Procyon > Procyon lotor. The sequence goes on from CM053617.1 coordinate 57,996,580, forward strand.
TGCTCCTCATTTTTACAATTTAGAGAAGACTATCACTCTTTTACACTAGTAACTTAAGAATGAATACAGAATTTTCTATAAAGAGGTTTTTAATACAGTACCCTTAAAATTTTTCAGACTCTGCTTTGAATGTTACATATTAATTAAACATATTTTAATATTTTTTTCAGTCCAAATGCAGTGTTAAGATTAAGATTCAATCATTTTGCAACAGAATGTAGCTGGGATCATATGTATGTTTATGATGGAGATTCAATATATGCACCTTTAATAGCGGTCCTTAGGTGAGTAATAGTGTTTAATTGGTAAACTTACAGTCAGTTTTAGAACAGTAACTGAATTTATTAATTTTAAATATACACTGCTCTGTGCTTTAAAATAAATTTAGCAGAGAGATTGATGGCTAAATTTCTAAGATGATGTTGTATACTGTGACTGTCAACTTAGGTGTATATATAATAGTGTAAATTTTGCTTTAGTAAAGATAACGTAGATTTCTTGATAAGTATCCTTTATTCCTTCCACATATAGTTTATTCTTTTAAAGTGATATGAATATGTTTTTAGAGACACCTATTGGGTAGATTATTGTGAGCTCTACATGACAAAGAAATAATAGGCAGATGTATGTTTTTTATAGTTGTCTTTTTATTTTGGTAATATGATAAATTTTCCAAATCTGTAAGAAAAGGTTAAGTTATACTTTATGTCATGATTTAATAACAAATGTGTTTCTTTCAATCTTGAAATTGGATTTTGGTTGTTTCACAATACTTATTCTTAGTAGTCAGACTTAATTTTAAAATTATAGGGTTTTCAATATCAGTTTAAAAATCTTTTTTGTGTAATACAAATTATTGTAAAATGTTTTATGAATAGGAGAAAATATATTAGAATAGGAAATATTAGGATCATGTAATGTTGATTTTGTTGAGCAGAGTTACTAATTAAATTATGCCTTATATTTCTTATTTCCATAGTACAGCTTACATGTTGTCATTGTTAAAAATTTGAATAAAGATAGAAGCTTTTGTTCCCCTCAAATTTTTAAAATTTTCTTTTTTCTTTTTACTATGTAGGTTATAAATATTCTGTTTACCAGGAATGTGAACAATTGTTTTTTTGGATAGACATGTAAGGACTTGTATTTTTTTTTTTTTTTTAATTAATTTAATTTTAGTTTTTCAGTGTTCCAAGATTCATTGTTTATGCACCACACCCAGTGCTCCATGCAATACATGCCCTCCTCAATACCCACCACCAGGCTCACCCAACCCCCCACCCAGGATTTCTGAATGTATTTCTGAATGAATATTTCACAGTGATTCTTTAGGTCTTAGACACAGTCTGTAATATTGCTATTGCTATAAATACTTTTAAAATTTAATTTTTGAGTTGTTTGAAAATTATTTAAAGGGTTGCCACAAATAGCCTTTTATCCAAGGATGATAGATAGAAAATGGAATAGAGTCTTATGAATAATTATATTGTAAGACAGTTTGCTGTGATAATTATGTAAGATTCTGGGTTCATACATTGATTTTTAGTAATTTAGATTTTACTCAGCTATCATTATTGTATTTTTATGACACTGTCGATCGACCATCATTTAGATGTGTGCCTTTCCATTTGTTTTTTCCATGGTTGTAATGACTGCATTAATTAGCAGTGATCCATTTTAACAATGTTAACAGTGCTTTCTTGATACTAAAGGAAACTTTTGTAAGGTAAGGATGGGATTTAAGATATGACTGTGAAGATGGAACCAGTGACTTTTCATTAGCAAGTGTTCCTATTAGCTTCTTAAAGGAGATGGAAAGATGTTTATTGAGTATCCACTTGATGCTAATCAGTGTACTAAGCAGTTTAAATGTCATCTATTTCTCACAAGGATCTTGTGGTAGAAGTGCTGTTATCCCCATTTTATAGCTGAGAAAATTGAGACTCAGAGAAATTGTTTTACTTCTAATAAAAAGTGGAGCCAGGATTAGGATGTGACAGTCTCTTAACTTAAAAGCCTATAATACTATGAATTCAGAATCTAAGTGTTTGAATGATTCCAGTTTTATAAATATACATTATTCAACAAGCATGTGGTAACTTCCTCAGTTCCAGAGACTATCCTAAGCCTGGAGGATATAGTAAGGAATAAGTTACAGGCATTGCAATGAATTCACACACCAGCTATCTAGAGTTGGGCCAAACTTCATTGGTTGGGTGCAAAGCCCTTCATAGGACTGCTCATGGTTCAGATACTAGCTGCAAGTTCAGAGGTCCTTAGACCCCACCCACACTTCTGAGCAGATGGCTGCAGATTTAGGGGTGCCCACCTCCACCCCCCCTTCAGGTTCAATAATTCACTAGAATGACTCATAGAACTCAGGAAACACTATACTTATGATTATAGTTTTATGATAAAGGTTAAAAATCAGGACCAGCTAAATGAAGAGACACATAGATTGAGGTCTGGGAGGATCACAAACAACTTCTTTGTCCTTGGGATATGTTATGTCCCCAGCATACCAATGTGTATCATCATTCAGGAAGCTTACCTGAGCTACAGGTGTCCAGAGTTTTTGTTGGGGTTCCATTATATAGGCATGGTCACAAGGTCGAACTGTCTCTAGTTCTCCTCCTCTCTCTGGAAATTGGATTGATTTCTTGTGGCTCAAAGCCTCAACCCTTTAATTGCATGTTGGTCTTTCTGGTATGGTCAGCTCCCATCCTTAGTCAGCTCATTAACATAAACAATCAGAGTTCCCCATGAATAATGGAGGCACTTCTATCACTTGGGAAATTCCAAGGATCTGGAGGCTATACACAGCAGTTAAGTACTGGTGGCAGCATGCAAACAGATTTTTTTTTACCCAGCACAGTAAGTATTGTAATTAGGTTAAGAAGAGTGCTATATGATTTTAGAAGTAACTAATTCTTCATGGTGAATTTCATCATGGGCAGAAGCATAATAGACAAAGTATGGGGGCCAGATGGGACATTCTCAGTAGAGAAAAACATATGTACAAAGGCGTAGACACATTAAAGAGCATTATGTTTTGGGCTAATATAAGTAGTTATGGGTAATTTGATTATAGGCAATGTGAAGGGATTGGTAGGAGCCAGATTACCCAATAAACAGTAATCAGTACATCTACTGAATGCTTATTATATGCCAGGCACTATGCAAGTGTTCTTTATATATAATAACTTTTTAATATAATATAATTTAAATAACATTTAATCTTCACAGTAACCCTTTAGTTAGGGATTATTATTGCCATGGAGTTTATAAATTCTCCATTCATAAATGGAGAATTGAGGCACAAAGAGATTCAGTGAGTGGCTCAGAGTTGCCTAGCTAGTAAGTAATATAGTCAGAATAATAACTCTGATTTTATAATCCCTTATCACTGTAATATTGCTTTCTTGTATACCACATTAAGGAAATGGGACTTTATTCTATAGGCAAGACTTTAGAAATGTGGAGAATGGATTTGAAATAGAGAAGTGTTATTTTTTTTTTATTGTGTGCTGGACAACTGCATGCTGGACACCATGTTTGTAAAACCACATGTAGTAATAATTTGAGGCCTAGAAAGATAATATGTATATATATATATTTTTTTTTTTCTTTACAATAAGTTTATTGTATTTTCCTGCGGCAGGAGTGGGAGTCGGCAAGAATACCAAGCAAGCAGTGGGAAGGCAGTCCTCTTGAAAAGGGCAAGCTGGAAAGAGAAGACTAGGGAGAGGGGGTCGGGACTGAGACAGGTGGTGAGAAAGGGAAGGAAGGAGAGGCAGAGTAGGATAGGGATCCTGAGAGAAATAGATCAAGAATAGGAAGAAGAAGCCTGCTTGTAACCCCAATTTTCCTGTATCCTGGATGGTTGGGGGAGAGATGAAGGAAAGTACAGGAGTCCCTGGAGATACTAGCAATCCAATCAACTGAATTTAGATATTGAGGTGATTCACACCCAAGCTGCAGGGCAATCTCCTGGAGGATCATTCTTTTCCTAGTTCACTTTTACCTGTGGTCCTTGGCGTCCCAGGTCAAAGCAAGGACCTTGAGTTCCACTTTTTATTTTCCTAGGTTTGTAAAATAACCTAGTTTCTTAGCCCTTTAAACCTTACCTCCAACTTTGAAATCAGCAAATGCCCATAAGGAAAAATGGCCCCAGTACTTGGGCTTATCATCTTTTTAGTTCTCCAGTACCTTCAAATTGATTTTGATTTTGTTTTTGTTTTTATGTAATTTGTCATTTTTCTAGTTGACTTCAGTGGAAGGGTTAGTTGGTCTAAATTGTTTGATGTGTCATGTAAGATGTGGAAACCTTCTCTTTTAAAGTTTATTTTTAAAAATAAATAATTTCATTTATTTTTTAAATAAATTATTCTTTTAAAAAAACACTTATAAATAACCAGTAAACATAACTGTTCTTTGTTTCAGAGAGCTTAATTATATCTACTATAAAGACCTGGGAATATTATTTTTAACAATGTGCTCACTTCAAAGTAATCTCACTATAGTGAAAAATATATGTAACTAAGACTGGTAGTATAGAATTAGAATTCTTTTGACGGTCCCCTTTTAAAAGTTTTTTGTTCCTTCACAAATATAGGTTAGTAGATGCAGTAATAATTACAAAAGCATGAAGATTTGATTACTTTTTAATTTGTTTACTTTGAGAACGTGTTTGTAAAATAAATTATTTGATTATTATATTTCATTTTGTTCTGTCAAATATGAAATATGATTTGAATGAGAGAGTTCAGTTCCTGGTGATGCCTGTACATAAATTTAACATTGCCTAAAGGAATGGACTGTTTCGAGTAATGTAATTTGCTGTTAGCTTCTTTTCTCATGTTGCATGTTTTCACAGATTTAGAGAGGGTATGGTATAAGTAGACGAGGATATGTAGTTTTTCCTCATTCATAAGGAGTTTGAAAAAGGAAAAAGTACCAGTTACTAACTGGTTACTGACTCAGAACTCTTGCACATTTATATCTGTCCCCTCCCACTATTAGTTTTCTTTTGTGTGAATATGGGCTTAAATGTTTTTTGGAATATTAATATAAGTTATATGAGTATGCAAAAATTATTTTGGTGACCTAAAGTACCTGGATTAGTGTCCTGAAAGTGTCCAGGTTTAGCCAGAATGTCATTGTAGTCCCCTCGCTGGTGTGGAGTATTCTCCTTCTAGCTTCTTCAGCATTTGCAACCAGAGGGGGAGATAGAAGGCTCTAAGATGGCTTTACGAGAAGGTTTACACCTGAGTTAAGAGACCACCCTATGGGATTGTAAGAGGATGGATAGCAGGATAAAGGGGGAAATGGACACTGCAGTCCAGCTGGTGTCAAGGAAGAAGAGGAGGGTGGTGACATGAGAACGCACTTTTGTGCATTGGCAGCAGTAGGAGAGAGCTAATTGGGTGAAAAATGGAGAGGAACTTGTGTTAGACTCATCCTTCTAGTTGCTATTCCATTATAGCTATTTAGTGATGCTGACAATATTTTTGGAGTAAATTTTAATGCAATTTAATACTAGGATATATCGCATTCAATTTTGCTCTCTTCCAGTGGTTTGATAGTCCCTGAAATCCGGGGAAATGAAACTGTGCCTGAAGTCGTTACAACATCTGGCTATGCACTGTTACATTTTTTTAGTGATGCTGCATATAATCTAACTGGTTTCAACATTTTTTATTCGTAAGTATTTTTTTTTTAATTCTGTATTGTAGTGATTCTTTTAACTTGACTTTAAATAATTTGTTGTTTTTATACATGTCTTCTATATGAGGAGCAGGCTAGTGTGTTAAATTTCAAATGATAAGATCTTTCCCTAAGTGATCTAAAATCTTAATCATATGCCTCAAACTACTGTTTGAATTTGTATTCTAAGTCTCAGGAGATTGTGGTAGCAAGTTTGGTTGACAGTTAATTATGAAATTTAAGATTGTTGGTAAAGGACTAAATAAACAAGTCGAAGCTAGAGTTATAGCAGCAGTTGTGGGATCAGAGGGAGTCTCCCTCTGTGTCTGTGCTTGAAGGTATTTCCCTCCTAATTTGAAGACGGGCACGGGAACCGAGTCTGTGTGGTCCTGGTGCTTTCCAGAGACAGCATGAATGCTCTGTGTACATTATACGTTCTTTGGTTCTCTTTACAACAATTCTGCCCAATGAGTATTTTTCCCATTTTACAAATGAGGAAATTAAGGCTTAAGATAAGTGGATATATACCACTGTCTCCTCTCAAATAAGAAAAATAATTTTTATTAAGACTCTTAGTGTCTGACGCTTTATATAAATTTTCATGCCTGGAAGTCTCACTTCCATGAAGTGGAGGAGCCGGAGGCGCTTTCGCGGGAATGCCCATGTAGGAACTCTTTTTTCCTTTTTCTTCAGGAATGTAGGCTATAACTAGAGAATTTCCCTACATGAATAAAATATTCTAAATATCTTCAGACTATTAGAATTTAAAATCAGCAACTTGTTACAGGATTTATTTAACACAAGTATGTATGCAAGGAAGAGTAAATATGTAGTAAAATGTAATTGGTCAAAGGGCTTTAAAATAAAATTTGATAAGCATCCCTTTTCCTCTATGGCAGTGTATAGGTTAGGCATGCTATGTAAGTATTATTATATAACCAGGTTAAATCTTGGCTTTTCATGTAATTTCAGGTATTCATGAATTTAATTGTTTTCTATAAAACGTATATTCAAAATGTTTGAGTACTTAGTTCTGTCCAAAACACTGTGTTTGGAATTGTATAGATTCTGCAAATGTTGAGTGTGTAGTCCTTGGAAGTTTGGAGCCTTGGTAGCAAGGTAAACTCATTGATTGAAGTAAGTCAATTGCAAATAAATACAAACTGAATTGCATTAGGGATAAAAGGGTACAGAGTAAAGAACTGAAGTTACATTGTGAAATTGTGTTAATAAGCAAAACACTTTAAACACAACATAAAAGTGATAAGGTTAACAAAATATCAACCAAAATTCTTTTTTTAATTACTTTGAATTTGAACCTATATGTATTACATTTTACAGAATCAATTCTTGTCCTAACAATTGCTCTGGTCACGGGAAGTGTACAACTAGTATTTCTGTTCCAAGTCAAGTGTACTGTGAATGTGATAACTACTGGAAGGGTGAGGCTTGTGATATTCCTTACTGTAAAGCCAACTGCGGCAGTCCCGATCATGGTTACTGCGACCTAACAGGAGAAAAACTGTGTGTCTGCAATGACAGCTGGCAAGGTAAGCATGTGCGGTGTGCTGGCTTTCGAAAGACTGATTCGTGTATCTAATAAAAGAAATGCTACACTCATTTGTTTGGTTACAGTTTGCACACCCAAATCTCATGTTTTTTAGTTTTAGAATTTTCAGATGAACAGTCAACTTCTTGGGATATTTGTTTCTTCACAAGTAGAGTTGGTAGAGATTTTGTCTACACCCTGTTTTGAGAATCAAGTGAAGTTATATATGGTGATCTTTATAAATTGTGGTTGTATGATCAATATGATCTTCTGTAATTTTTTTCTTGAATCCTGAATAATTTGATGACATGACTGAATTTAATGCAGGTGGCCTTCAAATTTGACTATTGTAATGGGTAATAGTAGACTGCAAAAAAGCTGGTCTTGTAGGGTGCTGTAGATGTTAAATTTATTTCTTAGGAAAGACTGACCTCTTGTGGCTATTTTAAAAAGAACAGACTATTTTTTGAAGTATTTAAAAAATTTCATTAAGGAATAGTATTAAGGATTTCAGCTGCTTATTGCAAGAGTAAGATTCCTGGGGAAGAATTTCTAAACAGTTTTTAAAAGTATCCATGATTAAATATTAATTTTAGACTACACTGAAGAGTTTTAGCTTACTTAAATATTTGGCTGTAAAATCATAAATTTTGTCATTGTGGAATTAAATGAAGAGGTACATCTAGTTATCCATATACTTACCTATCCAGAGTTTACTTTGTGCTAATTGTATTTACATATTGAGAGCTTGCTTTGTGTCAGGATGCTAATCCTGTTGACTGAGGCAGCTTTGACTCAAGAAATAAGTAATCCAAAATCACATGATCATGTGTTGTTATTGTACAAGGTAGCCAGAGTAGCAGTAGGTCCTATCAGACCTAAGTAAAACCAAAGAGAATGTGCTCCTCATATGGTGTAGTCATCATTCTTTAGATGACTTTTAAAAAAAATGTTACTATGTATGCTGAGTACTTGTTTAGAGGAATTAATTTAGGCTTTGTACAAATTATGCCCATCTTAAACCCGTGTTATCTCATTAAAAAAAAAATTAGTTCCTCTGACACAAAATCCGAGTAATTTCTTACTGAAATGAATTTGATTACCTATTACGATTATGATAGAGACAGATTTCTCTATGTTCTTTAATTATAGGAGCATGTATTTTATTAAGTGGCTATTTTAATAGTTTGTGACCTTTCTTCTCCTAAAAAGTGCCTCAATACACCATTTTTTTTTTCATTTTGGTCTTGAAACTAAAATAATGTCCTTTTCTTTGGAGAGAATGGTACATCAGGAATATATTTACATTTATTTAAATTAAATCCCGAGAAATAGAAGTATAGCTTATACAGTGTTTTTCAAAGTGGTCTTAACGGCTCTCAGTCTCCTGTCTCATTTCAACAGTCTTGAAAGCAAAAGAGGAATACATTTGTATGCTATTCTCTTTGAACATTTCTTTCTTTTTCCCTCCCTCCCTCTCTCCCTCTCTCTCTCTCTCTCTCTCTTTCTTTCTCTCTTTCTTTCTTCCTTTCTTCCTTTCTCTTTCCTTCTTTCACTAGTCCTTCTTCAAAATGCTTTACTTTCTGGGGGTTTATAATATCTGGCTCAAATGCTATCTTTTGTTTCTTTGGCTTTTGTTTGGACTTTCACATTTTATTATTCTTGTCAGTAACACCTTAAGTCAAAGGAAATTCCTAACTCTTACATATAAGCAATTGGAAATGGGGTAGCAAATACTGAGCATGCTCACTTTTAAAGCAAAGTGATGATATGAATAGTTCCATATTTATACCCACAGAAATATGTATATATTTTTATACACACCTTTTTTAATATAAAATGTACAGAAGTCAGACACATTTTTATACCACTATTCTTTTTTTTTTTTATACCACTATTCTTAATAAAGAGTTGATCTCTGAATTGATGTGAATGTTTTGAGGGTAGAGTGCCTGGTGAAAGTGATAGTGTGCTTCTTTAGTAACAGATGATGTGTAGATTGGTTCCTTTGAGCTTCAGACCTGATTGTCGATTTTGTATTTAAGGAAGTGTAGCTTCAAGTATCTGGAATTATTACCAGAACTGTTGGGGGGAAAATGATGTTTCTATTTCAGATACGTAGAATGGGGAGGAATCATTAAGGGGAAAATGACAGAGAGAAATTTGTTTCTAGGACATCTGGGGAATGATCAAAGAACTTGAGATATTTAAAAATGAGAGCTAAGGAGGCAATCTGTGAGATTCAGAATCTGGCAGGTTTTGTAGTGTGCGATTTGGAATTGGATTCCTTGGGTTAAAAATAAGATTATTGCTACCTCCATTATATTTTATCCTTTTATGTTGGTTCATTTTACTTACTCTGTTGGGTTCTATGCTACTATACAAAAAAAAAAAAAAAGTATTGCTTTTTACAAACTGAGATTTTATTAAAGAGGACAAATACGGAGGGAAAGCCCAGTTTTATGTTAAGTCTTGGATTCCCTTCCTAACATTTTAACTGTGCTTGCCCCACCTGTCACCTCCGAAGAATTCTGCTCACCCATCACCATACTTTTTCCTCCCTTAACTTTTTCTTCTTTCTTCCTAAATCATCTGCTATCAACTTTTTACTGTTTAAGGAATTTTTCCAAATTACAGAAGAGTTTGTTTTAATGGAAGATGGCACCATCAATGTCAACTGGCCCCCCTTTCCTGTAGAAGGCACTTAGAAAACCCAAAAGCTGAAATAGTAAAGAATAAAGAAAATACTAAGTAGTATGTTGAAAATCATACAAGTTTGTTGTATAACATGTAATTTTGTCGTAATGTGTGGTTGTCAAAGATGATATATACATATTAGGTTATTTAAAGGGTAGGGGCCTTGGTGAGCTCATTTGCTTCTGTGATGATTTTCACTTAATAAAATTATTTAATTCGTAATAAGTAACAGGAGGAGAAAAGGCAACTTTAAAAAGTAATTTTCTTTTAGGATGGCTTCCAAACATTGAGATAGATGAGGAATTTTTAAAAGATATCAAAATCATAATATAACAAATTGAGTTCATGTTCATATGTAAAGAATACAGTGGAACATTAATTTTCAAAGCAGTCTCCAAGTTGTAGTGTTTCTCCCCTACCTTCCAGTCCATCAGTTCCCTATTTAGGGTGGCTCCAGGTTTCTGCCTTTTACATAAATTAAACAAAATCTGAATCTCTGGAAGTCTTTGATTATAAGCAAAAGCAGTTCCGACTTACTTGAGCAGAAAAGGCACTTATTGGAAAGCATGGTGGAGACTGTGGACTCCGAGAATTCATTCTTCCCTTGTTTTGAGCACATGGCCTTCCAGCTACATGCCACATTTTTCAGCTTCCCTTGCAGCTAGTTTGGCTGTTGTACTAAGTTCAGGTCAGTAAGACATGAGTGGAAGTGCTGTGTGGAACTTGTAGATCATTGAGATCTTTCCAAATGGTGGTAGATGGCATTAACTTTAGTAACCAGTATTACTTGTCTGTTTGCCTCTAGAATGTTTCATTAGGGAGAAATTGAGTTTTAGCTTATTTAAGCAAGTCAGTTTTGGTTCTCCTAACCTGTACCCTAACTAATACAGAAGGGTCCCCGATAGCTCTGAAGAGAGATGAACAGCTGGATGAACCTTGGTTGGAAAGGGTCAGGTACAACGGGAAGTCAGGTGGGTAGGTTCATGGCTACCTGAAAGACAGCCACAGGAATGTTTGATTAGCTTATTCGTGTCACTCCACTGGACCCGGGATCCCACTGGCATCCTTACTGTGCATACAACGTGCTTCAGGCATGGCTAGAGAGAATTCTGAACGGTTCCTGCACCTTTGTATCACTTGTGAAGATTCAGAGTCCTGCTTAGTAGCATCTGTTTAGCTGAGGTCCTTCTCATACCTTGGCTGCCCAGAGATACATAAAGAGAGACTTTAGCTTTTCTGATTTATGTAGTGAGAAGGGATCCTGTTTCTGAACAGAATTCACACAAGAGAGGTTTTCTTAAATAGGAAGGGGGTTGAAATGATTAGAGTCTCTCAAACAAGTACAACATCCAAATAAAATATTTTAAAATGTAGATTGTTGCCTTAATTGACAAGGAATGGGCTAAGTAGTTCTCTGATGTCTACTCAGAAAATACTTTGCAATTTTGCAATGTGGAACAGATGGTGGGAGTAGACAGGTTAAAAAAATAAACCCGTAGGCTTTAGCGTCTGATTTTTTTTTTTCTTAATCCATTACACAAGACATTTTCCCCCTATTTTATAGAGATGAAAAATAGGTCACTGTCTTTATATACAAGACCATTACTTAACCATTTAAGAATTGTTCCTGTGATGTTCCTTTCCTATTCCAGAATGTCCTGCTTAATCCTACTGTTCGGTGCTTTTAAATGTCTTCAGGATATTCTCTGTTTTCAGTATTTCAGTTCAGTTAAGACATGTTCTCAAAAAGATTAGAGTTTGTTGTTTTAAGCCTTTAAATAATTGATTAAAAGACAATATCTAAATATATAAATCAGAAAATTTGATAGTTTTATATAGAGCCTCTGATTCTTTTTGTAAACTCATGCTGTGTTTGAACTTATTTCAGTTTCTTTCATGCCTCTTTGTCCCTTAGTATTTTACGGCCTTTCTTATTTCTGAATTTCATCCTGGGATACCTTACGCTATTAACATTCTAAGACCAGGTTGGATCCTCCTGTTTTATGCTTTCATAGGACCCTACCCTTTTAATTTATCACGTTTGTATATGTATTTCTTTCCTACTGGTGTAAAAGCTTCAGGAAGTGAGGAATGATTATGTTTTGATCATGTTTGTGTCCCTAGTATATATTATAGTGCTTGACATGCAGTAGGCATTCAAGTTTTTTGTTGTTGCTGAGTGAATTATTATTATTTTTTTAATTTAAATTTTACTTGGTTAACACACAGTGCAGTATTGGTCTCTGGAGTTGAATAAATGGATTAGATGTGTATTAGTTTGCTCTTTTAATGATATATAGACATTCAAGTATAAATGTTTCAGAAGACAAGTACTGTAATAAATTATGTAGTGTACTTAATTTATAAAAAATAGTTTTAAATATTGAGAAAAACAACTGAGTTTGAGCGTGTGGTTCTTGGATTCTTTTCCCTTCATTGCAATCCTTTGGTTTTAGATTTTAACATTTGCCAGTAGGTGGCAGTATTGACTACCAGAACATACACTTAACCTCTATGCCTTCATTCAAGTTGTAAAAACTTGGTAATTTTGTTTTAGAAAAATATAAAAGGTTTTAATTTAAACTCATGAATATTTTATCTTGAAGGTTTTTTTTTATGCGTTAGTCAAGTAACATATTAGGACAAGCTTAGTTACTTTAGTATGTAAGTACGCATCAGAGCATAGGTTGCACCTTGAAGATATTCACTGGATAAATTACATTTTCCTTTTTGTATTTAATAATAGTAAACATTTTCTCTCTACTTTATTTAACTTTAATGTCAGGTAATGTACTAAATTAAATTCTTTTCTTTTATTCATTCTTCCCACTAGTAAAATCAACAGATCTGACTTTTTTGCAAGTCAATAAAATTGTTTTTATTCCTAATCTCCTTTAAAAAATTGACTGTTTAAAGGTACATTGAGAATGTGTGTGTGTGTGTGTGTGTGTATTATATATATATATATATATATATATAAACAAGACTTATTAACTAATTCATTCATTTATGTAACAATTTTTTGAGCATCTGCTAAGTGCTAGTCACTAGTCTATGACTTTCAGATACATCGTGGAGCAAAGAAGTCAAGGATCTCTGTGTAGCTGACTTACATTAAACTGAGAGAGACAGATCACAGACAATGAACATAACATACATGTTATAAGTATAGTATATACAGAAAGGAGTAAGTGCCATGTAAAAATAAAGTAGAGCTGGGAAGGAGGGGTAGATCTGCGGATGAGAGTTACAATTTAAAATAGAGTGGTTAGTTTAGGCCTTATTGAGAAGGTGACGTTTGTGCAAGGACTTGGTACAAAAGAGGGAATTAGCTTTATAGTTACTTAAGAGAAGAATATTCCAGGCAATTGGAATAGTCGGTACCAAAGCCCTAAGGTAGAAACATGCCCTTTGTGTTTGAGGACCAGCCAAAAGGACTGTGTGCCTGAAAGTGAATTACTGACGGAAGATTAGCCAGATCTGAGCTCAGAGAAGAAATGGAACACGGGAGAGGGTTGGAGATATGGGGTTAAGGGGTTAGTGGAGCAATGGAGGTATGTGAAGAATGGAGCCAGTTTGGCTAAGCCTTAGCATTGGGAGCCATTGTAATGATTTTGACTTTCACCCTAGGTGAAGTGGGGAACCACTGAAAAATTTTGAGTAGAAGACTGATATAATCAGACTTAGTTTAAAAAGGTTTCTGTTGGCTTCTAATTGAGAAGACTGGAAGCATAGTACCAGTTAAGAGGTTACTGCTGTAATTATAATCCAGATGAGAGGTGATAGTAGTGTGGGCAGGCAGTGGAGGGGATAAGAATGGCTTGAGTGCTAAATGGAACTTAAAAAGCAGGGTTAATAAGATTTGCTGATGCATCGCATATGGGAGGGAGTGAGAGTAAGAAAAGAGTCAAAATGACTTTAAGATTTTTAGATCACAGACTAAGATGGAGTTGTTATCAACTGATATGAAGAAGAGTTTAGGAGGACAATTAGTTTGAATTTGGTACGTGAAGTGTGAGATGTCTTTTAGACCTCTAGGAGGAGATGTTGAAGAGACAGTTGGGGTTTAGTGGAGGAAGTCTGTACTGTAGCTATAAATTTGGGTCTTAAAAATATTAAATTGGAAACTATTGATGGTACTTGAGCCATGAAATCAGATGAGATCACCAGGAAAGTAAGTGTAGAGAGAGTGGAACAGACTGAGCTGTGAGTCACAATACAATTCATGGGCTATTGTGCGAGAGATAGAAGTTCCTTCCTTATAGAAGCTTACCTGGTGTTGAAATATTTACAAGCAATTATACTAGTGCCTCTGATTTAAAGTAGAATAAATAAATCCTGCTCTCAGTCCTAGCTAACTTTATATTTATCATTTTAAACGAATCAGAACCAAAGTCCGTAAAGCTTTGTTTTAAACCTTCCGTGACTCAAAAAAAATAAGTTGGAAAATACTTTTCTTTGCTAACAGGACAGTTCTTTTATATATTATAATTGCATCATTGACCTAAACTGAGAGGACCATATATTCTTGGAACAGAACAGTATAATGATTACCACTCACACAATTCATTGTTCTATAAAATTAAAATATTGTCAAAACAGCAGTGAACTATTTAAAATACATGAAAATTCATGCCTGGCCTTTGGAGATTGGTTTAATGGGCCCAGAAAATGTTTAGAATACTTTGGATACTGAAACAAAATCAGATTTTCAGTGATGTTAGAAGATGACTCTTAAACTTTTGTTACCTCGTTTTGCCTTTTATTTGGAAAACTTCAGATGCAGTATACATGCTAAATCATAAAATTATTTCTGGAATGATTATAGTAAGTTACATATGCCTCTCTTAAAATCTCCCTTCTCAGCATATTTTTCCCTTTTCTATTAGCAATCCATTTTCTTTTTGGGAAATTGCCTTTTATTTAGTGAAAGTAGTTGTGATGGGGTGATAAATCCAGATACCTGCTTATTCTAAACTTGATTTTTAGCTTCATTTTGAAATTCTCTGAATTTATCCAGTAATTCCAATTTTTTCCTTAAAGTAGCCAAAATTAGTTTCTGTGGCTTTCAATCAAAGAAATCTAGCTGATACACTATAACAGATATACTATTAGGGGGCACATATATAGGTATGTGTATTATATATTTCTGTTAGTAGCTTTATTTAAAATATCAAAAGTGATACTCGCAACATAGAGGTATTGATAGAAATTTAGCTTAACAATCTGCATTTGGTACAGTCAAAGTTAGCATTTATTTAGTGTTTTTAATTGAGGACTGAAAAAAGAAAATAAATATAATTTGCCCCTTTAAGTCTATACCACCTTAATATTAAAATTTTCCATCATGACTTAGATTAAATATGAATTAAAAGTATGAGCTAAAACTATTTCAGGAAGTCTACAATTCTAGGGAAAGATTAATTTTTCCTCTGAAAATCCCCTACTTGGCTGGATAACTTTTTGGTTTCTTTTCTTGCTTTAAATGATACAGAGAAACTCCACTCAGAGTAATTCTTATTTTTAGAAATCAAAGCCTGCTGTTCAGTTATTAATCAGTAAGGAGCAATTCATCTCCCTCCTTGTTGGGGGAGATCAAATTTTACTGCTACGTTTTCTTTTCTGCATCTTTGTATATAGCAATTACAGGTTTTCTAGTAACATCGAAAATTTGTGTATAAATTTGTTAATAATTTTGGGGAATTGCTGTTTCACTAATGTGAAAACTTTAAATTTTTATCGTTCTTTATGTGGAAGCAAAGTTAGTTTAAAAATTTCATTTGTGTAAAACAAATATATTTAAATATATTTTTTATATTGATTTCCATTATAAAATCAGAGATAGATTCCTTTAGAAAAACTTTTCCAGTGCAAAATACAACACTTTGGAAAGGAAGAAATGTAATTTAGTAGTCTGGAATTACTTTGGAAGAACATTAAAAATTTTGCTGTTCTTTTTTTATTCTAGGTTTTATCTTTGGGATTTTTTCTTAATTTGATTTCCTTGCTATTACAGGATTTTTGTTGCTGTTGAGAGAGAGAGAGAGAGAGAGAGAGTGAGGTTGAGGTGGGGAGGGCAGAGGGAGAATCTCAAGCAGACTCCCTGCCCGGTGTGGAGTCTGATGCGGGGCTGATCTCACGACCCTGAGATTATGACCCTGAGATCATGATCTGAGTCAAAATCAAGAGTCAGTTGCCTAACTGACTGAGCCATCCAGGTGCCCTTGGGTTTATAGAAATTTTTACTTGTAATTTTCCTTTTTTCTTTGACACGTATATTTGTAATATCTAAGGACACTAGGCTTTATTAACATAGATTGCCTCAAGTATATTTAGTTTTCTTATATATAAAATGAGGGGATTGACTTAATAATAAGAATAGGATTTTATAAGGGAGCTTGAAGAAGTAACTTGTCCAAGGTTTCATATTTAATAAGTTGGAAATCTGGGTTTACTTCATAGCTCATGCTTTTGATCTTTTATGGCTTTAAGGTTATTTTTATTCATTCATTTGGTAAGTACATATTGAGGCCACTCATGTAGGGGAAGGGTTGGAGGCTATGTTAGGAATTTTTCATTTTGTTCAAAGTGTGATGAGAAACCACTGAAGGATTTTGAGTCGGGGAATGATAGGAGTGAATTCATATTTTTAATCACTCTGGTTGTGTTGTGGAGAGTAGGATGTGATGAGAAGGGAACCAGAATGGAAATAAGGAAACCAGTTTGGAGACTGTTGTTCCAAATAGTCCAGGCGAGTGCATGGTGGCTGGGACTGAGGTGGTCGTTGTAAAGGAAGAAATTGGGGGTTGGTGTCTAGTAGAAGTGACAGAATTTAAAGATGTTTATAGACGGTAGGGTACAGCCACTCAGACACCAGCCAGTCAAAATGGATGCTGGCCTTAGGACTGGACCTAGATCTTGGAGGAGCCGTGTTGTGCCAGATATCACACCTTTAGCTGTTGACTGGTAAGGCTTGGATTAGCTCAGGAAGGGGCCAGGGAGACTGGGAGGGAAGGCCAGGACTTGAGGCAGCATCTACTTACGTTGAAACCTTTCTGTATTTTAATAATCAGAAAGGCTGTACACCTGCATACCTCATGAATGTCAGTCTAGGATTTGTTGATGGATTGGGTGTGGAATGTGGGGGAAAGAGAGAAAGAGGAATAGACCCCATGGTCTTTGCCCTGAGCAGTGAGGTGAATGGAAGTGCCATGTACTGAGATGGTAAACACTGGTGAGGGAGCAGATTTGAAAGGCAAGAGTTAAGATTTTAGTTTTGGACATGTTAAGTTTGAGGTTATTATTAGACATTCAGCTGGTGGAGATGTCATGTAGGTCCTTTGTTTTGGAATCTGGAATTCAGGAGGGATTTTGGGGCTAGAGATACACATTTGGGAGAGATCAGAGTGTAATTCTACTCTCTATCATTGTAGGATAGCCTCCTCCCCTCAAAGATCTCTCAGCAGCCTTTACTAATGCCTCAAGTTTGTAGCACGCTACAAATTAAGATATCTAATTTTCCTTAAACTTTTAAGCCATATTCATAAATCTCATTCTATTTATAAGTTTACTAATTTAGAACAAAATAAAGACAATCTACAGAGTTAGGCTATAGACCATTCCTTCTCATAATTGCTGGAAGTTAATATAAGATATGGTAGTAACAAAGATAAGAAAAATTTTAACTGCTATTTTGTGTAGAAAATCAGGTATTTTATTTTATTTTATTTATTTTTAAAAAAGATTTTATTTATTTATTTATTTGACAGAGAGGAAAGAGATCACAAGTAGGCAGAGAGGCAGGTAGAGAGAGAGGGGGGGAAGCAGGCTCCCTGCTGAGCAGAGAGCCTGATGTGGGGCTGGATCCCAAGACCTGGGCGGAAGGCAGAGGCTTTAACCCACTGAGCCACCCAGGTGCCCTGAAAATCAGGTATTTCAGATTACTTAGTAAAATTTAAAAAAACCTTTAGAATCCTATTTTTCTGTATTAAATAACAGTATTTAAATAAATTAGTAAATTTAGTTGTGTTAGTTTCTTGTAACTGCTATAATGAATTACCGGAAACCTGATGTCTTAAAACAATACACATTTATTACTCTCTTACCATTCTGAGATAAGAAGTGTGAAGTCAGTTTCACTGGGCTAAAATCTCATGGCTTACAAGGTCACATTCCTTTTGGAGGCTCGAGGAAAAGATCTGTATCCTTGACTTTTCCAGCTCCTAAAGCTGCAGTTCCTAGGACTTCTCCCTTCCTCGACCTTCAAAGCTTAACTACA
>CM053617.1:58015309-58068513 GCA_028646535.1 Procyon lotor
TGATGTCCAATTTGTTATATATTTTGTCACCTATGCTTTTGGTGTCATATCTAAGAATCTGTTGCCTAACCCAGTTCCAGGAATTTTTACTTCTGTATTTTCTTCTATGAGTTTTATACTTTTAGCTCTTAAATTTAGGCCTTTTATCTATTCTGAGTTAATTTTTGTCTATATTGTCAGAGAGGAATTCTTTTTTCTTTTTTCATGTAGATATCCACTTGTTCTAAAAACATTTGTTCGAAAGAGTATTTTTTCCTTTATTTGAATTTACAATTTTTTGAATTGGCTGTTATGGTCCCTTGAATTTCCACATGAATTTTAAGGTCAGCCTGTCAATTTCAAAATAAAGTAAAACAAAACTCCAGCTGGGATTTTCGTGGGGAATGAGTTGAATTTATAGATCAAATTGTAGAGTATGGCTATCTTAACAGTATTTTGCTTTCCAATCCATGAAAATGGGCTATCCTTCCATTTATTTAGGCCATCTTTAATTTCTTTCCTTAATATTTTGTTTTTGGTTTTTTACAGTATAATTTTTATACTTGCTTTGCTAAATTTATTACAAAATATTTTATTCTTTTTGATACTTTTGTCAATTGAGTTTTAAATTGTTTTTATCTTAGGATTTTGCATTGGTAGGTATACAAGTTGGTAGGTAGGACTGATTTTTGTATATTGTTCTTTTATCCCACAGACTTACCAAACTATTATTTCTAATAATTTTTTGTGGATTCGTTAAAATTTCTATATACAAGATCATGTCAAATAATGAGAGTTTTACTTCTTTCTTGTTTAGATGCCTTTTATTTTATTTCCTTGTTTCTTTCTTTTTCTATAACCTGTAGTATAATGTTGAATAGAATTGGCAAGAACAGACATCTGTGTCTTGTTTCTGATCTTGGGGGAAAAACATTTAGTCTTTCACCATTAAGTATCATGTCAGCTACTCTTTTTTTTTTTAATAGGTGTTTTTTAAATTAGATTTCTATGGCTGCTATAACAAGTTACCACACACTGTGTATCTTAAAACAATAGAAATGTATTCTCTCACAGATCTGGAGGCCAGAAATCTAAAATCAAATTGTGAACAGGGCCATGCCATCATCTCCAGAGGTGCTAGGGAAATTCCTTTCCTTTCCTTTTTCAGCTTTTGGTGGCTGTCAGTATTCCTGGAGTTGTGGGTGAATTGCTCTGTTGTCTGCCTCCACATTATATTTCCTCTTTTTTGTGTGTGTCTTTTATAAGGACACTTGTCATTGGATTAAGATTAGCTGCATAGTCCGGAATAATCTTATCTCAAGATCCTTAATTTAATTACATTTGCAAGGACACTTTCTCCAAATCAGGTAACATTCATAGGTTCTAGGGATTAAAACATGCATTTAGCTTTTGGGTTGGAGTACCATTCAGCCTTCATCAGGTTGTGGAAGTTCCTTTCTGTTCCTGTTTTTTTGAATGTTGTTAAAAACTTCTCCTATATCTATTAGGATTATCATTTTTTTCTTTATTCTATTAATATGGTATGTAACATTGATTTTCAGATGATAAGCCAATCATGAATTCTTAGCATAAGTGCCACTTGGTCATGGTGTATAATCCTTTTTATATATTACTGCTTTTGACTTGCTAGTATTTTGTGCAAGATTTTTGATAATGTTCTTCTAAAAGAACATTAGTCTGTAATTTTGTGATTTGTTGGTTTAGGTATTGGACTCATACTTTCTCATAGAATGAAGTGAATACTGTACTATCCTATTTTGTATTTTTGAAGAGTTTGTGAAAATTCATATTACTCTTCTTTGAATATTTGTTAGAATTCACCAGTGAAGCCATCTGGCCTTCCTTTTTTTTTAGAAAGAATTTTTAAAAATTCTTAATTCACTCTATTTGTTTTTAGAAAGAATTTTTTAAAATTCTTAATTCACTCTATTTGTTATAGGTCTATTCAGATTTTCTATTATCTCGATTTTGGTAGTTTATATCTTTTGAGGACTTTGTTTATTTCATATTGGTGTTTGTATGTGGTTGTTTAGGATTATGTTATAATTTGACTTATTTCTGTCAGATTGGTAGTCATATGCTTTCTTTCATTCTTGATTTTATTTTATTTTTAAAAAGGTTTAGTTTATTTATCAGAGATAGAGAAAGCAAGAGACAGCGAGCACGAGCTGGGGGGAGGGGCAGAGGAAGAGGGAAAAACAGATTCCCTGATGAGCAGTCTGACCTGGGCTTGATTCCAGGATCCAAAATCATGACCTGAGCCAAAGGCATATGCTTAGTCAGCTGAGTCACCCAGGTGCCCTTCATTCTTAATTTTAATAATTTGAGTTTTCTGTCTCCTTTTATACTTGTTCAGTATACCTAAGAGTTTGTAAAAAAAATTTTTTTTGTCTTTTAAAAGAAAGAACTTTTGCCTTCATTGATCCTCTCTATTATTTTTCATCTATTTTATATTATTTCCTGTTCTAATCTTTATTATTTTAAAATTCTTTTTGGTATAGCTTGGTTTGCCCTTTTGTCCAGTCTCTTATGGTTGCAGTTTAAGTTATGGAATTCTCATTTTTTTCTTTAAATACATATTTCTGCAAATATAGGTTTCCCTCTAAAATATTGCTTTTGGTGTATTCCATGTTTGTCTTGTTTTCATTTTCATTCATCTCAAAGTATTTTTAAAAATGCTTTTGATTGTTTTCTTTGACCCATTTGTTATTTTGGAGTTTTTTTTCATTTCCACATATTTGTGATTTTCCCAAATAACTTTCTTTTTGTTTTAATTATTTTAATTCTAGTATGGTTAACATTCAGTGTTATATTAATTTCAGGTGTACAGTATAGTGATTCAGCAATTCCATACATCACCTAGTGTTCATCACTACAAGTTCTGTCCTTCATCCTCGTCATCTGTTTAATCCATCCCTTCTCACCTTCCCCTGTGGTAACCAGAAGTTTAGTCTGTGGTTAAGAGTATGTTTCTTAGTTTGTCTGTTTCTCTCTCTTTTTTCCTTTGCTTATTTTGTTTCTTAAATTCTACATGTGAGTGGAATCATATAGTATTTGTCTTTCTCTGACTAACTTATTTCACTTAGCATTATACTTTAGCTCTATCAATGTCGTTGCAAATGGTAAAATTTCATTCTTTTTTATGGTTGAATTTTACACACACACACACACACACACACACACACCCCATATCCTTATCTATTCATCTATTAATAGGCACTTGGGCGGCTTACATTATTTGGCTATTGTATCCTAAACAATTTCTGTTATTTGTTTTTAATATCATTCCATTGTGGTCAGAGAGCATACTTTGTATGATTTTAACACTTTTAAATTTATCTAGGCTTATTTTATGACCTAGCATTTCGTCAGTCCTGGAGAATGTTACATGGACACTTGCAAAGAATGTATTTATTGGTGGTGTTGGCTACAGTGTTCTCCATATGTCTGTAAGGTCTAATTGGTTTGTAGGATTATTCAGGTATCCTGTTTCCTTGTTTATCATATAGTTCAATCCATTTTTGACAGTGAATATTGAAGTTTGCTACTATTACTGATGTATCTATTTCTCTCTTCTGTGGATTTTGCCTCATTTTTGGTGGGTTCTGTTGTAAAGTCATACATGTTTATAACTGCCATATTTTCTTGATGGACTGATCCTTTTATCACTGTGAAATATTACTATTGAAGTCTTCTGAACATTTTTTTTTTTGTCTATTCTGTCTGATGTTATTATAGCTACTCCAGCTTCCTTATGTTTATTGTCTGCATAGTATCTTTTTAAAATCCCTTTTCTTAATATATTTGTACTTCTCAATCTAAAATATGTCTCCTGGAGAGAGCATTTGGTTGGTAGCTGTTTTTTTAATTTTTTTAATCCTATCTCACAGTCTCTGCCTCTTATTTGTATATTTAATAGCTTTAATTTAATATTATTTTTGATATAGTTGAATTTGTCTGCCGTTTTACTTTTTGAAATCTCATGTTATTGTAGATAATGCTTTTTGTTACTCTTTTTTATTGCTCTTTTTGCATTAATATTTTCTAGTGTAACATTTTAATACTTTGTTTTTTTAAAAATACAATCATTTTAGTTACTTCTTTAGTGTTGATTCTAGGGCTTATCATATATATCTTATCAGAATATACTTCAGGGGCGCCTGGGTGGCTCAGTGGGTTAAAGCCTCTGCCTTCGGCTCAGGTCATGATCTCAGGGTCCTGGGATCGAGCCCCGCATCGGGGCTCTCTGCTCAGCGGGGAGCCTGCTTCCCCCCCACCCCCGTCCACCTCTTTGCCTACTTGTGATCTCTCTCTCTCTCTCTCTCTCTCTGTCAAATAAATAAATAAAATCTTTAAAAAAAAAAAAAAGAATATACTTCAGACTTACCCTAACTCCAGTGAAATATAAAAATGTTACTTCTATAGAACTCTATTCGCTTTTTCATGTTTTTTTGCACTGTTATAGTTATATATAGTATCTATATTTGTTGTAAGCTCAAAAATATATTGTTACTTTACTAAATTTATGCAATTTTGTCTCTCAAAGAGACAGAGTAGAAAGAAGAACAAATATATATTCTTTTTTTTTTTTTAAAGATTTTATTTATTTATTTGACAGAGAGATCACAAGCAGGCAGAGAGGCAGGCAGAGAGAGAGGGGGAAGCAGGCTCCCTGCTGAGCAGAGAGCCTGATGTGGGGCTTGATCCCAGAACGCTAGGATCATGACCTGAGCTGAAGGCAGAGGCTTTAACCCACTGAGCCACCCAGGTGCCCCACAAATATATATTCTTAATGTAAATTTGTTTTGGATATTTTTGCATGCTTCTTTTTCATTTGTTGCTGTTGATTTGCATTACTGTTGGCACCTTACTTCAATAGAATTTTGCTTTCATCTGTCACTTTGTGTTGTTATTGTCAAATATATTGCATTTCTGTATGTTACAGGTCCAACAATACATGTGTTGTTTTATAATAATTGTTTTTCAAATTTATTAGGAAAAGAAATATGCATTCATACTTTGTTTTATAATTAACAATTGCCTTTTCTAGCACTCTGGATTGAAATAACTAATATAACACTGGAGAACTTCCTTTAATATCTTATAAAGCAGATCTTCTACCAATAAATTTATAAATTTTTTCATCTGGTAATGTTTTTATCTTGTTTATTTTTGAGAGTCAACCAGGATTGTTGGTTGACATTTTTTTTCCAGATTTCTTGAGCTTTAATTGACAGATAAGAATTGTGTATATTTAAGGTATATATGTGATGTTTTGATATACATACACATTGGGAAATGATTACTATAGTCAAACTAATGAATATATTCATCATCTTACTTAGTTCCCCCTTTTTTTGTTGTTGTTGTATATGGTGAGAATACTTATGATGCACTGTATTAGCAAATTTCAAGTATACAATACAGTCTTATTAACTGTAGTAACCATGCTGTACATTACATTTCCAGAGCTTATGTATCCTGCATAACTTCTTCCTGCTGAAGAAGGAGCCTGATGTGGGGCTCGAAATGCATTCTCACTCTTGGGAGTGAGCGGTGTTGTCTTGGGGTTAGGTGACGTAGTAATGTGATATTGTTCTTCTTACCTCCTTGACCTTCCTATTCTTTGAATTTTTGCTCCAAGTGGTTCTGGGACTTCTGGGCACCCATAAAGGTACTCTTATCTCTCCATAGTTGATATAATCTGTTTCTATGGGAGGATGAAGTCAGAAAACTCTTATTCCATCATCATATGTCACTTCCTGTATTTTGACATTTTTTTTTCATTCAGCACTTTGCATATGTCATTTCACTGCATTTTGACCTTTATTGTTTCTAATGTAAAGTCAGCTTTTTGTCCTGTTGGGGGTTTTCTTGTATGCAAAAAAGTCATCTTCCTCTTGTTGCTTTTAAGATTTTCTCTTTCTCCATCATCTTCAACATTTTTACTATTTTATGTCTGAATGTGGTTCTTTCTGTGTTTTTTTCCTCCTTGTAGTTCATTGAGCTATTTGGGTATGTATATTAATGTTTTTCAAAATCAAATTTAGGAAGTTGTCAGACATTATTTCTTGAAAAATTTTTACCACTTTCCCCTCTGCTCTACTATTTTCAGTAAATGTGTGTTGTTGCTGTTAATGGTGTTCTATATTTCTTATAGGCTTTGTTCATTTTCTTATTCTTCAGAATCTCTATTTTTCTATCTTCTACCTCATTGATTTTTTTTCTTCTTAAATTTACTATTAGACTTGTTGTAAACTTAAAAATTTCAATTCTTATACTTTTGAATTCTAGATTTTCTTTTTTTTTTGGTAATTTCTGTATCTTTTGTTTTATATTTGATAAGACGTTGTTATATTTTCCTTTTCTTCTTTAAACCTGTTTTCTTTAAGACTAAACATTTATAATAGCTGCTTTAAAGTCTTCTTTGCTTTATCTGACATCTGGAGTCTCTCAAAGGCAATTCTGTTGCTTGCTTTTTTCCCTGTGTATGGGTTACTCTTTCCTATTTTGTTGCATACCAAAATTTCCCCTGAGCACTGAACATTTTAGATAACATATTGTAGCAACTCTGGATCCCCATTTTTCCTCCTTTCTGGAACTATTGAAATTTTATTTATTTAGTGACTTTGCTGAATGTTTTAGTGAAGTCATTTTCTTCCTCCAGTGGATCCTCTGATGTTGCTCCTCAAAGGAAGCAGCCTTAGGATGTGCAAAATCACTCCTGGATGACAGTAGTGTTAGCGGGGCTCTCTGACTTTTTCCTCTGACCTCTGGTAAGCTCTCTGACTCTGCATTACAACCACTTGCTAGCCACCACTAGTTGCTGACTGATTGGTGAATTATTCTCATCAGTGCTCTGGGGACATAAATTGCTCCGTAGTCTGTTCGAATTCAATTTCTACCCTTTTTCAGGGGTAGTCTTTGAGACTAGGCTTAAAGATTCTGACTCTAGTAGGGCTCTTACTAGCTGTCTTTTCCCTTGCTTTTCTCCGGTGAACTCCGCTCCTGTTATGTGTTTTAGCTGATTGTTCTGGAGTTGCCAACTATCTCTTAATTTCTTACGATGGAAGCCTCCATTGTTTTTGAGAATGCCCTTAAAGCATGAAGTTTCTCACCTTTTACAAATAAACTCAGTTCCTTTGGGAGATCTGTGGCGGGGCTCTCTTTTTCTTAGCCTGCCTCTCCCTGGTGTGGGGTGGGGTGAGACTCTGTGCCACTACTTTGGAATTGTAGGTGGGATTAGTAGTTTGTTCCTCTTGGAGTGATTCCACTGTGTTCTGTGCAGGCAGTAGATGGGGACAGTGGCCTTTGCTTTTCTCAGCTTGCATAGAACTTCTGCCTATGACTGATGTGGGGTGAAGATTTGTTGGCTCTCTTAGCCTGCTGGGCCTGAGTGTATAGCTTACAGTGGATGAGTGGGGGCTAGGTCGAGGTTGAACATTCAGACCTCTCATATTTCTCCTGAAATAGAGCTTTTGTCACTCAGATCTGGGGGCCATGAAAAGTATTGTCTGTCTGTTGTTCCTGGTTAGATATCAGTGGCTTGGACTAGGAGCTGAGGAATGAAGGAGCTCTCTGTTCTTGGTTTAACCCAACTGGGGTTGAACTTCCTCCTTGCTGAACTAGTTGTGTGTGTGTGGTGGAGGAGGGTGCTGATATGGGGAAGGATGGGAGTAGATAGTGGGTTAAATATCATGGACTGCTGCTGTTCTTACTGAAATTTCATAGACATTCTTAAGTAAATATTTAATTGTTGTTGCTCTTACTAAATTTTTCTGAGAAATTAAATGTCCTTTTTTGTATTTTTACCAATTATAGTTCTCTCCCTATAGAGTTTGTGGAACTCCTACTTATCTTGCCATTCTGGAAGTCAGCTCCATATTCTTTAAGCATATAAGCTATAGGTTTTTGAGATATATACTATATATACCTTACTCATTATACTATATGTACTGGGTTTACCTTCTGATTCTTTTATAATACCAGGGCTTTATTTGGAATACTTATGAATACCAGGGCTTTATTTGGAATACTTATGAAATGTTGATTCATATTGATTCATATTGAGTCATGATGTTTATTAGTTATCAGTACATGAAGGTGAACTATAATTACGAGCATATATTTATAGTACTTTCATTTAAACTTCAATTAATTAAAAGCATTTATATTAATTTGATGTTTCTCAAAAATGTATTGTGATTTTACACAATATGGATCTATCTTAAAAATAACCTTGAGCAAAATAATGTATATACAAATGGATACAAGCTATATAACTCTATTTTATAAAGTACAACAATACAAATAGAACAAACAATCCTAAAATTGGTATGGAACCACGAAAGAATCAGAACAGTGGTAATCTTTTAAAAAAATACCTCAGTACTGTTTACTTAGCTGTGTTCATCTTGTGAAATTTCACTGAATTTTAGGCTTATGTGCATTTTTATGTATGTTATATTTAAATAAAAACTTAAATAGTGTATTATGGGATCTATGCGAATTATTAGTTTTAACTGAATATAGTTCAGAATAAACTTATATTCAACTTTCTATTTACTTTTGTATTTAAAACTGATGGTACTTTGGTCCTCTAGTTTTAAGGACACTTGTTTCCTACTTTTATAAATGAAATAAAAGTTCAAAATATCAATATTTATAAAATCATGAACAGTTATGTTTAATATTGTGTTTCCTCAGAACATTTTAAGAAACTGAATCTCAAAATATTTTAAAAATATTGAAATTTAGAGGCCATTTATGAATTGTTAAAAAATAAAGCATGTTACTTTCACAATTTGAAGGAAAATTCTATATGCAAGTTAGACCCTTTATATAATATATATAAAATTAGGGAGGTCTTTTTATCCTTTGTAATACATTTTTAAATTTTATCCTGTAGGACTATTTTGAAAGAAAGTGGGTTTGCCAGATACCTTCATTCAGCTGTTCTTATCAATGGAGCTATGCTTATTTTTGGAGGAAATACCCATAATGACACTTCCTTGAGTAACGGTGCAAAATGTTTTTCTGCCGATTTCCTGGCATATGACATAGGTATGTATCTGTTAGGATTGTACAAAGTAGGAAATACCAGAAATTTGTCATGTAGAGATTCTCAAATACATTAATTGACAGCATGTGTATATGTCATTTTGGAGATAAATTCAGTGACAGATTTTGAATGGAATACTCTCTAATTTCAGCACAGTAGTAGTATAGGACCAGGAGAACAGACATTCTAGGTTTGAGCATCCTTTTTGAAGGCTTTTATATATTGTATCCGGATGTGAGCCCTTTATCAGTCTATTGTGTTGCCATATTAATTTTGATAGTAGGTAGATATGGGGCTCTGTCAAATTATGTAAATTACAAGTAATAAGAATGCAGGCATTTTAGTGTTAGTGGGTATGAGCAAAGATGCATTTAAATTAAACACATAGTTATAGTTTGTGTAGGAAGATGATAGAAGTAAAGAAAGTATAGAGACAGTAGAGTTAAAGAAATAAGACTTAGGGACAAAACTGAAACTCAGAACATATTTAGGAATGGAAGTAATTGAATAAGAATGTTTTTCAGAGAACCAGAAGTACAGTGCATTTATATATTTTGCTTAATTTTAATTATGCTATCTATAATCCTATTAATTTCTAAATATTAAATGAATATATTTTTTAAATACTAAATTTAGCTACCCACTAGACCAGTATAATGAAAATATTTGTTCTCTTAGTGTCATTTTATAGATGAAGACTACTTGATATTTAAAATATATTTAACAGTAGTTCAGAGCAGTTTTAATTGATAGTAATATGCCAATTTTATGCCATTATGCCAATAATGCGAAAAAAGTAATATGCCAATTTTAAGCTATTATGAGACTTCCTGATAAATAAAAATAAAAGAAACTAAAGAATAACACATTTAATGGATTTAAGAGGTATACTTTTGCTCTTAAACATCATAAAGGCACATGGTCTACTTTGAAAAATTATTTCAAGTGGTGGCATATAAACAAAATTATGCCTGTTAGTAAGAACTTTGGTTTTTATACTGTTATACATTTGGAAGGAAATTCCTAGTGATAAAATTAAGTATACTTTTGGACTCTAAACTGTGAATATCTGTCTGTGATTAATCATTATAAAGAATCCACTGCCTTTAGGATTTTTAGATACTAAATAATTAAATCTTTACCTTTTTGGACTAATAATTTGATGTGATAATTCATTATCAAAATTGGATTGTCTTGGCTTATAAATTAGTGCTGAGATCCTGAAAAATGGGTTAAACGATATACTGAATCTAGGCTCCTTTTTTTGATCTGTCATTGCCAGGCTGGGGCTGCCATCATACTTTTTTTGGCTTTGGTGATGAGACAGTAAGCTTATTTCTCTGGAGGTAGATGAAGGGATTTTGTTTCATTTTGTTCTGTTTTTCTTTTATGAATAAAAATCCTTGGAGCGCCTGGGTAGCTCAGTGGGTTAAAGCCTCTGCCTTCGGCTCAGGTCATGATCTCAGGGTCCTGGGATCAAGCTCCGTATTGGGCTCTCTGCTCAGCGGGGAGCCTGCTTTCCCCTCTCTCTCTGCCTGCCTTTGTGCTTACTTGTAATCTCTCTTTCTGTTAAACAAATAAGTAAAATCTTAAAAAAAAAAAAATCCTAGAAAAGTGTAGAATTTGTTATTTTTGTTAAAAGTCTATGAAGTGAGCTTTTGGACTTTTTCAGAAGATTCTTCAAGGAGTTACCACCTACTTTCTATACTTTAATGAAGGAATTAATGTTAAGTTATTTTGTAGCTAACATGGGGAAATTAATTTTATTCCTTCCATATTGTTCAAGATTATTATATCTTAGCGTTTATGTACCAAAAGAGCTTACCCATGTGAAAAATATTAGAGATACTAGTTTGAGAGAGATCAGATTATCATTATTCTAATTACTATTTGTTATGTGTTTCTAAGGATTAGATAGTAAGTTAAGGACTTTATACACAGTATCTTAACCTCTCTAATAATTTTATAACAAGGTGTTAATAAACTTATTTCTGGAATACTAAGCCCAAAACCATGCAGGCATTAAGTAGTACATCCAGCTTTTGTAACTCCTACAACTTGTGTAGTCTTTCCACTTGAGTACCACATATTGCTGTTTGGTTGGGTCCATTTTATGTTCTAATTTTGCAACAAATTATCAGATGCTTATGTTTAATAATTTTTTTAATGCTGTGTAAACATACCAATTTCATTTTTCAGGCAAATTGTTCAGTTAGGAGAAAAAACAGCATTTATTTATTTTTTATTTATTTTTTAAAGGGATTTTATTTATTTATTAGAGAGAGAGGGGGAGAGAGAGAGCACAAGCAGGCAGAGTGACAGAGGGGGAGAGAGAGAGAAGCAGGGACCCCGCTGAGCAAGGAGCCCGATGTGGGACTCGATCCCAGGACCCTGAGATCATGACCTGAGCCAAAGGTAGAGGCTTAACTGACTGAGCTACCGAGGTGTCCGAAGAGTAACATTTTAAGCAGTTTTTACACTTAAACATAACATTAACAATTAACAACAAAATATTAACAATATTAACAAAAATGTAAAACAACCATGTAATTCAACATAGGATAAAAATGTTCTGCTTTATCTCATTTGATTATTTTTTGTGCAGTTCCCAATAAAGCTTTCCCCCCAAATCTGTTTTTGTTCTCTTGAGTTTGTGGCATCAAATGTTGGAATATTTTCCTGGGAGAAGTATTTTTTATATTTCAGAAAATGTCTTCTGAAATAATTGTTTTCCTTATGGAGTATATTTTATGGGAATAAAATACAACTATTGCATAATGAACCAACTGGAAAATAGATCTGTTTTGGAAAAAAGATCATCTTGCTAACTTTTCTCTTTAGTACATTACCCTTGGACTTTTATGGCATATTTAACTGGAGTGCACCTGAGGAGTTAGCTGATTGCATTGCGTTTTATGATGTTTAAATAAATAGGAATATTTGTGCTGTTACTAATTTTTTATTGCTCTAAAAAGTACTATTTCAACCTTAAGTGCCATAGTAAATTTTACATAGTGAATATTGTTAATCTTTGAGGATATAACCTTGCCTTCACAGTTGTCATTGTTCTACTATAGATGATAGATGTGGGAGGCACATGCCAGTGATTTTTTTAACATGGCTGTACCTTGGCATCCCCTTTGAAGGTTGTAGGGAAATAACTTAGATCTGTATAAACGGATTCTCTTAGATTAGGCCCTGGGCATCTGTATTTTAAAAAAGTAACTCAAGTTCAGTTGGTAATGGACCCAGGGCTGGTGAATGAGACTGAATCAACTATAATATAGAATGACATATTACTTAATGTTCTTGTCTATAAATCTTGCTTGGAATCAGATAATATTTTTTTTTTTTTTGGTTATTGTTAGTGGTAGTATTACTGCTTTCAGAAAGCCACCATGACACTGTATTCAAGATTAAAATGATCTTTGCAGTAAAGATAACCTTCGGCTAAAGATGTAATGGAAAAACATGCTTCATGTTCATCTCATGTTATTAGACATTTATACTCTGGAAATATTTGGCTGTGCGAAGTACACATTGTCATAAAAGTTAGTTTTCTAGGGTTCGAAGGAAAAAAGGTATCCGGTAGTTTGTTTGTTTTTCACATTTCTAAAGTGTCACTAAGTAGTTTGAGGATTTCAATATTTACAAATGAGAGATTGTCATAAACTGAAACAGACATTAAGTTTGAACTGGATTTTGAGACAATATTTCAGAATCATCAAATGAAGAGCTCTTACAAGAATTTTTGGTAGACCTAACATAGAATTATGATCCTTTAAATACAAACGGTAGTCATTATTCTCCAGTAAGAAAATTTGCCCAGTGGTTAAGAGGATGTATAGAATTCTGAACAAGATGAAGGACAACTCAGAGATACAGGGATCATATATTTTTTTCTTCAGAAAGATAGTAGAAACACGCAAATGTGATTTCCTGAGTTAGATTAGAGTAGGATTTATATTAGAAATATATTGGGGCGCCTGGGTGGCTCAGTGGATTAAAGCCTCTGCCTTCGGCTCGGGTCATGATCTCAGGGTCCTGAGATCAAGCCCCACATCGGGCTCTCTGCTCAGCAGGGAGCCTGCTTCCCCTCTCCTCTGCCTGCCTCTCTGCCTACTTGTGATCTCTCTGTGTCAAATAAATAAATAAAATCTTAAAAAAAATAAATAGATGTTTAAGAAAAAGAAATATATCTTGCAAAAAAGCAGATATATTAAACTGAAATGTCAAATCATATCAAAATAAGAGTTTTAAATTTAAAAATTTTTTTTTAAGATTATTTGAGAGAGAGTAAGCGAGAGAGCACTCAAGCAGGAGGAGGAGCAGAGGGAGAGAATCTCGAGCAGATCCCCCTCCCCAAGTATGGAGCCCCACATGAGGCTCCACCCAGGACTCTGAGATCAGGACCTGAGCCAAAGTCAAGAGTTGGACACTTAACTGACTGAGCCGCCAAGGCATGCCTATTTTATTTTTTTTTAAGAAAGCTCTATCTATATCCAATGTGGAGTTTGAACTCAGAACCCTGAGATCAAGAGTTGTGTGCTCTACTGAGTGAGCAAGCCAGGTGCTCGAATAATAAGAGTTAAAAATATATTTCTTGAACATGACAGTTTTACTTATGACATTAATTTCTTGATAGGTGATTATTTAAAAACAAAGTCAGTAAAGTGAACTTAAAAGTAATTTGAAATTTTCAGAAGTATTATTTTAATTGGCAATGTGTAATGATATATACAGTTAATCACACAGTTAAAACACAGTGAAGTTGTAGTTCACTATACCATTAAAAATCACTTGACTAGTTTATGAAGCATCGCACTCATGTTTTTGTATACTCCTGTAGAATGTGTGTGTATGTACAATGGATACTATTTTATAAGGTATATAATTTCATTAATCATATTTAAATTAAAACACCTAATTATTTAATTTTTTTGAACACTCCAGCAAAATTATCAAAATTCCAACCTACTTGTTCTTTATGTTTATAATTATTTTCATTTTCTGAAGGTTATTTTTTTAGTTCCTTTTTTTGTTAATCAATATTTCTCTATGCCCTTTGTTACGTTCTTAGGGTTCTTCCTTGGTGAAATCAGCACCCCTTGCCTGGTCACCTGAAAGAACTTGTTTGTTTCTTTTTGTCAGCAGAAAAACCCTTAAAATTATTCACACATTTTTTCACTGCATTTAGCCAACTACTATTTTTAGCTTTATTGTATTTTTTGCTCAAGGGGTTCTTTCCATAATATACCATTACACAGAAGAAATAGTAGCTTCTTCTTTTTAAAAAGAGATCAATAATTAAAGGAAAAAGTGACCTTTCATTTTGAGAAAAGAGAGAACTAATATTTGTCAAATGTTTCCTGTGGTGCTTTGGCACTTAACACATATTTTATGATATAATGCCTCATAACGTCTAAAAACACCTATGTAGTATGTATTATTATATTGATTTATAAGGGAAGAAACTAATTTAGCATGGTTAAACCTAAAGTCACATAGGTCATAAGATGGTCTATTTAGAATTTGAACTTAAGCCTAAGTTCAGATTTCTTTTGATTCTACCACTAAGCTATGATAATGATATTTTCCCTGATTTAACAGGAAAATATTTGAATGATCTTTAATTGGGGAAAGGGCATATAATATTTGCTAATGTGGCAAGTCACTCAAGAAAATTAGTTTTATTAGTAGATCTAATCAGATTTTTAAGGTATATTTGAATTTTATCGTGCCTCCCCTCTCCCACAATTTAACCGGAAAATACTGACCTCAAGATAGAAAATCAAGGAGAAAGAAAAATGAACAATAAATCTCTCTTTCTCCTAATAGATCTACTAGCGTTTTGAGAGATTGTTTTGAATGCAAAAATTGCTGAATACAGATTCTTGTAATAAACTATAAAACTGAAAGAAAAGTTTTCAAATGTCTTAACAAAACCCCAGGGGAAGAAGTCAGGGGAAAGCAGTCATGAATATAAAATCAAAAATTTAAAATAAATTATTAGCAAATAGAACTTGACAATGTTTCAAAAGTATAATAAACTATGACCAGGTATGAATTATTCTAGGAACTCATGTAGGATTCATTATCAACGAATGTATAAATATCATTTTTATATCAAGACTATGTACAGAGGTCAACAGGAAATATCATTGTATGTTAAAACTATAAAATCATTTCAATTAAGATTGAGAGTTGAATAGTGATACACACTTTTCCTGGCAAAGAGTAAGAAACTAAAATATTCATTGAGTGAATGTCAGGGGACAAAATTCTGAGTGGAGCTGTGGTGAGATAACCTAGGAAAAGTGTGCACCTTTTACATATTAGATTTGGCGTAGTGGGGGAACCCAGGGAAGCACCATCACTTAAGGGGCAGGTGGAAAAACATTTTGGCAACATCCAGAAATTTGGTTTTCTATTACGAAATATACAAGTCAATGATAGACGTTTTTCTTTATATCCATTGTTTTGAGCCTTATATATATAATATGTGTATTCTTTTTAGTAATATAAATACTGACTGACTTTTGAACTGGCACTTCAAGTGGATTATTAAAGAGGTCTTTAAAATATGTCCTTAAAGTAGTATAGATACATATTTTCATGAAAAAATAGGAATATTTATAGAAAAATTAGCCAATGAATATGCGTTTTCCACCTGTACTATTTTTTACATCATCGATAAAATAAACCAGTCTCTAATTTCAGCATAAGTTCTTATTGTAATCTTGTGGCCCTTCATAAGGAGATAATTTGGGTTTGAGAGAATGGTACCTCTAATTTCGTGATCTTATGTGTATTGAGTGAAGTTTGTAAATTACTATTTAGTACCTTGCAGTGTAAGTGTTTTTTAACATCTATATTTCAGAGAGTTTATTTTAGTTTGGTTGTTAGTCCTGTGTAATGGAATGTGTGTTTTTGTCAGTTTTCTGTTGTAATGGAATGGTGTTTTTGTCAGTTTTCATGGCGTCAGTAGGCCATGTGGTTGCGTTCTCATTTGTGTAGCCTTGAAATGTTTGTTAGGTGATAATGACCTGAGTGCTCTGGAAATACATTGTCTTCTTGGCAAGAAATACAATTAAAAATTGTAGTTAGATTAATAATACAACAGACTTTTTAATGTAATAATGGGAATAGACTGTATATAAACAAATTATATTAATTTACTATTGAGCTTTAAGGCATTTGATAACTTCTACATGTTATAGAAAAACCAATCTGTGTTTTATAATGAATCCTGATCAAGAATGTGAAAATTTAGCAACAGAATTTATCTAGCCCAACCTTCTGTTGTGTAGTTATTGAAGAAACAGGAAGGGATAAATAGAAAGCCTATTTGTAACAACTGCTCTTATCTTTTTCCTTTCTTATTCTGTTGAAAAATCCTGGCATGTTGGGCAAATATCAGCAAGCATCAAACAGTGTCTGTATCTGCAAAAGTTGCTTATCTCAACAAGCTTTTAATAAGCTTACAAGTTAAATTCTGTTCTTCCTAAACAGTTTTTTTGTTTTTTTAATTTTATTGATTTATTTGAGAGAGAAAGAGAGAAAGAGAGCACGAGAGTGGGAAGGGGCACAGGGAGAAGGAGAAGCAGACTCCCCGCTGAGCAGGGAGCCCAACATGGGGTTGATCCCAGGACCCTAGGATCATGACCTGAGCCAAAGGCAGATGCTTAACCAAATGAGCAACCCAGGCATCCCGTTTTCTAAACAGTTTTAGGAATGAAAACAATTTGTCAGCAATTTTAAGAAACTGCAGAGGAAACTCACATTTATTGTATTGTATTAGTCAGTACAGGTTAGGTTATACTGTGGCAACAAACAATGTTGTCTGGGTTTTCTGGAAAGCAAATTCTGAGACAGAATTTAATGTTTGGAGTACTCATTGGGATATAGAACGGTGAAAAGGAGGTGGAAGAAGCAGGATTGGGCAGAGGGAAAATTCAAGTAGACTTTAATAGCTGTAGCTATTAGTCCCAGGGGAACTTGAGTTGAAGTGTTCATTAGAGTTGCCCTTTGTTAGGATGAAATAGCCAGGCCTTGATCAGTCATTGTTTGAGAGTCACTCCTAGGAGGGTAGGAACTTGGGTGAGGAAGCTCTGTGTATGGAGCTAAAGCCGTCTCCGGGGGGGCTGGTAGCTGAATGATGTTTGGTGACACCAGTCCTAGCAGCAGGCGCAACAAGTTCTTTCCGAAGGTGTATTTAGGCAGTTCATTTCCATGTTGATCACAATTTGTTCTTTGAGCTATCAGTCCACTTCAAACACATTTGTCAAGAGCTTCTTAGGATTCCAGTGACCCATTCTTCCTGGGGAAAACCTAGATTATTGCTTTGTCTTCTGCAGTTGGTCTCAGGGCTACAACTGATATTTATCATGTGCCCCCTCTCTTATTTTTTGTAAATATTCTTTACTTTCAGTTGGAACCTCTTCTGATCTTTATGACTTAGCTGGTGGCATGACCCAGACCCTTATGCTTAGATATTTGAGCCCCTGGTCATCATGTACCTTCTACTCGGGGTATTGAATTTGCCCATTTACCATCACCTTGGGCAAGAGGATACCAAGGGACATCCCAGGGAGTCATCTGTGTACCCCTCATATTCCCCTGCCCTTATTTTATAACAGCAGTCCTACCTCCCTTTGATGATCAGGGCCAATTATCGCTGCCAGATGGTGACTCCTTTTTTGGCTGCTTGCTGGTACCTTGACAGAAGGAGCCTGAAGTGCCTAAGCGGCACTGTGGCTTATAGTTCAGTCGGACATTGCTATGGCCCCTGCCAGAGTATTTCCCCTTTGGGAAATAAGATCTCTAATCCCGCAGAGCCCAGAGTTTTGGGATAAGAAGCACAAATTACTCAACTGTATCACTGAAAGTGAGGCCACTAAGAGTGGCTTTTACTCCTTGGTTCCTGGACTTTTATATTCTTCCCGTTGGGGACAAATTACCATTTAAAGTTGCTAAATTCCAAGATGTATCCTGCATGTTGGTGTTTCATTTGTGCCTATCCAAAGGTCTATCAGATTGTGTGTTACGGGAGTCAGTGGATCCCATGGTTATGGGCCCATTCCTATACTTCCTTTGCTCTAGTGTGTCTTTTGATTACATAGAATCTTGTGCTGCTTGATCATACACTTCATAATTTCCAAGGCAGTCATACCGGTTAAGACTCCGTGGTTGGGAAAAATACTCTGAGTGTGTATCTGTTCTTGTCCTAATGAATTGTTGGTCAAATTAGGGTGGAAGAGACCCAATTGTAGTCAACTTGCCACCAAGTGTATATTTGGTGACCTTGGGGAATGGTTTTATCAAGGGATCAGAGTTGATATCTTCCTGGCAGGCTGGACAATTGCCAGTCACAGTAGCTAGATCAGCTTTGTTCAGAGGATCCCATGTTATTGCATCCCTAGATGACTTCCATCTCTCTGTCATGCTAGTTTGTTCACGTTCTCATTGTGCCAGCACTGAGGTATCCTATAATAGAGTCTAACTGATGATAGCTGTTTTAGTCATTTGTTTGCTTGTTGTTTACTGTCGCTTCCATGTTAGATGCTCTCTGGTGCCTTTAAATTGTGTCACAAAGATCTTTATATTTTGTGCTCATTCAAATATATCCATCCATGTGACTCTACTGTAGGCCCTCCTTGTTTCTAATCTTCCAATATTTCTTTTTCTAGGCTCCTGACCAGTGAGCTTGGCCACTAAGCTCTTGGGCCATTTCTCTTTGCACATGTTGTGGATGACACACTTCCCAAAGGCTTGCCCTGTTGGAAGGCTTTTCCTTTTCCATTGTTCTTTGAGGTCACTCCTGGGTGAGGCTGTCTAAGTGATGTCCACTTTTGACTTGTGCCCACATATTAAGCTGAAATATTTGCATTTTTCTCTTCCTGGTATCTAGGCATAGAGAATTCTTCATAGGACCATAGCTGTAAGATGACAGGTGCTGGTGCAACAGTGTTAGGTGACGTGGAGTCTGAACTACCTGTTCATGCAGATTGCTTATGCATTATGTGATCTGGCTCATGCTTGATCTTGGGTGCTACTTCCATTTTATGTTTTTATGATTCTGAGTAGCAGAGCCAGCTCATGGTATAAAATTCTGAACACATGGTCAGTTGACCATGTTAACCCAGGGTCTCTATCTCTCTGCCAGGGCCCAATAACACGGCAGGAATAGAGTATAAAATTTTCCACTGCTGATGATATGGCCTTTTACATGTGTATGGGGTCTGCATTGGGATTCTTTCACTGGGACTTTCTGTTTATTTCATATGCTACTTTTTCCAACAGTTCCACCACCAGTAGCTGTAATTCACTGGGTCATGCAGCCCTAACTTGCAAGGCAGTTTACAGATGTAGCCTGAACCTGTAGCAGAGCTATCTCCTACCCTGCTGTGTACTCACAGCTGGCGACCTTTCATGTTGTTCAGTATGTGGGCTGGAGCAGTATTCCCAGGACTGAAATGAAATGAAATGAAATGAATACCTTCAGAATCCAAAGAGACCTAGTGGATGTTTTGCTTTTTGCTTTTCATGGGCATTGGAAGATGTAATAATTGGTCTTTCGATTCAGATGAGCAGTCTGAAAATGTTCTTGACCACTGAATCCCTAAATATTTCACTAATATGAAATCTCAATCTTTGTAGGTTTTTATCTTCCACCCTTTGAAGCATGTAAGTCTTAACAAGGCCTCCATGGCATAAGCCATTCTTACTCATCTGGCACAGTTAGAATGATGTCATTAATGTTCTGCAAGATGTCCAGTTGGACCAAATGTGTTCTATGTTATGACAAAAGGAGGGAGAGTTAATATGATACTAAGGCAAAATTGTGAATGTATACTATTTTCTATCCCATATGAAAGCAAACTGTTTTTGATCCTCTTTTCTGAAAGGATCAGGAAAGAACACATTTGCCAAAAATGGTCATGTTCATCTGCTCTAACAAAGATAGGCGCTTTGCCCAGTAACTGCAATTTGGGCTACCACCTGGTAGTAGGCTCTTGTCATCCTCCAGGCTTTGTTTAGTTTATAGGGCCCAGATCAGTGATTTAAAAGGAGATTTGATGGGGTCTGTCATCCCTGGATTCTTTAATTCTTTAGGGTAATGCTAATTCCTGCCACCCACACCCCCTGGAATGGGATATTTGTTTAAAATTTAATATATTATTCAGGGGTTAGTTGTTTCAGAAGTTTCCACTTGATCTTTTCCACTGTGATAGCCAAGGACCCAATATCAGTGTTATACCATTTCCCAGAAACATCTAGAGCATGACCACTGCATAGGTCTGCAGACGTAGTGGCTCATTTTGGACAGGACCTTGGCTAGGATATCATTAATTACCTCATTACCATATATCCCTCCTATAAACAGAGGCCATGATGACACTTTATATCCGTGGGTGTAGGTGCTAATTCAGACCTGTGTCCAACTGTACTTGAAATGTTTGTGCTGCTTTTTTCCCTAGTTATGCAATTAAATGACCATGTGTGACTTTGATAAAGAAATAGGGGAATTATTACCATGTACACTTACTGTGGTATTGCAGGGTCATTCTTCCTAGGCACCAGAGTTTTAAATATATAAATCCAGACTTCAGAATGGCTCAATTCCAGAAACTGAGCAGTAAATTGTGTCTTTTTATTGTAGCACCTACCATCAGCCTCCTGATCATCCATCCTTGATTTCTTCTGATGATTTAAGTTAGGTAGTAGTGCCCTTGTTGGCTGCCTATTTTGCTTCTAGGGACGCTGTGGTCTGTTAAACACCTCTATCATTTTTAATAGATTAGTCTCCTTGACTGACACTCCAACCTTGCTTCTTCTTATAAATCTTGCCCTCTACTTGGATTGGATTCTGATGGTTAAGTGTCACCAGTTGGGCTGTATTATCCTATTGTCTCTATCATTGAGCTCAGTTCTGTTATAGTTTCTGCTACCATCAGCTTTGTCCTGTGGAGGAGAGCCAGCACATTCTTATTGATTGGAGTACCCCTTTCTCTATCCCGTACTTCATGACTTTGGTAAATGGCATACCGTCCGGCCCTTTCCATAGATAAAATGACCTGGTAGATTTCCTGGTATTACATTAGTATATCCACTTCAGAATGCCCATATTTCTAGACTTTTTAATCTCTGTCTTTGGTCTTTGTTATGGCAATTCTAGCATTTTGACCTTACTAAGCAAGGTCTGTATTTTTTATGTCTCCAAGGGTCTTCTTTTTCTTTTTTAGTTTTATTGAGGTATAATTGGCAAATAAAATTATAAGATATATAACGTGTACATTGTAATGATTTAGTATATGTATATATTGTGATAGGAGTCCTTCAGTATAGTCAATGCATCTATAAGCTCACATTTTTTCCTTTGTTTAATTTCACATTCTTTGTAGAGTAAGTTCTACTCTTTCAGCAAATTTCAATTATACAATACTATGTTGTCAACTATAGTGACCATGTTATACATTAAATCTTCATACCTGGTTCATTTTATAACTGTAACTTTGTATCCTTTTTACCAACCCCTCCTTATTTCCCCTATTTGTCAGTCCCTGGCAAACATTTTTTAACTGTTTCTATGAGATTGACTGTTTTTTTTTTAAATTCTGCAAATAAAGACAAATACTGTGTAGTATTTATCTTTCTTTATCTGACTTATTTCACTTAGTGTAATACCTCCAAGGCCCATCCATGTTTTCTTAAATGGCAGGATTTCTTTCTTATGGCTGAATAATATTCCATTGTGTATGTGTGTATATATGTATACACACATGTGTATATATGTATATGTATGTGTGTATATATACACACACGTACACATACATATGTAGATATGTCACATCTTCTTTATCCATTCATCCATTGATGAACACCTTGGTTGTTTGCATACCTTGGCTTCTGTGAATAATGCTGCAATGAACTTGGGAGTACAGATATCTCTTTGACATCCAGTTTTCATTTCCTTTGGGTATATACCCAGATGTGGGATTGCTGGATCATATATGGTAGTTTTATTTTTAATGTATTGAGGAACCTTCCAGTTTGAGGGACAGTGACTGAACCAATTTACATCCCAACCAACAGTGTACAGGGTTCCCTTTTCTTCATGTCCCTATCAACACATGATGTCTCTTCTCTTTTTGATAATTGCCATTCTAACATGTGTGAAGTGATAGCTTATGATTTTGATTTGCTTTTCCCTGATAACTAGTGATATTGAACACCTTTATTTATTTATTAATGTATGTATTAATACATTAGAGAGAGCACAAGTAGAGAGAGAGAGACAGAGAGAGCACAAGTAGGGAGAAGGAGAAGCAGGCTCCTTGCTAAGCAGAGAGCCTGATGTGGATCATGACCTGGGGTCATGACCTGAGCTAAAGGCACTTAACAGACTGAGCCACACAGGCACTTCTGAATACCTTTTCTTGTACTTATTGGCCATTTGGATGTCGTCTTTGGAAAATGATCTGTTCATTTCCCTTATCCATTTTTTATTGAATTGTTTTTTGTTTTACTTTTGCTGCTGAATTGTATCAATTCTTTATATATTATTGTATATTAACCCCTTATCAGATATATTATTTGCAGATATTTTCTACCATTCTGTAGATTGCCTTTTCATTTTCTTGATTGTTTCTTTTGCTGTAAATAGGAGTCATTTTAATAGTGAGCTCACACTATCTCCTGGGGTCCTTGTCAGGGCATAAATTTTGCATCTTGAGGGAGTGCTTTTAAATCTGTAAACTCTCCCTAAACCAATATAAGGTTTGGGGCCCCTTGGATCAATCTCCCCTTATTATTTAGTATAATGCGTACTTCCCCAACTTCTGCCAGTATTTGCTCTCTTGGTCTTACAGATAATTTGGGGCATAATCCCTTTCTTTCCTTAGCAGTCACAGCATGTCCCTCGCTGAATTATGCTGAGCCAAGGTTATTGACTCCATGGCGAGCAGGGAAGGTGTGAACAGATTCTGAGCTGGGGCACAAGTCTTGCTGGAGAGTAGCCTGCATTGTGTTTGAGCAAGGCCAAGTACTATTTATTAATGCAGGGTAGAGTGGACCACTTCTGCAGTCTCAGATGAAAATTTGGGAATTCAAAATTTGGGTAGATTCTCAAGGGTGTCAACTCAGATGTCCCCATCCCATGCGTCACGGTCTTATTCTTTTCCTAGCCGGGCCTTGACTTTGGAATAGCAGACCTTCTTTAATTTGCAGACCTTCTATATTTGGCACCCTCTATATATGGTACTAAGGAGGCCCTCTGGCTTTCTTGGCCTTTCGTTATCTTTTTATTTGTTTATTTTTTAAGATGTAACTTATTTATTTCTCAGAAAGAGAGAGAGAGAACACTAGCAAGGGGAGTAGCAGGCAGAGGGAAAAGCAGGGTCCCTGCTGAGCAAGGAGCCCAGTGTGGGACTCAATCCCTGCATCTCAGTGGGGTCATGACTTGAGCTGAAGGCAGACACTTAAGGCAGACACTTAACTGACCGAGCCGCTTAACTAACACTTAAGTAACTGAGCCACCCAAGTGCCCTTTTTATTTTATTTTATTTTATTATTTAAAAAGATTTTATTTATTTATTTGACAGAGAGATAGAGAGCACAAGTAGGCAGAGCAGCAGGCAGAGGGAGAGGCAGAAGCAGACTCCCTGCCGAACAGGGAGCCTGATGTGGGTCTCAATCCCAGACTGAGCCTAAGGCAGCTGCTAAACTGGCTGAGCCACCCAGGTGCCCCTATTTTATTTTTTAAAAAGAGTTTATTTATTTATTTGAGAGAGAGAGAAAGAGTGGTGGGAGGGGCAGAGGGAGAGAATCTCAAGCAGACTCCTTGTCAAGCCCAAAAGCAGGGCTCAATCCCACAAGCCCAAGATCATGACCTGAGCCAAGATCAAGAGTTAGACACTTAGTCTACTGAGCCACCCAGGCACCCCTCATTATCTTTTTTCTAGAGCTCAGTGGGGCTAAGCAGTAGACATGAAATTTTAGTGTATTAGTAGTTAACTGTTATCAAACATTTGATATTTCACACCTGCTAGAATATTTCCTTCCTTTGGAACACCTTCTTAATTTACCGCTAGTATAAGTTTCAATAGTTGATGACATCTCGTGCCAGGGGCTTTCTCTATTACACCTACACCAATGATAGGTTCTTTACTGCTAGCCTGGTAGTATGTGGTTCAGCTCACAGACTCCACCTTATTTCCTGCTTTTCTTGTATCACTCCTGTTACCAGCTATCATAGTTTGGGTTCTCTGGGAAACAGACTCTGAGATAGAGTTTAGTGTTTGTGAGGTTCATTGAGAGTACCCTTAAGATCAATGCCTTTGGGAGAGGTAGGGGGAGAAAGTAGGATTTGACAAAAGGAAAAGTTGAATTTTGATGCTGGACAGATGACCTTAGTCAACCACACAAGAAACTCTGGAAGTAAAATGGTTGGTATGTTGGGATGAAGTGAAAAGACCTTTAAAACCTCACGTTGATCAGCAATTGCTTGTGGATCATCCTTAAAAAGATGTGGCCTTGAGTGAAGTGCCCCAAAGATACTGAGGCACTTGCTGAAGTAGTTTGCAGCTGATGACTGCTCACCGACAGCTCTGTCAGCAACAAGGACAACAGTCCCTTCCTTGAATGAGGTCTGGGCAGCACTTATCCTCGTCTACCATAAATCTCTAAGTTTCAGAAGGTTAAGACCAATAAAAGTTAATTTCTTGCTCATACTATAAGTCTAATGTTGGAAGGAGGGCAGATTGGCTTATTGGCATCACGTAGGGACCCAGGACAAAATTGCATTGCCTTTCATTGGTAATTCAGTGGTTCCATCTAGAAATACAAGCGTCACTTTAACTTGCATTTTGTTGGCAGAAACAAGTCATATAATCACATCCAGCTTCTAGGAAGTGTGGGAGTTTAATTTTGCCATGGGCCTGAAGGAAGAGAACATGAATATCTGTTAAATAGCACCAATATATATAACAAATATTGTTTGTAATCCTTTGTAAACTTTTAGAATAATTGAAGGTGATGTCTTGCAGATAGTAATAAAGCCTTCATCTCCTACCATCCCATATGTTAAAAGGCAACCAACTTCCACAAGTAGAATTGTGTTGTATTATTACTGGTCTGAATTAATTATTCTCATCTATAATTAAACTATTAATAGTGTACTGTACTGTTTCTCTGCAGGGACTTGTGTACTTTAAAAATGTTATTTTTTTACCTTCATGACATTAATGTTTATGTCAAAAAGGATATTTTGATGATATAGTGAGACAGTATAATATAGTAATTAAGATCTAGTTTTGAGTATAGACGGCACCATTAAATGACATTAAGGAATTTACAAAACCTCTAAAGACTGTTTCCTTATCTATAACATGGTGACAAAAATATTTACTCCTCAGAGTTGTTTTCAGAATTAAATACTACATAGCATTGATAAGCAATCAGTATATTGTTTTTATTAGGTAAAAAAGTCATGACCACTTATCTTAGGAAATTTTACCCATTTAAAAAGACTATGAGAGTTTTATGTGTTCTTCAGTTAATTCTATATAATATTATTATAGTAATTTTAAAAAATTTTACTTTTAGAAGCAACAATGTGCTCTCCTATTTTTGGAGGGAGACTCCCATAGCACTCTTTATATATCTCTCTTAATACTTGTCACATTTTATTGTTATTTCTTCAGGCCAGGAATTCAGTCTCATTCAGTTTTATATCCATAATGTTGTTGTGTCATTGGATCTTCATTACATCTAAGTTGAATTACTTTAGTGATTGTCCTTTTCCCTCATTCTTATCTAAATTTTGTTGACTCAAAGTTCACTTATTTATTCTTAGTTAAGAGCAGTTGATAAATTCCCAGTCTTCCTTTCTTTAGATTGAAACACCCAAGTTAATTAATGTTTTACTCTTTGTTCTATTTTTCAAGATTCACTATTATGGAAAAGAAATATGGTTGGGAGAACATTCAGAAGACAACTCCCTGATCTTTAGCATTGTTACTAAATTGAGATATTCACGTTTTTTTTTTTTTTTTAAGATTTAATTTATTTGGGGCGCCTGGGTGGCTCAGTGGGTTAAGCCTCTGCCTTCGGCTCAGGTCAGGATCCCAGGGTCCTGGGAT
This sequence comes from Procyon lotor, assembly GCA_028646535.1. Taxonomy (NCBI): domain Eukaryota; kingdom Metazoa; phylum Chordata; class Mammalia; order Carnivora; family Procyonidae; genus Procyon; species Procyon lotor. The sequence continues at coordinate 58,041,512 of CM053617.1, forward strand.
CAAGCCCCGCATCGGGCTCCCTGCTCAGCAGGAAGCCTGCTTTCTCCTGCTACCATTCCCTCTGCTTGTGTTCCCTCTCCCGCTGTGTTTCTCTCTGTCAAATAAATAAAATCTTTAAAAAAAAAAAAAGATTTAATTTATTTATTAGAGAGAGAGTGAGAGAGAGTGCAAGCAGGAGGAGCTGCAGAGGGAGAGGGAGAAGCAGGCTTCCTGGTGAGTAGGATGGATCCCAAGACCCTGGGATCATGACCTGAGCTGAAGGCAGACACAACCAACTGAGCCACCCAGGTGCTACTGAGACGTTCAGTTTTTGAATATGCAAACAACTGTTACCTTAATAGGAAGAAACTCTGGATAAATCTCGAAACCCCATGCTTTTGACTTTATGAGCCTTGCTCATTTATGTTAGATGTGTGATTTGATCAGCAAATATGTGGTTTGATCTGTTAGATCCCACCATTTCACTGTCTTGGACACACTCCCAGTATTCTTTCCATTTCTTTGGGAGTTGAGTTGGGAGTTGTTTATCTCTCATGTGATTTTATTTTATTTTATTTTATTTTATTTTATTTTATTTTATTTTATTTTATTTATTTTATTTAGAGTTTTTATGTATTTCTGAAATGAGGTGTGCTTGTGGACTTGAAACAGAAAGTTTGGTTAAAAACCTATATAATTAGCTGTAAAATCCCCAAATCCCCTTCTTCAGCTTGTGCACATAAGTATCTGTCCTGCCTCTACTCTGCTGCAAGACAGAGGTTTACTCTCTGTGGATGTTGACCCAGTTACCAGAACATGGTTGAGGGTGTCAGTACAATTTTGGAAACAGTGAAATTAAGTGAAAGTGTACATACTTATGAATGAAACTGCTAGCTTTTTTCTTCACTTAGGTCCCGAATACTGTTACCTAGGTTTATAGCTTCTAGGCAGGAGATTGGAGGATTTACCTCAAAGAATCTGACCAGCCTAAGAGAAAGTGCAAAAACTAACGTTCGGAGGTTTTCAACTACAATGGTCCCACCTATCAGAATCCCCACACTGCTGTATAATATATATGAAAGTTATTAAGAGAGTAAATCTTAAGAGTTGTTATAACAAGGAAAAAACCATTTTTTCTTTATTTGTGTGTGTTAACTAAACCGTATTTTGTCATTTCACTATATATTTATATACATGTATATATATATGTATATATATATACACATATACGTACATATACATATATATACACATGCATGCACACACATATATGTCATGTTGTACACCTTAAACTTATACAGTGTTGCATATCAGTTATATTTCAAAAAACAAACAAACAAAAAGTATTCCAACTGTCAACAACATGTCTTGGCCAAGCACAAAATTTCCTAACAGCCTTGTGCTTCACTCATCAACTTGAAAGGGCAGCTAGTTATCATAGACATTTGCAAAAAGCTGCTAAATCTGATGAAAATATCAAATGGATAGGAAAAAAATAAGAAATCCAAGGAAATTGAGGTAATACTGGAAGGAGATTATAACTTCCACCTTTATGGACAGAAGATGTTATACTTATGAAGTAAAAATGTGACTTTTAAAAATAGACCAGGAAACAAAAAAATGGGGCTTTTGAAGTTAAATTTAGGGTAACAAATTATAGATCTTAAGATAAAATGAAGAATATGTTCCAAAGTATTATGAACAAAGGACAGATGTAAAGTAAGATAAAAATTGTGAAATTTAGATGATTATTCCAGAAAGTTTGCTATCTGAGTAATAGGAGTGTCCAAAATAAAGAACAGAAAATTTTAAATGAGGAAATTATCAAATGAATAATTCAAGAAAAATTTTGGGGCTTGAAGTACATGAATTTTCAGAATAAAAGATTTCACTAAGTCCCAGAATAGACTCGCAGCAAAAACCATCATGAAAAATGGAGATAGAGAGAAGACCCTAAGAGCTTATATACAGAGCAAAGAAATAGGACAGGGCCTTAGAAAAGCGAAACTAGAAGCTAGAAGATTGGAGAGTAATACCTTTAATATCTGAAAATGCTTTCCAAGTTAGAGTTCTAAGTCCGATCAAGTAATCCTATAAGTATTATAGTAGTATAATCGCTTTCAGAATTGCAACCTCTCAAAAAGTTACTTCCAATGTACACTTGCTCCGGAAGCTACAGAATTATGTCTCCTACTAACATATTTGATTGAATAAACAAATAAAAACTGATAAAAATTTAAATCCAAGGAATAGAGTAAATAATAGAGAGATGTGCAGAGAATCCTTACTATGCTGCAGTAGGCCTAGAGACAAATTTGAATTACAGAAGAAAGATGGAGTTTTAGAAGGGATGTCTTCAAGAAGTAAATGAAACTGCTAGATAGCTTGATATATTAGAAAATTTTGCAAGAAGTTGTACACATTTGGTAAAGAGTCAGGGATGAATTAGCAGATCTATAGAAACCTAAGCAAAAAAAAAATTATTTGCAGGGAAAATAAAAAGTTATTCAAGGATAAAATGAATTATAATATGCTACATGGCTTATCTGTATATAGAATAATATATTGTAAATACTGAAGATTGGTCTAAACAAAATTCTAATTACATGAGGAGGATGGAGGGAAGGGAAGTATGTGTGTATATGTCTGCATAAGAGTTAATTCTTCGCCTTTTAAAGAGAAAGTTAGAAATATTATCTGAAACTAAGAACTAAGTATGCCATTTAGAGTAAGGAGATAAATAGACAAGCTTCTTCTAGTTTTTTATTTAGAATTCAAAGTGCTTACCACTGTGATGCAGGAGTAAGCATTGAGAAGATAGGGAGCAGGAGAATTTTTTGTGATAAACCTTGTGGGATTATTTGACTTTTAAACTTCGCACATACATATATTTGATTGAAAACAAGCAAAATAAGAACATACCAAACTGGTACAGAAACTAAGTGAGGCACAAATTAGTGGGTCAGGCATAAATATTAAAATAATGGTTCAGGGAAGATTGGTGTATGGTAATACACAGAAAGATCTGGGAAATATGATTAAATTAGATCCCTGGAGAAGATGCAAAACTGAGTGCCAAAGGGATTGAAGATCAAAATGATTAAAGCCAAACTGTACATCCTTTAGAAGAATATTGGGGATTATCTTTAAAATCTTGAGTTAAGGGGGCGCCTGGGTGGCTCAGTGGGTTGAAGCCTCTGCCTTCAGCTTGGGTCATGATCTTAGGGTCCTGGGATCGAGCCCCACATCAGGCTCTCCGCTCAGCGGGGATCCTGCTTCCCCTTCTCTCTCTGCCTGCCTCTTTGCCTACTTGTGATCTCTCTCTCTGTCAAATAAGTAAACAAAGTCTTTAAAAAAAATAAAATCTTGAGTTAAGAGTAAAAAGAATAAATCATGAAGAAAATGATAAGTTTGATCAGGTTTCTGTACAAACTTTGGTAAAATAAGACTCCGTAAACTATAAGAAAATGCAAATCACAGAATAGGAGAATATATGTTAATGCATATAATTAGCAAAGGATTGATATTTAGAATATTTAATAAAGAATTCTTAAAATTGTCAAAAAACCAAAATTCTGGGGACACCTGGTTGGCTCAGTCAGAAGAGCACACGACTCTTGAACTCGAGGTTATAAGTTCAAGCTCCACGTTGGGTGTAGTGATTACTTAAAAATAAAATCTTTATTAAAAAATAAAAAAACTAAATCAACTGGGAAAATGGGCAAAGACTTGAACAGTGATTTTACAGAAGGGTGAAAACAAATGACCTATTACTGTGAAAAAACTGCTTAATCTTACCAGTAACTAGAAAACAAAATAAAACTATTTATCAGATTGGTAAAAATTTAAAAGTTTGAGAGCTACATAATGGAGAGAATGTGAAATAAGAGCTATCCTGTATGGCTAGTGTGAATTTAAGTCAGTGCAGCACTTTGGGAGCAAATTGGTGAAATCTAGTAAAATTGAACTTGTGTCTCTCCTTAAACCTAGTAATTTTCCTTTTAGAGATCTATCTGGAGAAACTCTCAAAACTTGCAAAGGAAAGTGTGTGTAACAGTGAACAAACCAACATGACTTGTGGTAGGGAAAATCTGAAAAAAAGTCTAAATCACATTTAAAAGGATAAGTATGTTTTGCTATAATCATAATATGGAATGCTATAACATGATTAAAATGAAAACATAGCACCACATATGTGCATAAGTCTAAATGGGTTGTTTAATAGACATTTCTCCAAAGAAGATATATAAATAGCCAATAAGGACACATGACAAATCATTTGGAAAATACAGATCAAAACCATATTGAGATGCTTCTTCACATCCATTAGGATGGCTATTATCAAGAAATAGAAGATAAAAAGTGTAAGGAAGGATATGAAGAAACTGGAACCCCTGTGCACTCCTTGTTGAAATGTAAAATGGTATAGCTGCTATGGAAAAGAGGATGGATGTTCCTCAAAAATTTAAAACAAAAATTTAAATAAGACTTAACCAAAAATCCAGCAATTCCACTCCTGGTATATACTCAGATGAATTGAAAGCAGGTACAAGATCAGATATTTGTACATCCATGTTCATAGCAGCATTATTCACAAAAGTCAGAGTTAGAAGCAACCCAGGTGTCCATTGATAGATGAATGGATAAATCAAACGTGATACACACGCACGCATGCACACACACACACACACACACACACACACAGTGGAATATTATTCAGGCTTAAAAAGGATGGAATTCTGACACATGGCACAACATGGATGAACCCTAAAGATGTGGTAAAGGAAATAAGTCAAGGACTAAAGGACTAATACTGTATGATTTCATTCATCTGAGGTACTTAAAGTAGTTAAATTTATAGACAAAAAAGTAAAATGGTGATTGGCAGGGGCTGGGAGAGATGGGAAATTACTGTTTAACAGATAACAGAGTTTCAGTTTTGCAAAATAAGAAATGCTGAGATGGGATGGTTGTGTTGTTTCCAAAATGAGTGTACTCACTGAACTGCACACATAAAAACGGTTAAAATGGTGAAGAGAATAAAAAGCAAAACTTAATGGGTTGAAAATAAGCAAGTTGCAGAAGGATCCATATTATATACTATAATATACATTTGTATTAATACAAAGCTTTCCCACCTATGAAAATTACTATGTATCATATATATAGAAACACTGCTATCAGAAACATCTGAATAAGGAGGACCTAATGAAGGTAGAATTGGGAGGGAGTGCACAGGGAGCCCGAGTCATAGCTGTACCAATTTCTTTAAAAAATCTGTGGTAAACATGGTCAAGTACTAGGCTCGACAAATCCTGTTAGTGGTACATAGGTGTTTGTAATGCCATTTTTTAGGCTGTTCTGTGTGCTGAAAAAATTTCATCTTTTACCAAAAGAAATTGGCTTATGGAATTAGAAAAAATCTTAAGGAAGCCAAATTTTTAGTTAGTGCTTGTCTTTATTCTTAGCTCTTTCCTCATGCCAGCTCCTTAGTTTTTCTGAGCATTTCTATGTTTCTCATCTGGAATATCTGCTTTCCCTCTGCCTGGTTTGTGTTGGATTCTGGGCGAAATTATTTACCATTTAGTCTTAGGTTAGCACAGAGTGTTGGGTCACTTTTTTTTCTGGACTCCAGATTGCCCCCAAATGATCTTAAAGATTCTTCTTCTTTGGAGATTTTGTAACAAACTGGTATCCGGCAGTCTTACTCTTTCATCTGACTCTTTTATTTTATTTCTCTGAAGCATATTCAGGTTTCTAATTCTGTTGTTGGAGTCCCACAGACAACACAACTTGTAAATGACTGGCTGTGTGTGTGTGTGTGTGTGTGTGTATTGGGATTGGGTGGAATGATTGAAATCTATTTGCCCTAACTTATTTACTGTCTCTAACATTTCCATCTCTTTCTTTTTCAAAGCCTGTACATTTTACAGGTCACCCTTTCTCTCCAGATGGGAGTAATCTTTCAGAATCTGCTACAAATATACTTTTAAATATCAAATATTTTTATACATAATTTATGGAAAAACAAAGATAGTCAAAAGGGCTTTAAGCAAATTGCCTAACTTCTCCTAGATCTAATTTTTCATTTTCTTTTTTTTCTCTCTTTTTTAAAGATTTTATTTATTTGATAGAGGGAGAGAGAGAGTGTGTGCACGCACAAGTGTGAAAGCAGTGGGAACAGCAGAGGGAGAGCGAGAAGCAGGCTCACTGCTGAGTAGGGAGCCCGATGTGAGGCTTGAACCTAGGACCCTGGGATCATGACCCGAGCTGAAGGCAGACACTTAACTGACTGAGCCACCCAGGAGCCCCTAATTTTTCATTTTCAGCATATGATAATACCTGTTCAATCAACTTCATTGAATTCTTACAAAGACCATTTTAAATTATGGAGATGAATGTACTTTGGAAGCTTTATAGTACTATACACATGTAAGCATACTTCTTACATGAACTGTAACATGTAAAATTGACCAGACTGTTAATCCCACATATAGGCCTCTTTTGTAGTATTTCCCAAAATGTGATATTCAGTGCATTGGCTCTTAGAAATGTTAATGTGAAAAGTATGACATGAAAAGTGCTTCTGTGGATAAAATATTGGGAGATTGGGTTCGGTGTAGTTAGGCTTCTATACATCTGTACTCTCTCTTTTGAGAGTAATAGGCGCAGGTATTTTGTGAACTAAAGAGAGAAATTATATAAACTAAGGAATAACCTCTTTTGGGGGGATTTATATTCTTTGGAATAGACTTTAGGAGATATAATTCAAGATGTATTTTATTGCTGTCTGTCTTCCAGTTCCATTTTTAAACCATGATTTCGGTTTTTGTAATTTCTTTGATCTTCATTAGTAGTGATATTAATTTAAAACAAAATTACTATTTTATTACTAGTGTTATAGACATAATCAAATAGGAAAACAAGTAATTTATTACAACTTTAACTTTTATAACTAACGGTATTTTAGATTATTTTCTTGTTCCCAAAGGGCTTCTAAACTACCTAAAAATAAATTTGTTTTTAAAAGCTTGTTACCTCTATGTGTTTTTATTACCTACTACTGCCTGCCTTTAGGTATGGCGTGTCTAAGAAGATGAAATCTAAAACATTGTCCTGAGAATGTCCCTACTAACTGAAAACTGAATCACTTGACATCTCAAAAAATATGTTAGTATATGTGTCAGGTTTGAAGTTAGGTTATATTGAAATGATACAGTTTTCTGTTATCATTTTTCTTTTCATATTTTTTATATAGCTCATGAAATATTTAGGTTTTTTATTTTTTTCTAGATTTTTGCAACTGAAGTCATTCTCTTTTACATAAATGGACACTATTATTTTGAAATATCAAATCATTTAAATGACTTAATGACTTTATTTTGATGATTCCATTTTTAGGCATTATTTCAGTGAATATTATATGTATTCCATTTAATTTCATAAGCATACATGTAAAATTTGGTTTAGTAATTTAATTTTCTAATAGGTTTGCCCAGTATTGCCATTCTTGCAGTTTGCTATATGAGCCTTGATTTATTTAAAAGACACAAAGATATGTCTTTGTAATTACCCTCCAATATAAACTATACACTTAATTTTTTTTTCATTTTCATCATTCTCATACACTTAAATTTATTTGTGGGAATTTTATGCAGAAGTTTTTATTTTTTATTTTTTTCCCAAACATGTTTATTTTATTTTTTCAGTGTTATAAGATTTATTGTTCATGCACCACACCCAGTGCTCCATGCAATACGTGCCCTCCTCAATACCCACCACCAGGCTCGACCAACCAGAGGTTTTTATTTAAGGAATGATGCCAGTTGAGTAATGTCACTAAATTGTAGATCATGGCAAGTTAATGAAAGACTTCCTAATTTTAACTATTGTATCTTTAATTTGACCAAAGATGGTTTTGTAGTATTTGTCTTAATTTATTGTTTTATTTTATTATTTTTTGTTTGGTGTTCTCTTCTTTCTAGCTTGTGATGAATGGAAAATATTGCCGAAACCAAATCTTCATAGAGATGTCAACAGATTTGGACACTCTGCAGTTGTTATTAATGGGTAAAAAACATACATTTGTCAGTCATACTATCCACATATTCTGTTACTCTTTTTTAAAAATTATGATTTGTATTTAATGGAATTGGGTATCCCTAGTCTACCTGGAATACATTTTGGTTCGTTAACCATATCCTTCATTCTTTTGTGTTCAAATATATTTAAGAGAAAGGGGAGCAGTCAGACAGAGTTAAAACTGAGATAAAACTAAAGATACTTAAAAAAAAGATCATCCTGCCTTCTTTTTTTTTTTTTTTGTAGAGATCAGATAATGAATGTCTTCTTTAAAAATGATCAGACTGAAATGATGGAAAGGCTAGCCGCATATTTCTATCCAGGAGAACAAGGAGAGTGAGAAGAATTAGATTCTTATTTTAGTTCTATCGTTAACCGTGTGATTTTTGACAAGTCTCTTAACATCTCTGGACTTTAATATCTTTATATCCCTTGGGATTTTGGATGGAATAATCATTAAATTACCTTCTTCCTTTAAGTTAGTATCATTTTTTTTTAAAGATTTTATTTATTTATTAGAGAGAGAAAAAGCATGAGAGAGAGAGAGATCATGAGCAGGGGGGAGAAGTAGAGGGAGAAGCAGACTCCCTGCTTAGCAGGAAGCCTGATGTGGGACTCAGTCTGAGGACCCTAGGATCATGACCCAAGCCAAAGGCTGATGCTTAACCAACAGAGCCACACAGGTGTCTTCATTTTTCTATTTCTATAGCAAAAGTTTGGTAATGTGTCAGGAAATAATAGCTCATTTATTAGCTTAAAATTTGTAATTCATAATGACATTTTTATAAGTTTATTTTATCATCACCTTATTCTAATTATGTAAAAATTCTTCAATATGATACTAAAAGCAGGTAGAAGTTAACCATAATGAAACTCTATAATTGGTATCAGTTAGCTTTCAAATGAAATCAATAAATGAAATTCAGAGTTTATACATAAATAAATATTTATATTTATAAATAAATAAAACTTATTTATAAATAAATTCAGAGTTATTTATAAGTAAATTCAGAATAAAATTCAGAGTTTATACATAAAACCTCTAGGCTTCTTTGTCGCAATACTGTATTGGTTGACTTTTATTTTACTCTTTTTAAACAATAAAAGATAATATTGAAGCATTTTCAGACCTTTCGTACTTATTAATAATGTTGTTAGAAATAAAAATTATGCCTTTTTTGGGCATGTCAGACTTCGGTGACACTGGTAGTTGAATTAATTTAGCAATTGTCTGCACTTCTCTTTCCAAATTGAAGTTTTGAATATCTTTTTGATATTTTACCTTTGGTTTATTTCATAAGAGAATAGTAAAGCACTGAAACACAGATTATGTATCTAATATCTAAGCTCATTGTCAGTATTAAAAAATTGTAATTCTTGATAGTTGTTTTAAAGTGTATCTTATTATCCAGGTACAGGTATTTTCTATTTCTAAAAAAATTATTTACTACCTTGATAAAATGTATTTAAATTTATTTTTAAAACTAGTATGTTAGACTTTTCTTAATATTGTTTCTTTAAGATTCTTGTGTTTTTTTTTTTTAATAGGTCTATGTATATATTTGGAGGATTTTCTAGTGTGCTCCTTAATGATATCCTTGTTTACAAGCCTCCAAATTGCAAGGCTTTCAGAGATGAAGAACTTTGTAAGAATGCTGGTCCCGGAATAAAATGTATTTGGAATAAAAATCACTGTGAATCTTGGGAATCTGGGAATAGTAATAATATCCTTAGAGTAAAATGCCCTCCTAAAACAGGTAGTTTTTCTTTTTTTCTCCCTCTCTGGCATAAAGCTTCTCTACTTGGCTAGAAGTAGTAATACATTTTGCTTATAAGATTTACCTTGGTATAGCTTTTAGAAAGTAAAAATTCATAATCCTCTAATTAGGAATTTTAATGTTTGAACTTAGCGGTGATTAATAATTTTATTAGTTATTTTTAGTTTTCTCTTTTAATTCTATATGTAATATTATACATATCAATATTTTATATGTAACATGGTCATATACCTACATATGAACTATTTTCCTATATAAGTGAAAAATGCTTTAAAGTATATTCTAAGAACTGCGGTGTTTCTAAGAAATACGATGAAATAATTTATTCTACACTTGGTATTTTTTTCCCTTCTTTAATATTGCCAAGCCAACCACAGAGTTAAAAGATTTTCTAGAATTTTGATGACTAATGTTTTAGTTTAATACTTATTATAAAATATTGAATAAATAAAACATGAAAAATTGCTGGTAAATATTTATGAGTGAATGATTTGGATAAAAATTTTTCAATTTCCTTTAAGTGGATGGGGCTTTTAATATTTTTTTATGCTACAATTAGCGAGTATTTTCAGTGAGTCTATGATAACTCTGATATCCCTAAATATCTTTATGAAGTATGATAACCAACCAATTATAACATTTGTTATAATGTTTCTTTTAGATATATAGTAATGTTTTTTTTTTTAGTAAAATACCTGTAAGTCTTTCTCCCCTCCATACTGGATAAATGTTAAATGGCAGTGGGATCCTGGTAGACTGAATAATTAAAATGAGGGTAAGAGGAATCTCAAAACCTCCAAATACAATTCAAGTTCAATATGAAGTTAACTTCATATCGAGGAAGATGTTATTTTGATATTTTTGGCCATATTTATGTTGTAAAAAGTCTTAGTGATTCTTAAACAGATGTTAAAAATGTGTGAACGAAGAAACGAGACATTTTCTTTCTCAACCTGACGCGCTTGTCTCCTGTTTGTCCCGTAGCTGCTCCCGATGACAGATGTTACAGATACGCAGACTGCGCCAGCTGTGCTGCCAACACCAATGGGTGCCAGTGGTGTGATGACAAGAAATGCATTTCTGCAAACAGCAACTGCAGTGTGGTGAGTATCATGGGTGAGCGGTGATGTGGTTAGCACCGCTGCTTTCCAGTCATTAGCTTCCCACTTAGAAGCATTGTGCAGGTAGCACTTCACACATCAAGACACTTAGAAAATATGTGTAGTGAAGTCACTCTAGCTTCTTGCTCAAATTTGTTAGTCTAGATTCCAGTAACTTTTCTTTCCTCCCATGTCCTGTGGCCGGGGGTGGGGGTGGGGGGGGTGGGTAGGGATAGGGTGGCTGGGTTGTGGACATTGGGGAGGGTATGTGCTGTTAAGTGCTGTGAAATGTGTAAGCCCGAAGATTCACAGACATGTACCCTGGGGCAAATAATACATTATATGTTAATAAAAATTGATAAAAAAAAAAGACTACAACTATAAATGTAGTCTTTTGTGCTGAAAGACACACTATATGGTAAGTATATGGTAAGTATTGGAATGATTTCTGTGGGATTCTGTCAGATGTGCACATGTGTGGTAGTGGTGTGGTCTGATGTTTTGTTCACATGCTTTGTGTGTAAGTTTACCCTGAGGTTGACAGTGGCAGCTTTCCTTTGTCTCTGTAGATAAGTTGTTCTTAACCAGAGGTTGAGAACCAGTTCTGTGCCTCAAGGGACATTTGGCATTGTGTGTCGACATTTTGGTTGTCACAACTGTGGGGCTGCCCCTGGCATCTAGAAGAGGCCAGGGATGCTGTTAAAATTCCATAATGCATGAACTCTCCCACGAAAACAAGTATCTGGCCCAAAACATCATTAGGGCTAAATTTGAGAAACCCTATTTTAGGTAGACAATGGAAAAAAAATTATGAAATTAGTATGTATGGTAGATGAAAATGGATTAAGAGCAGCAAAAATTAACCTTTTAAATGGGTAGTATCAAAATATCCCATGTTTTTATGATGTCAACAATTGGAAAGAAAAATTTCAAAAAGTATTAATAAATATAGTATTAAAAGGATTAAAAACTGTAGTAGGACCAAAGATTCTCTTGCTGGGCTATAGCTTAAACAACTAAATGATATGCTTGCATAACATACATTATTTCTTTTTTAAAATTTTTATTAATCACCAAAAGTATTCACTTGTTTTTTAAGAATACTATGAGGAGGTAAAAGGTAAAGAAAAGGGAGTTCGAAAACTAATTAAAAAATTTTTGTTGTATCATCAAAAATTTTATTCAATGAACAGTCATATTTCAAAATACTTGTTTTATGGTTCTGGACTACAATAATATTCAAAATTTAAATGGAGGAAATTTTTCAGTTATTGACTCATCAGATTGAAACCTTTGCTTTCATACATACTGTGTTGTATATACTTTCCTCTGATATAAGTTGCTTTAGTAACAAATATGCTTCAATTTTATATGAATATTAATGTTAATAGGACATGACTCTGCTTTGAAAATTTGAATTACTTTTTTATATTTGCATTAATATTTATCTAATGGGGGTTATTTTAGTGAGTAATATGGAAATAGGAGTTAAGTAAAATAAAGCATGGGAATAAGAGAGTAAAATGAAGAATGTTATTAAATAAAAATTGTAAGCAGATTGTACATAAAACTTTGTAGGATAACCCTGAGTTTAGGCATTGTGTTTAGACATTTAAACTAAATGAAAACATGCGTACCTCAAAAATAGTGTTATGTAAATTACTATCAAGTATTCATTTCATAAAGTGACCTTATACTTTATTTTTTATATTTGATGTGTTAACAAGAAGGCACTGGGTGAGAATAGTGTAAGTGAGCAGATGGTACTCACTTGTAATTTAGATTTTGATGTAATGTCTTTTAGATGGTTTTATCAGAATGTCTGATGATTAAGCTAAACCAAATGCTAGTGGTTACAGAAAAGTCTGTGAGATTTTAGTGTGAATGATGTCCCATGATACCCTGTTTTGTTATTTGGTCATATTTACTGTAAGTTGTGTATTTTGTGCTCTTAAAGCTCAAATAACCTGCTTACTTATTTGGTTCATTAGGCCAAAAAATACCAGCCATGTTTCAGAATAACAGTCATCTTTCTTTCATCATTGATTAAATTGGCTCTGTGAGTGATTAAAATATAATTTCATCTATTGTACTGGTTCAGTGTCAATAAATGACTCTCCTGTTTGTAATGAAGAGCAGTGGAGTTATTTGGGTGGTGACTCTAATGACACCATTGTTGGTCAAAAGACTGGCATTGAAACTGTTCTTTCTTTCATCCTAACAAGTAGTTTAGCCATCCTCTTGTCATTTTTTACAGGTTATTCTATTTATCAAATGATTTGAGTAAATTTACTCCTTTTCCGTTAGCCGACAAATATTGGAGCTATATTCTAATTATTATATAGAATAATGCTAAGATTTATATTCTATATGAAGAGAGAAAGCTACGAATTTAAAAAGTAGCAATAAAAAAGTATGTTCTGAATGAAAATATGGTGGTTGAATAAGAGTCACAAAATAATATGAGATTTAAAAAATGTATCTTTGATTTTTTTAGGATGAATAAAGACAAACGTTAGTATCTATCTACTTGTTATCTGTTACCTTATAGCACATGTAATTTGCTTCAAAGAAATGAACATCTTTGGAATTGAGGTGACTGCAATGTATTTTATGTGGGAAAGTATAGTAGTTTAGAAAAAAAAATTTTTTTTTTTAAAGATTTTATTTATTTGACACAGAGAAACACAGCAAGAGAGGGAACACAAGCAGAGGGAATGGTAGCAGGAGAAGCAGGCTTCCTGCAGAGCAAGGAGCCCGATGCGGGGCTCCATCCCAGGCCCCTGGGATCATGACCTGAGCCGAAGGCAGATGCTTAACGACTGAGCCACCCAGGCGCCCCAGAAAAAAATTTTTGATGGATGACATTTAAATTACCCAAGAGGATAAAAGTTGCTTCAACCATTTTTATATATGGGATAGGTATAACTAAATTTTAACTGTTAACTTTATTGACTAAAAAAATATTTAGCTCCCTTAGTTAAAGCCTGAGTTAGGCATTTGTATGTATAGATGTATAGAGATGTATAGAAAAAAAAGATTGAGGCTCAGGGTTCAGCATTGAGTCCTTTATGTTTTCTTCTCAAGATAATGGAAAGAATTGAACCCAAAATTTTTATCATAGATATTGATGACATCATGTAAAATATCTGAACCTTGATATATGTAGGGAACTCCCACCAAAGTTCCTGTGTTGCATAATTTTTTTTTCTTTTTTTTGACCTTTAATCTTTAATCTCTTAATATTGGAATTTAGTTGATTTGATTATGTTGTATAGTAGTATTAGTCAAAGTCTGACCTCTGTAGCTTCTTTGCAGCCACCATAACGGAAATGTGACAAATACAAGAGAAATGTCAGTTAACCAAAATGATTATTTAATGTCTGTGGAAAGAAAATTAGTTTGAGTTATTGTGAAAATAATTTATCTTTTTAGATTGTGTTTGATTTTGATGAAATATCTCTTTACTTTTTACTCATTACCATTTCTACTTCATTTCTAAGGGTTTGTATGATTGTTTTATTAGGACTAGAATTCTAGTGCGCCTGGGTGGCTCAGTGGGTTAAAGCCTCTGCCTTCGGCTCAGGTCATGACCTCAGGGTCCTGAGATCGAGTCCCACATTGGGCTCTTTGCTCAGCAGGGAGCCTCCTTCCCCCCCTTCCCCCCCGTCTCTCTGCCTGCCTCTCTGCCTATTTGTGATCTCTCTCTGTGTGTCAAAAACAAAACAAAACAAAACAAAAAAACTCTAATTCTTTCATGTGATCATGAAGAGCAATGACTTTGCATTGGATTTATTTATTGAATTGGAAGCCTATTATCAGATTCAATAGAAAAGATTTTCATTGGATAGTTTCTGTTTCAGATTGTGGAATTTGCACATTTTTTCCAATAAACATATGTTGTAATTCCAACAACTGTAGTTTAAAGAAGTGAGTAAAAGAGATTCTGATTCAGTAGAATTGGGTTTGGGGTTAGAAATCTGAATTTTAAAATTTATCTTGTGATTGATACATATGATGTAGTTTAAGGCTTATTGCTATACAAAGGTGAAAAATAACATGCTTTATCTTTAAACTTTCTAGTCTGTGAAAAACTACACCAAATGTCATGTGAGAAATGAGCAGATTTGTAACAAACTTACCAGCTGTAAAAGCTGTTCACTAAACTTGAATTGCCAGTGGGATCAGAGACAACAAGAATGCCAGGCTTTACCAGGTAAAGATTTTAATTTGGTAAATGAATTTTATAGTCTACAGATGAATACCATTATAGTAAGGAGCATTTCGTAAGAACATTCCAGTTTCTAAAATTCAATCAATAGCAAGTAAACAATAATAACCGGAGTAATAACAGCATAGTTTCTATAAGAAAAATCTGTATGTTGCTTCCAATTCTTTTAAGATGTTCAAGATTTCTTGTATTTATTATACTAGTGATTATATCTTAAAAACAGAAAATAATAAGCACTCAGACTAATATCCAGATTTATTGAATGTTAACATTTCAACCTATTTGGTTTATTTTTTAAGTGCCCTTTATCTTTGAAATTCTGGGAACTAATTTTTACTGACTACTTTTTTATTACAGATTACAGTTTTTATAATAAGTTTTATATGATTTAATGAGAATCTAAGTTACGTAAACCAGAGAAAAGCCCACTTTAAAAAGCAGTTTTAAGTTATTTTTTACATATAACACTCTTCTTAGTAGACTCTAAGTACTCTTCCTTTTAAATATAAAGGTAAAATCAGAAACTAGAAGAGTGATATAGGTATTTAACTGGTTCCATCTTCTTGTTATACAGACAGGTAAACTGACACATACACTCGTTAAGTGACTTGCTCAAAGCCGCATGGCTTGTAAATGGCAGATGTAACTATTAACTGAATGTTCAGTTCTTGCCTTTGTCTATCCAGTGGTTTTTGTTTGTTACATTTTTTCAAAGAAAAATTTCTGTGCATGTGTAATGCTAAAAAGTCCTTGGAAATCCCATCAAAGGATTTATGTCATGCTTAGAAGTTCATGTAATAAAATAAAAATTAGAATGCCTTTACAAGTACCATTCAGATTTTAGAATAAATTTAGGGTTTGTTTATATGCTGACCTTTAAAATTTTTAAACTGTGATATGTCATGTTCACTTTGAAAAAATTAGAGAATATTAATGCAGTTCCGGATTTGGAAAAGCAATAGTGAGATGACACTAAACTTGAAAGTAAAATTGGTATCTAAGTGTTAAATTCTAAAGTCAACATGTAGGTCATTAAAAATACTTACAAAGTTTTAAAAATCTTGGAACAAGGGCATCTGGTGGTGTAGTCTGTTCAGTGTCATGGTCTCAGGGTTGTAAGATGGAGCCCCACCTTGGCTCTGTGCTGGGCATGGAACCTGCTTGGGATTCTCTCTCCCTCTGTCCATCTTACTCTCTGTGCGCGTGCTCTCTCTCTCTCTCTCAAATAAATAAATGTTTTTTAAAAAATCTTGGACCAAAATAAGATTTGACTAAGGAATATATATATAATTTTATTATTTATATATATATTATTTTATATATAATATATATTTATTATAATATAATATAATATAATATAATATATATATTATATATTATATATATATAAATATATATATAATATAATATAATATAATAATTATATTATAATATAATTATATAATTATATAATATAATTATTATAATAAATATAAAATATATATAAAATTATTTATAAAATATTATAAAATAAAATATAATATTATATTATTATAATATATTCATTATATATTATTAATATATTATATTAATTAATTATTATATAATTATATATAATATATATAATAAATATATAATTAATATTATATATATAATTATTAAAAGTATTAATTATATAATTATTAAAAGGATTTGGCATCCCTTATATATATTTATATTATAATTATTATATATATTTATATTTATATATTATATGTTACATATTATATATATATTTATATAAAAGGAAGATTGCTACAGTAAGAAGGGAATTTGATTGCCAGTGGAAGTTTGGGAAAAGTAAGTGAAGTCCTGTTTGGTAGTACTCATCTACTCATTGCCCATGAAAGAATATTACTTTGGTATAAGGGCCCCGTTTGGTGACCAGGCTATTTTGGAGAATAATAAATACTATACAGTAAGTACAATAAAAGTTACATTCTAAACTAACTTCCCTTGTTCTAGGTTCATCTTTACTAAGCAGCAATTTGGGTATATATACTTTGTTTTCCGCTCAGCTGAACTTGATGCTCCAGATGGAGGACCCTGTCTATCCAGAGTTGCACTTTTCCATGAATATTTGTGAATTGCATTTTTTCATTGATCTCCTATAAACTTGGCAATTTGAATTTATTTCATTAAACTCATTTTAAAAATTTACTGCTTCCCATTTAACTTTGGAGCTGAGTTGACGATCAATATCACAAAGCCTAAACTATCAAAATATTTGGGGCAGTGGTTTACCTTAGTTTAACTCCAAAGACCCATGCGTTTGTTTTCATTTGTATGATTTGTCAGCCAGGTGTTTTTGTCTCATAAAAAAATGAGACAGGGCAAAAGTAATTGAAATCCTTCCTTGAGTAAGTAAGGTAATAAAAGCTATAATTAAACAAAACTTTTATACTGTTTCCTTAAATTGATTAGGTACTTTGGATTCCAGAAGACAAGGAAGATTGCTATAGGTCTAGCCTGAAAAAGAAAATAAAGTGTTTTAAATGATCTTATTAAATGACAATTATACTTTATTGAGGTATTACTGTGTTCTAGATACTATTCATAGTACCCAATTCAGTAGGACTACAGTTATTAAAGAACAGGATTCCCATGCTCGTGGACGCTTTCAGAGGATCCATGAGGTCAAAACTAGTAATACTACTATGATATTACTTGCTTTTTGAATTCTGATTGTGTCATGGGTTTATTATGGAGTTTTCCAAAGGCTACATAATATATGATTCCAATAGATTGAAGAAGTAGATATGAGAATACAGTTGTCTTATATTAAACCAACATTAAAGAGATTTGCAAAAATACAAAACAGTGTTATACTTTTTCCTACTTATTTTTCTGTCTTGAAGACTGTAATTCTTTTAAAATAAAATCTGCTTTTGTTTTTAAGTTGTAATGTTTTACCCCCAATATTTTGTTATGAACATTTTTAAGTGTACAGAAAACTGGAAAGAATCATAGAGAAGACAGCCACCCAATACCCTCACCCAGATTCTCTGATGAACATTTTGCTCTGCTTTATCCTTGATCTGTCTGTCCAACCCACTATTCATTCATTGGCTTATCTTGATTTTTTGATGCCAGTGGCCTGATTTGAATTGTCAGCTTCTCTTTTTCATGGAGAGAATTTGATGACACATCTCCTTTGGGCCTGTATATAACATAAAGGGGCAAGATACCCCAAAATCTAGAAGAATGTGTTTGTAATGAAATTTTAAATTACAATTTTAAGTGAATAAATAAATATATTTTTAAATGGTCAATTTTAATTTTTAATATGGTCAAAGCCAAAAAGAAAACATCTGTGAGGTCCTCAATAATTTTTAAGAAATAAAGGGGCCTCGAGACCAAAACATTTGAGAATTGCAGTTTTAGAACAATTCCAGAAAATATGCACTACTGCATCTAAAGCCAAAGGGTAAAAAGGCACTGATGCATTTAATGTGGTATGGAAAGTAAAATGTAGTCAAACTTCATAGAGTAGTGTATTAATGAAGCACTGCATTATTAGCTAGTACACACTAGAGCATAACTTTATAATGTACGTATAAATGTGTGTTTTACAAAATAGGCACTGTTTTAAGATCAACTTGTATTCTAAGGATAAACCATTATTATTGAATAGTATGTTTAAATGTTAGAAAGACCTGAATACCTGTATAAAAATAAACATTAAAATCAAAGATTATAACTTCTTTATTAAACATAAAAGAAATGAGACTTCTCTCCCCTCAGTTATAATTAAAGAATCGAAGAACCCAGCTTATATCAAAATAGTGCACCTGGGCTATAGAAATTAGATATGGAAAGGAGGAATAACTTTGAAATTGCTTTTGTTATGTGCTGGTTATTTTTCTTTAAAGTGATCTTGTATAATATAAATTGGACTTCAAGATGTAAATATAGTAGTGATTTTTATTAGCTAGAAAACCTAGCAGGTAATCAATACATTTTAACAGATTTTATAGCCATAGCTTATATTATGCTTAAGAATTAAAGAAAAAATTAGGGTTTTCTGTTTGTATTCTTCACTGAACTGTTAGATAAATTTTGTTTAGTAAATTATATTGATATCCTTAGAATTTTTATCATTGAATGTTATTTAAACAAATACAGAAGTTGTATTTAGAATTCTCAAATAACTGAAAAATATACATGCCTTTTGGTAATCTAAAAAATAAGATACAATTTTTTTTTTCACTAGCTCATCTTTGTGGAGAAGGATGGAATCATATTGGTGATGCTTGTCTTAGAATCAATTCCAGTAGAGAAAGCTATGACAATGCAAAACTTTATTGCTATAATCTCAGTGGAAATCTTGCTTCATTAACAACGTCAAAAGAAGTAGAATTTGTTCTGGATGAAATACAGAAGTATACGCAACAGGTAATAACTCTACTTGTTTATATCATGGAAATATGCAGAAAGTCCTGTAATCACTAGTGATGGTTCATTCTTTTTGTTTTTAAATAAATTATTTTTACTAATACTTTACCTCACTAATACTTTACCAATACTTGGAAGTAAAGTGGAATTGACTTCAAAAGTCAGTTGGCACTGGACTTAATCTGTGTATATATCTGGGAATAAGATTTCCTAAATTACTTATCTTGTGTTTTGCATAGTAAATCGTTGCATTTCTTACCAAGAAATCATTTCATATGAATAAATACACTTAAAATACATGTGTATAAAATTTAAGAGTTTTTTTTTAAAGATTTTATTTATTTATTTGTCAGAGAGAGAGCACAAGCAGGGGGAACTGCAGGCAGAGCAGGCAGAAGGAGAAGCAAGTTCCCCTGCTGGGCAAGGAGCCCGATGCAGGACTTGATCCCAAGACCCTGGGATCATGACCTGAGCTGAAGGCAGCCGCTTAACTGCCTGAGCCACCCAGCTGTCCCAAGAATTTGTTTTAAAGTGTAATGTCTTCATAACTTGAGATGTCCTTTATAATTAAAACACTAGAGGGACAACTTGTTGTCTCAGTTGGTTGGGCATCTGACACTTGGTTTCGGCTCAAGTCATAATCTCACGGGTCCTGGGATTGAGCCTCTCTTGGGCTCCATGCTGAGGGCCGAGTCGGCTTGGGATTCTCTCCCTTTCCCTCTGTTCTTCCCCCAACTCAGGCTCTCTCTCTCTCTCAAATAAATAAATAATAAAAATAATTAAAACACTAGATCAGCACACTGGTTATATTTGCATATATGTATTTTTTGTGTATCCGTTGTGAATTGGGTTTTTGAATTATGCTATTTTTTTAGGTGTGGATTTGCTTAAAATAATACATTAAGGGTTAGCAGAAATAAAACCAATTTTTAAAGTATATAGAAGCTATATTGGAACATAGAGCACTTGGAAACTGTTTTAGTATTTCAGGGGTTTTATGGAAAACATTTCCATAAAATAAGGGAACATTTCTTTGAAAACCAGGTGATGAGTATTAAGGAAGGCACATTGGGTGATGAGCCCTGGGTGTTATACACAACTAATGAATCATTGAACACTACATCAAAAAGTAATGATGTACTATATGTTGGCTAAATGAACATAATAAAAAAATAATAAAAAAATGAAAACTGTATCAAAATATTATTTTATAGATATTTCTAAGAGGAATTTACAGTATTTTCTACTCTTGGATTGTTAAAGTATAGTCAACTCTTAAGAGTAGATTATGTAAGGAAATTTGGAAATAATTTACTAAACCTAGTTTTGAGATACTTCGTTCATGTAGTTACTTGAAATGTACTAATATAAACTGTCATAGCATCATAACAGATTTTTGTATTTTGTTTCAAAAATAAAATTAGAACTCAAAACAGATCAGGTAAGCAGTAAGACTGAACAATAATAAATGCCTTAAATCTGTAGTTTGTACTAGATTTGGCCTCATGTTTAAGATAAAAACACAACACATGCAGAGACACCCTATGGTCAATAATGTACAAAGTGGCATAATTTCTATATAAATGTAGATGTGTCTGTAATTCAGTTGTTACTTTGAAAACTCTATTATTAGGCCATATCTCAACGACTTTATTTTGACTTTCAGTTATGATTTTTATTTAGACAGATAGTCTGTTGGTACTTCAAAACTCCACTCTGTATAGGACAGAAGAGACAATTTTGGCTTGAATATATTTTAGAGCAAATATTACCAATTACTTGCTATAGAAATACTTAAGTAATGTTTTCTTGGTATAGCGGATTTCAAAGAAGCATTGAGGACTGTATCATCAAAGTGATGGAGAGCATGCAACCGGGCTTACTGCTTATCTTTAAAACTTAGTAGCAAGTCAATCTCTCCAGCTCTATATTCTTAATCTGTAATGGGGACAATAATCATAGCTATCTGTAGATTTATAGTGAGGAAAAAAACTAAGACAATGCATGTAAAGAATATAAATTTTATTTTTGAGTGTTTATAGTAATTATCATTATTGTTTGCATTGTAAGGGTTGTTATTTTTATATCACTTTTCTCATTGCTGCTATTACTACTATGTCCAGGAATCATTATTTAGAATTCTTAGATAACTAAATGAATTTATTTGATGAATAGTTAATACTGCTATTAATTGTGGAAAAATATTTGACCCAGACTACTCTTTTAATTTTTCCTTAGTGAATGAGAAATCCTCCCTGCTACTCCCCGACCCCCACCAACTGCCCTGGGTAGTTGTACCAGGACCTTCTGTCTCTTAAGATCATTCCTAATTTTTGATGAAGAATAGGTTACTGATTTTACTTTTACTAGTAACAGAGGAATATGCATCTGGTGTTTAAAAAGTGATATAAGAACAGTTTTTATAAATGTTAAAAAAAAATAGGGGGACTTATGCATACTCCCTTTTGAAATTTTTGTAGGGACATTCACTTCACTGTTACCGCTGACCCTAACATTTTTGGCGATATTAGCATGTATGTTTCTTATGAGTATCAATATTATATGATTTAACTTAATAATTCCAGTTTCTAATTGTAGAGCCCTGCCCCACACATTAATAAAATGTTTAAATTAATTATATCCTTGGCTTTTATAGATATTCAAAATTTTGAAGAGGTTATCACAATACAGTTGTTGACTGTCAAACATTTATTATATGCCTGGTATTAATAGAATAAAGAAAAAACTACCATAATTAAATGTGTGAAAAATTAATCTGCGAAATCATTTTTGTGTGAACTGTAGTTATTTTTCTGCGAAGAATGGGCCAATATTGATTCAGTTAGTACACATTTATTGGTTACCTTCATTGTACTTGAGAATCTACTGCTTGCTGAGAATAGGGATCAAAAGACATTCACTGTTCTCAAAGAGTTTAATGGTGAGGAAGACAAACACAATTATACTGTAGTGTGATAATTGCAGTAATAGATGGATGCGGAATATATGAAGAAAAAAGGTGGATATCTTAGTAATGTGGACTTAAGGAGTTTCCTAGAGTAATCCCCTAGCTAACTTTGGTAGGACTTTGAGTTGGCCAGCAGATGAAGATATTTGCAGGGAAGCATTGGTGTTTTTTTTTCTTTATTTGTCTTGTTTGACAGCTACCAGTCTTGTGGCTGCAAGGTAAGATGTTTGTCGTTTCATGTAGGAGAGACACCAGTTGATCTTGAACAAAAATTTTAGGAAAATGTGAGAAGGTATATTTGTAAAATTTTATTTTTAATTACATGGATATTATACAACACAAGTTAATCTCTGTTATATTCTTGTAATACCAGGGGCTTCATTTCCCCATTTACAAAATTGGGAAACAGTTACCAATGAGCATTTGAAAATTAATTCTGTTGAATATGTGTCACTTATAAAGAGCTTATTATTGGTAGATCCACATTCTTTGAGCTTTAGAAAGTACTAGTATTTGGCATTAGAGCGCTATTGCTTTTTTCCTTGTTCAAAATATAATATTTTTAGTTCTTACTCTATCATCTTGAAATGTGCTATTTTAGAAGTTGCATATTTCAAGGTTTCTTGTGTTAGTTCCTCATTCTTTTCTTGCTTGTTTTAATAGATCATAAAGATTGGACTAACAGTTATTTTGGATGTGTAAGGAGCTTAGATTTGAGAGTTGGTGGACTAGCATGTCCGAGGAAAGAAAAATGTTTTGTTTCATTAGAAAGCTGAGCTGCAGCAAAATTTCAAAGGGGGAAGCTTCTGCAAAGTGACATTCCATTAAGCATACCTTTATATAAAATGAATTATGTCATTCCAGTTGTATACACTTAAGATAACCCTTCCTTGGCAAATAAAGACCGACAAATTCAGGCAATTTAAAAAGATATTCTGGGTCAAATAATCATTTACTTATCGGAAATGGCTAATGAAATGTTGTAATGATTTACGGTGTGCTGCAGTAAATTTTCATAATATAGTAATTTGTCTTTGATTTTCAACTGCCTGTCCAGTTCATTTACTGGGTAATAGTTACTTTAAATGTTTTATCAATGGCTTCATTTTTGTTTCTCTCCTCTTCCTCTCAGATCCTTATCAAGATGAGTTAGGGAGTAATATTTCATTTTAAATGACTTGTCTTTACTATAGATAGTTGGAAATGTAGGCAGAGTCATTGTAATGTGAAGCATAGTCATTAATCTGAAATATCTATGTTGGATTGACTCCCACTGTTATTATCAAGAACTATAAAAATGTACAGTTTTTGTTATCAAAATACCGTTCAGAATAATGTATGAAATACATGGTGATTTCAAGACAAAGCAGCATGTGTATTTTTATAATTAGAAACATTTATTAAGTACTATCTCTATCTTAGGAATTGGATGGTGGAAAATAACCGTATCTATTCTAATGAACTTTGGTTCACAAAATTTATTGACTACCTACTTTATTACTGGGTAATAGTTACTTTAAATGTACAGAATTCTACTAAATGATATGAGATCTATCATAATGAATATTCATAAGTTATTTTAATTGTAGCTTAGAAATATTTGTTGAGTGTTTACTATGAAATTTATTGTATTTATATACCTTGCAAATTTCTAGGTCTATAGCTATCTTTAGAAGCTCTGTAGGACCATTTGTACAACATATTTAGAATAAGCACTGGATATGTCTATCTTATTTCTGTATGTTAAACACTCAAATAGACGTATTTTTCTCTATCCTGACAGTTCACAATGTAAAAAAGGTGACATGAGTTTTGAAATCACCTCACATTATAATATTATTAACTTAGTAACTGAGAAAATAAATATATTATGTATATTAAGGTAGAAGTGTTTAGGAATAATGTCAGCAAGATGACAGAATGGAAATTTCCAGCTCTTGTCACCTCACAGAAACATTGTTTTGAACAACCATTCATATACAAAAATACCTTTGCAAGAGCTAGGTTATCTTGGTAAGAGATTACAGCACTTGGGAGAAGTGCAGAAATAAGGAAGGACACTTTTACATTACTTGCATCATCCCTCCCCCAAGCCCATGCAGGGCAAGTGAAGCAATGGTGAGAGATACCTTCTACGAAGGGGAAGAAGAGTGAAGTGAGCACCTGACTTTGCTGCTGACGCCACCTTCTTTAGTGAAGCCCAGTGCCTGATTGGTTCCTACTAACCCAGGCGTCAGACATGCTCCAGACTGATCCCCGTGGCCTCATGGTCCAGGCTGGCCCCCTGTGGCCCTAAGCTCCAGCAGACCTAAGGTCCGTGACCTGCCCAGTATACTCTAGTACTGGACTGATTCCTGTGGACCCAAGACCAGGCTCACCCCTGTAAATTCAAGCTTCAGGTCCTTCCCTGCATACCCAACCTTCAGGATTCCCCCTCTGCTCCCAGGTACCAGGCCCATCCCTTGTGGACTCAGAACCAGGGCTGCTTCCATGGATCTGGTCACTAGCCCTACCCTAGAGGACCCTGGCACCAGGCTAGACCCCAGAGACTCAGGACCAGGCCCATACCCGTGAGTCCAGGTGCCAGGCTTATCCCAGCACTAAGCTGGCATCCATGGATTCAGGATCGAAAATTATTCCAGTGTCAGGTTAACGTCCATGTTTCCTTTAGTCTGTCCCAAGAGATTTAGGCTCCAGATTGGCCCTTGTCGACCCAGCTGCAGGCCTGCCACTGTGAACGCAGTCTCTAGGCTCACTCTCATGAACCTAGTTACCATGCCTACTTCAATGGACCCTTGTACCTGGTGGCCCCTATGCACCCAGGATCCAGGCCTGTACTTACAGACGTAGATTCTAGGCCCACTCCTGTGAACCCAGGCAGTTAGCCTACTCACATGGACACAAGCTCCTGACCTCTGGCATGGTCCCAGGCTCCAGGCTTGCCCCTCTGAATCTAGGTACCAGGCAGGACCCTATGGACGCAGACTCTAGACCTGATCACTGACTAACCTAGTCACCAGGCTAGCCTAGCTGAGTACTCCCACAGTAAACCCACTTATGGATTCTACTACATGGCCCTCTAGAATTTCTGGATAGGCTGAATGATAAAGGGCTTTCCTTACTGAAGTCCATCTATAAAGATTGAAAGAAGTAGTTACATCTTCAAATGAAACACCAATGCAAGGCCATAGGGATCACAAAAAATCAGGGAAATATGACACTACCAAAGCAACAGAATAAAGTACCAGTAACTGACCCTAAATAATGGAGAACTAAAAACTGTCTGACAATTCAAAATAATCATCCAAAAGAAGCTTAGTGAGCTAAAAGAGATAAAGATAGACAACAAAATTATATTAGGAAAATAATATGGGAACAAAATGAGAAGTTTAACAAAGAAATCATGAAAAAGAACCAAATTACAGAGCTAAAGAGCACAGTGATTGAACTAAAAAAATTCATAGAGCACTAGCAGACACTGTCAAATAGAAGAAAAGAATCAGTGAGCTCAAAGACAAGTTATTTGAAATTATCTAGTCAGAGGTAGGAAAAAAAAAAGAATGGAAAAAAAAAGTGAAGAAAGCCTCTGGGACCTACGATAGACCATCAAATGCATCCGAGTGCCAGAAGTCATAAAGAGAAGAGGGGCAGAAATCTCCTTTAAAGATAATAACAAATCTGAAACTTCCCAAATGAACATCTGGATCCATGAGACCCCAAATAGATTAAAAGCATAAAGAAACCTTCACCAAGGCTTATTATGAGAGAGCCCAAAAACAAATCCATGCATTTATAATCAATTGATCATCAACAGAGGTGCCAAGAACACACAATGGGGAAAAAATTTTTTTTTTCATCTTGAAACTTTTATTTGATTAAAAAAAATTCATCTCACTCAATGAGCAGGAGTTAGCTGATGGCAAAAATAATAGGCATGCATGCATCTATGACATGATATGGAACATATGAAATGGGCAGAGAGAGCAGGGGAGGAATAAACTTTATTGGCCCATGGGAAGAGGTCGGGGAACAAGGAGGGGCCAGGGAAAAGAGTGAATGTGGGTGGGAAAACCGAAATGGAATGCTTTAAAAGGTGCACATACACTTTGTAACCTCCACCATTCAACTCCAAGATAGGTATGTACAGTGCCATACAGGTAGACTAAAGTGAGTTTCACTTTGTAGTTGATGCTACTTGTAACAGTTCTACTGTTGGCAAGTCACCATTTAATTCTGCCAGAGTCAGACAAGGCTCTCAGGTTAGTGCAAACAAGGTTTTCCATCCTGGGCTGCAGGCTGAACCGGCAGTGCTCAGAAGGCATGCTTGTGATGAACTCGCACACTTTCCAGTTCCCCACCTCCAATGGTGGCCAGGGTCTCCAGCCTGCTTAAGTGCTCCAGGCTTCTTCCAAGAACTTCTTCTAGCCGACCTTTTTTTTTTTTTTTTTTTT
>CM053617.1:58069013-58108013 GCA_028646535.1 Procyon lotor
CACAATGTAGGCTAGAACTTCTAGGCTGTGGCTGTTGGATATGTTTGTTTCCCCAGGCTCTTGGCATTACGTGGAGAGGTGTTCCTGGGATGGGCATGTCTGGGTATAGTGGGTGTTGAGCTCCTTGTTGCTATTCTTTTTTAGGAACTTTAATAGGGAACAAGGATGGACCCCATTCCGTGCATGGCGCTGGGGTTGTTGCAGGCATAAAAGGGTCTGACTCCCACAGAAGACATCTTACTAGGAGTCAGCTGCCCAGGGGAGATACATCTAGTACTGGAGACTTAGGGGGAACTGAGAGACAGTACCCAGGCTCTCTTGCCTTCATAATCATGTTTGTCTTTCCACAAACATTAATGTTTGATGAAAGAAACCAGACACAAAAGATAACATACAGTTAAAGTTCAAAAATAGGCAAAACTAAGCTCTCTTGTTTAGGAATGAATATTTAGGTGGTAAAACTGTAGAGTAAGGTAAAAATTAATGTAAATGACAGATAGTGTATGCTTCTGGGAGAAGATTGGGGTGCTGGCTAGAACAGGGGTGCAAAGGAGGCAGTGTTCTACCTCCACGCTGGTGCAGGCACAGAGCATTTCTGTACAATAATTTATTTTTTATTATTTATTTATTTGAGAGAGAGAGAGAGAGATCACAAGTAGGCAGAGAGGCAGGCAGAGAGAGAGGGGGAAGCAGGCTCTCCACTGAGCAGAGAGCCCGATGTGGGGCTCCATCCCAGGACCCTGAGATCATGACCCGAGCTGAAGGCAGGGGCTTAACCCAGTGAACCACCCAGGTGCTCCTGTACAATAATTTATTAATCTCACATTTCTCTATGGACTTCTCCATGTGTTATAGAATAAAAGGGTAAAAGGTAGGGAAAAAGAAGCCTATAAAGTTTCCAAGCTCTTATATGCTTAAGAACTTTCTAAAAATCGTTTAGAGTTAAATCTAAGTTGTCTTCACTACTCACAAATCTCTCTTGTATTCCATATCTTCCATCTCATTTATTCACCTTTTGGAGAATAGTCTTTGGTAATTCTTTCAAATAAATTCGTGGATAGTAATCTTTTTGAGCTTTTGTATGTCTAAAGTGTATTTTTTTATGGTCACTTGAATGATAAAGTGGTTGGATGCGGGAGTTCTAAGTTATTCTTTCCTTAGGCCTTGTAGTGTTTGGTGTTGTAAGAATTCTCATATGAATTTGATTTTCATTCCTTTGTGGGGCATCTATTAAAAAATTCTTCAAGAAATAAAAGATTGTAAGGTTTTTTTTCTCTTAATTCTTGGGATTCCAAATTCTGTTAACTCATTTCAATTCAATTTTCCAGTAATTGAGTTGGATTTTAAAAATGGATCCTCATTGGCTCTTTGAATCTGGAGTGGTTTCCTTCTTTACCTGTTAAAAATGGTCTTTAATGCTTAGATTGTTTTCTTCTATTTACTCTTTTTTAGAAATCTTAAAATAGTGATTGGAATTTCTTTATTATTATTATTACTATTATTATTATTATTATTATTTTAGTCACCATATAGTACATTATTAATTTTTGATGTAGTGTTCCATGATTCATTGTTTGCATGTAACACCAGTGTTCCATGCACCCTGTGCCCTCCTTAATAAATCTCAATATGTCTTAAATTCACTTGTATTTTCCATCTCTCAGTTACAATTTAGATATTTTTTCTTCCTTATGGTTGTTTATTTGGGGATTTTCATCTATTTTAAAGTGACATTTTTGAGAACCTTGTGTTTCCAGTATAAAGACTCTAACTGCATTTTTTGAGAAGGTATGTAAAACATTATTAAACACAGGTATGAAGTGTATCTTCACCACTGATGAATTATGACTCGTATTGCTCATAGGGCTGTCTGCCAGGGGTGCATACATCAACTGTTAAGTTTTGGCTTTATGTCTTGTTTTTGACTCCTTTCTTTTTTGTTTTCTTGAGTTTGATTTCTTGAGAGTTTTATTTTCTACTTCAGCCATTTGTTCTTGGGTAGTCTGCTGAATTTTTTTTTTTTTTTTTTTTTGTAGGTCTTTTCTTTCACTGTTGGTGTCTGTTGTCATATTTGCCTTCTCAGTGGCTATATGTAGTTCATTTGTGCTGATGATGTCCAATTACAGTTACTTTTGTTCCACAGCCCTTTAAATTATATGCCCTTTGCATCCTTGTGGGGAAGAGGGCCATTGAACTTCTCTTCAAGGAGACCTGGTATTTTTCTGGAAGTAGTATTCACCTGGCAGTGATTTACTCCTTGTGAGAAACAAACTCCTTCTCTATTATGTCATTCTTTCCTGTTTTTAACCAAAAGGCTTTTAATGAACAATAAAGAAAAGCCAGGAAATAAAATATGAACTAGGAATAAAGGTGGCATCCTTTATCAAAATCTGAGTGCAGGGGGCTCTCTGCTCAGCGGGGAGCCTGCTTTCCCCCCACCTGTTTCTCTGCCTACTTGTGATCTCTCTCTCTCTGTCAAATAAATAAATAAAATCTTAAAAAAAAAATCTGAATGCAGGGGTGCCTGGGTGGCTCAGTCGTCCTGGGATCAAACCCCACATTGAACTCCTTGCTCAGCAGGAAGTGTGCTTCTCCCTCTCCCACTCCCCCTGCTTGTGTTCCCTCTCTTGCTGTTTCTCTCTCTGTCAAATAAATAAATAAAATCTTAAAAAAAAAAAAAAAAGCTGAGTGCAAAAAGTAGCTGAATATTATTATTGCAAAGACATCAGCTTTCAGGCAATGTTTTTGTCACACTTTTACCTTTAACTTTTTATCTTGTTAGCATTAATTATACATAATGGATTTACATGATCATTTATAATACGTGTCTGGTCCTCACTAAACATTTAACAGTAGTAAGTCTTTAAAAACATTCTTAGAGTTATAAATAAAACTGTGTTGGGAATGGTATACATTTTATGTTGCTTTTAGAAAGTTGTTTCAGTGATCATTTGAGGTTTCCTAGTAAATGGAACTTGAAGAAAATTTTTATTTGCTAATGAAAAACAAATAGGGATTTTATAATATTCCCCAGTGTTTTTTTGTTGTAATATTGTGATATTAATACTGAAAATTTACAAATTGAAATAAAGAGATTTATCTTAAGACAAGTTTTGCCTAATATTTTCTGAGACAGCTTTGTTAATAACTGCAATTATTAATAATTTACATATCTTTACTTAAAATATTGGTTATTTGTGAAAATGAACTTCAAAAGGATAGTTTAATGCAATAATAGAAGGTTTAGTTCTTAATATATAAAAGTTTAAATAAAAATGTAATTGAATTGATACAATGAAAATGAAATAATAGGAAACATGAGAATATAGTACACATCTCACAGATCTGTATTTCTTTTGGTATTTTATAGGTTTATGTACATGCTCAATTTAAACATTTTTTTTTCTCGGCAGTTAGGGAAGATAATCTTTTTAAAACTGATTAACATTCATTTTTTAGAGTAGTTTTAGGTTCACGGCAATTTTGAGAGGAAGGTGCAGAGAGTTCCTATATGTCCTTTGCCCCCACACATGTACAACTTGCCCCAGTCAACATCCCACACCAGAGTGGTACATTTGCTACAGTGGATGAACCTACACTGACACATCATTATTGCCCAAAGTCCGTAGTTACATTAGGGTTCACTCCTGGTGTGATACATTCTGTAGGGTTTGACAAATATATAACGGCATACATCCAGCATTACGGTATCTTATGCAGTAGTTTCACTACCTCAAAATCCTCTGAGCTCCACCTGTTCATTCTTCTTTCTCTCCTAACCCCTGGTAATCACTAATATTTTTGCTGTCTACACAGTTTTGCCTTTTCCGAATGTCTTATCATTTGTATGTATCCTCTCAGATTGGTTTCTTTCGCTTAGTAATATGCATTTAAGTTCTTCACATCTTTTCATGGCGTGGTAGCTTAATTTATTTTTAGAACTGAATAACATTCCATTGTCTTGTTGTACCACAATTTATCTGTTCACCTATTAAAGTCTTGTTGCTTTTGGCAAGTTTTGGCAATTATGAATAAAGCTGCAGTAAGCACCTATGTGCAGGATTTTGTGTGGACATAAATTTTCAGTTTATTTGAGTAAATATCATGGAGTGTTTTTGCTGGAATGAATGGTAAAAGTATGTTTAGTTTTATAAGAAACCACCGAACTGTCTTTCAGAGTGGCTGTATTTTGCATTCCACCAGCAATGAATGATTTTGTTGCTTTGCATTCTACATACTCACCAGCATTTGCTGGTGTCAGTGTTTTGGATTTGGGCCATTTTAGTAGGGGTATATTATTGTTTTAGTTTGAAGAGCTCTAATGACATATGATGTAGAGCATCTTTTCATACTTGCCTCTGTATACCTTCTTTGGTGAGGTATCTGCTTATGTCTTTGCCCATTTTTAAAATTGGGTTGTTTGTTTTCTTATTATTGAGTTTTAAGAGTTCTTCATGTATTTTAGATACGAGTCCTTTATCAGGTGTGTCTTTTTGAAATATTTTCCTATAGAATATGGCTTGTATTTTCATTCTCTTGACAATGTCTTTGCAGAGGACAAATTTTAAATTTGAATTTAAAGTTTAATGAAGTTTAGTTTATCAGTTTTTTTCTTTCATGGATTGTGCCTTTGGTGTCATAACTAAAACACCGTCACCAAACTCAAGGTCATCTAGATCTTATATGCTATCTTCTGAGAGTTTTATAGTTTTGCTTACAATGCTTATCTGTTCATGCATGTTAACATTAGACCTTTAGCATATTAATCATAGTTGTTTTAAATTCCTTGTGTGATAATTCTGATATTCCTGCGATGTCTGGTCTGATGCTTGCTCTCTCTTTTCACATTGTGTTTTTTGCCTTTTGGTATGCCTTGTAATTTTTTTCTTGGTAGCCAGATATGATTTACAGGTAAGAGAGACTGCTGTAAATAGGCTTCTAGTAACATAGTGGTATGGTGTAGAAGGGGCAGCAGCCTTCTGTAACTGATTAAGTCTCAGTCTTTTGGTGAGCTTGTGCCTAATGCTGTGAACTGCCCTAGTGCTTCTCAGGTTTTCCCCTCTCTCAGGTGGTACAGGATGGCTGGCTGGATTTGTGTATTTCTTCCCCCACATGGAAGGGCAGAGGAGGCTAGAGTTGGGTATTTCCCAACAGGTCAGGTGGGCTCTGATAAAACCTCAGCAGTTTAGGCTCTGTTCAATAGTTTTTCCAGGCCTTGTTAGGAACAATGGAATGCTCTGACATGTTTCAGAAGGGTTCCTCTTTGTCTTCCCCTGCTGGAAGCACAAGAAGATTTTTCTTCGATGTTCACTGTGAAGACTTTGTAGAGCTCCTGGAGGTAAAAAAGAAAAAAAAAAAAGATGCGAGAGTGTCCCTGTGACTGGGTCCTTCTGGGAATTTTAATTCTCAGAGTTGTCCACACTGAGCTTCCACCAATCGATCAGCTATGGCCCAGCAATCGATCAGCTATAGAAGGCCCCTGGATCAGGGTTTCTTCCCCAGATACTGGCTCCTGCAGAGGTTTCAAATTTGGTATATCATGATTCTCTGTATACTCCTGTCTGTCTCTCCAGTCTTGCAGACAGTGATTTGCTCTGTGACCTCACTTCTCTGATAGATCTAAGAGGAGTTGTTGACTTTTCATTTTGTGCTGCTTCTTACTTTTTGTTAGGACGGAGGGGTAACTCCCAAATACCCAACATGCTGGATCGGAAACCAGGAGTCTCCAGTAATCATCTGATGACATAATTTCTTACAGATTGATTTTTTAAATTCTTACACATTTCAAAAACCATATTGAATGTTTTAAACTTAGTTTTTCAAAAAGCCAAAAATAAATAAAATAAAAATGATCGCTCCACTTACTTCCAGTTTATACATAGTCTCTCTGCTGTTCATAACTTAGGAAAATAGCATAGCTTACAAAAGCTTCCCTGTATTATTGTCTAAAGAACATTAGAATCTGTCAGGTTTTGAATCATTATTAAATACTAAAGAATGAATTTTCTGTTAATATTTCAGCAGTGCCTGTTGCTTTTCACTCTTGAGCAAAAGGAAAGCCAACATTACCTTATGTGATAGTTTCATATGTGAAATAAAATCTGAGTATAAAATGTTGCTCTGAACATGACATTTTGTAACTTGTTATTAAAGCCTAAAATCAAATAGATAAATAGAACTAGAAGATTAATAGTTTGTCATTCAGCCAGTGCAAGAAACTCAGTGTTCTTTTATCTAAGATTTCCCTAGTTGTTTGGAAAGCATTAGTAGGAATTCTATACTTGAGAATAGTTTAGATTTACTTTGCATGTAAGGCTTCTTCAAGACTTTTTTGGGTTATATTTCCTTAAAAAGATAGTCCTAAAATAAAATTTACTTTCCTAGGAGTTATCCCTCAACTATAAATATAAAACTAGATTTAATCTAGGTGAGGCCTTGTAAAGATATACTTCAAATCATCGCATGATAGTAAATAATTGGAATGTCAAGTTAATATACCTAATTTGATATCTTCCATTATTTCCTGTTGATTTTTGTAGCAATACTGTACAGTTTTGAATAACCCAGTCAACAATACTGTTGGGTAGCTACAATCATGTACGTCTTTCAAAGCATGAAGGCTAAGAAGGGGTGTGGTAATATATGAAATGTTCAGTTATCTAAGGATCTTTTAATACCGTTGAAAAAATATAAATTCCAAAAAGAAGTATGTTCATGTCAATGAATTATTTATCTACAGAAATAACATTAGTCAGTTGTAGTCAATGATTCAGTGTTCTTCCTTTTTAAATTATTATTAGGGAAATATAGGAGACAGTGCTTGTTTTCCTCCTTCTTATAGCCAATCTCTGAAATGCTCAGCATGCAAAAAATTCTTCATAACAAATCATATTGTAATTGATGAATTCTTTAATCCAATACTCTATTAGGCCTGCACAGTTAACTATATTGAGTTCTTGATGTTCACTGAGAAGCTTATGCCATCTTGTTGGCAGCAATCTAAGGAACATTTCTGTTTCCAGTAATATTAAAACACTAAGTGGCAATTAAGTTATTACCACCATAACAATGAAATTTGGTCTGCCAGAAATTACAGTTTCTTCCCTCTCTAGATTTTTACTAGCATGTGGCTACATCATTCATGATGTCTCATACCACTCTCACTATCTTCTACAGATAAACAATTTCCAAGCAAAGAATGCATTTTCTAGCAAAATTTCAGTAAAAGTAATTAAATAAAGTCTCAGCCCAATATAGGATACTCTGATTGTGAATTAAAATTTTAAAACATCACATAGCAAATATAGGGAATATAATGCAAACTATAATATGTTCGTCCTTGGAAAAGCCATCACAGTATTCATAGATTTTGTTGAAACTCATAGATTATACATCAATTAAACAAAAAAGGTTGAACTTCAGCCTGTGAGTCCTGGAGGGATATTCTGCAGCCCTGAAAATTCAGACAGAGCCTTTGCTGGTTGCCTGGCTGACAGCGATCTGGTGCCCAAGTTCCTAGTTAGTTTGGCTCTTTGGGTGAGATTGAGTTTACTCATGTGATAGCCAAATGCTTGTTTCTTGGACGCTTCAGAAGAGCATAATCAATGAAAGGCAGTATACATGGGGCTCAGGTCTCAAGACGGGCAGGCAGCAGTTACACTGGACATCCACAGGTGGGTGCAGAGTTTTCCTTGAAGGCCCTCACTGGGCACAAGACCAGCTAACATGGCTCTACACATGGTCAGGGTAAATGTGGTCTCTAGGCCCCTGGCATCCAAAAGGTCCTAAAAACAGGTAAAGTTCTCAGCCACCTTTAATGCTGACTTCATTTTTCTCCATGTCATGGTTATCACACCTCTTTTCACCTTTACATCAGTCCATTTATCTCCTCTTTGCTCATAATGTATATTTTATTTGGTTTAAGTAATTGCTGTCTCTTAGATATTATTATACAAAAATGTTCACATTAACTATAGACAACTTTTCCAGTCTTTTTTTAGATCATATTTATTTTTCTATTAGCTTATAATTCAATTCAATTTGAATATAAAATCATTATATCAAATATTAAATATAAAATAACATATTTTGTTAATGTTTCTGTCATGCAGCTCAAAATTGTTCTGGATTGAGAACCTGTGGGCATTGTTTGGAACAGCCTGGATGTGGCTGGTGCAATGATCCTAGTAATACAGGAAGAGGACACTGCATTGAAGGATCTTCTCGGGGACCAATGAAGCTTGTTGGGATGCACAATAATGAGATGGTTCTTGATACCAGTCTTTGTCCTAAAGAAAAGAACTATGAGTGGTCCTTTATCCAGTGTCCAGGTAATAAAAATGTGATGAAAATAATTTCAGTTTGGAAACCAAGAATGAGTTGTTATAATAAATATTTAGAAAAAAATGAGACTGAAATTTCACAGATGAAAAAATATTCTTCACTACATTCATCTCTATTGTGCAGATGGCATTCTGTTATGAATCATTAAATAGGATAACCAAATGCATGGTGTACAATTATTATATTTGGCTTCATATGAATTGCTAAGAGGAAAAATACTGGGTTCATGCCAATTTTCTACTTTGTACTATAGTCTTCTATTGTTCACAGTATTATAATACCTTAAAATTCAAGGCAATTTAAAGAGCCAGTCAAACTTCATGCTAAGTGAGGGAATGTTTTAAATGATATTTGTGATGGAGTCAATGAACCTCATTTTGAATACCATTCAATTTTGAAAGTCAGTAGTTTTTAGGGTTTTTTTATTCCACAGGAAGTCTGTTCTTATACTGAATAAAGCCCATCTCCTAGAAAAATTAACTCATTCAATATATGTTTATTGAGTGCCTACTATGTGCCAAAGAGTGTTTCAAGTGCTAGAGACACAACAATTAGCAAATTAGACTAAA
Source organism: Procyon lotor (assembly GCA_028646535.1). Lineage (NCBI taxonomy): Eukaryota > Metazoa > Chordata > Mammalia > Carnivora > Procyonidae > Procyon > Procyon lotor. The sequence continues at coordinate 58,077,926 of CM053617.1, forward strand.
ATCACTACACTCATGAAGCCTGTATTATAACTGAAATTAACAAAATTAATTATACACATATATGTATATGAAGTTACATTCTGTTGAATAAAGTGCTGTTAAATAAATGAAGTAAGGAAGGGGATAAGACTTGCAATTTAAAAAGGGTAGTGAGAGAAGAGCTCACTGATAAAGAGCAATAAACAATTCATGTAGATGAGGTTGTGAGTCATAGGTTCTAGAACAGGTCACAGTCTGACACAAGGACTTGGATGAAAGAGTTTATTTGGGAGGTGAATCCGGGAGGCATAACTGAGGAGACAGAGTTTCAGAGAAGGGAGAAAAACCAATATTATTAAGGTGGCTACTGTACTTAGAAATTTGGACTCACACCCACTAGGGACCTAGAAGAACCATATAGAATGCCTCTTAGAGTTAACCCACTGAGGGACTGGAAGGGTTGGGCACTTATCTATGGATTCCCATTGGTTGAGTGATATTTTTGGAGATATTGTACTTCTGAGCTGTGCCAGCATGTCTGATCAATAGTTTGCCCTGGCACTAGTGACAATTCTGAGGCTGAAAAGTAGAGAGACTCTGCAGAACTTGCGTTAGTTGAGTCACTGACCGTGTGCTGTCCTGAAACCAGATAGATCATGGGGATGTGTCACAGAGTGCAATGATACCTGCTACATAAATTTTGAAATATATGAAAAGCAAAAATGAACAAACTGTTGGTTTGTACAACAACATGATTGAATTTTAAATTTTTTTTGCTTAGCGAAAGAAACCAGGCCCAAAGGCCACATGTTGTATTATAAAATGTTGTATATAAAATCATTATGAAATGATCTGGAACAGGCAGAATGGTGGGGATGGAAAACAGATCAGTTATTTGTCGGAAGTAACAAAGGTTAGGGATTTATTTCAAGGGGGCCTCACAAAGGAATTTTTTGTGTTATGGAACTGTTCTTTTTGATACTGTGTTAGGCTGATACATGACTCCATGCATTTGTCAAAACCCATATTATATACCACAAAGAACCAACTTCCCTGAATGCAAATTAAAAAGAAAAGTCAACTAGAATATCAGAGGATCCCAGGATATAAAGTAAATTGTGACAAGTAAATTTAACTATATTACAAATGCCATAATATCATAGAAAAGGAAAAAGAAAAAAAGCTGACCTAAGTAACTTTGGAAAACAGTTTGATTGGATACTGTAAAGCTAAGAAAAAAACCCTGTATATAAGATTGTATTCTGGTTAGTAAATTTGTGTATCACATGGTATGTTAACATTTCTAACAATACTTTATGTGTTTACTAGGTTTGGACAAATAAATTATGTTTAATTTAAGCCAGATTTTCCACTGTCAGAGAAAGAAGTTAAAAATAAGCAAGGACTGAAGACTACAAAGAACCCTGTGGTATTGGATTAGGGTCTGAGATAATAGTGTGAATTCATGTTTATTCTAATATATATACCAAGAAGTAAATATAAATATGTATGTATACATAGGTTAGTATATATACATGTTATTTCTTAATTCTGTTTGTCAAGAGGGTCTAGAAACCATGATATGCCAGTAGCAATGAGCAAATCTAGTGCCTGCACCTTGGTTTCTAAATACCATTTTCCAGTGAAAGGAACCATGGCGCCATAGAGAAATGGCTAATTCTAGCGCTGAGACGAGGAGAAAACACAATGAGCCTGGAGCATTGTTTTGTGCCAGAAAATAAGGAAGAACTTAAAAAAAAAAAGAGAGGATGGGATCATGATCATGCCAAAGGGACATACCACCAACCTAAAAGAGTTCTCAATGGATGAGCAAAAGATAATGATCATATTGCATTATAACTCAAAAACCTAAATAATATCTTGATTCCATACTGACTGAATGATTTAATAAATAAATAAATGGTGAGAATAAACAAGCATTCCTTATAGAAAAACTCTAGTAATGTGGAAGGAATGAGGGAAATAAAAAAAATTATTCTTAGAATCCCAGTGTTAATTGCTATAAGAATAATTCACTTAATATTAAAATTGGGAATGAAACTTTAAGGAGAAACAGGGTGCTTGTGTAGCTTTAAGGCTTCTGGTCAGTAATCACTTCTTTTTTTCAATGTTTCAAGTTTTTATTTAAGTTCTTGTTATTTAACATACATTGTAATACCTGTTTTGGGAACAGAACTTAGCGATTCATTACCAACACACAATGTCCAGTGCTTATCACAAGTGCCCTCCTTTATACCCATTACCCATTTAGCCCATTCCCCTGCCCACTTCCCCTCCAGCAACCGTTATGGTTTGCCTCTCTCTCTCTTTTCCTTCCATATCTTTATCTGTTTTGTTTCTTAAATTCCACATATGAGTGAAATCATGGTATTTGTCTTTCTCTAGCTGACTTATTTCCCTTAGCTTAATACACTTTGGCTCCATCCACGTTGTTGCAATGGCAAGATTTCATTCTTTTTGATGGCTGAGTAATATTCATCTGTGTGTGTGTGTGTGTGTGTGTGTGTGAGTGTGTGTGTGTGTGTATACCACGTCTTCTTTAGTCATTCATCAGTTGATGGACATTTTGGCTCTTTCCATAATTTAGCTATTGCTGATAATGCTGCTATAAACGTCAGAGTGCATGTGCCCCTTCAAATTGGTATTTTCATATCCTTTTGATAAATACCTAGTAGTGCAATTGTTAGTTCATAGGGTAGCTCTATTTTTAACTTTTTGAGGAGTCTCCATACTGTTTTCCAGAGTGGCTGTACCAGTTTACATTCTCACCAACAGTGTAAGAGGGTTCCTCTTTCTCCTCATCCTCACCAAAAAGCCTTGCCAAAAATGTTTCCTGTTTTGTTAATTTTAGCCATTCTGACTGGTGTGAAATGCCATCTCATAGTTTTGACTTATATTTCCCTGATGATTGATGTTGACCATCTTTTCATATGTCTTCTTTGGAAAAATACCTAATCATATCTTCTGCCCATTTCTTAAATGGATTGTTTTTTTGTGTTTTGAGTTGATAAGTTCTTTATAAATTTTGAACACTAACACTTTATCAGATGTCATTTGCAAATATCTTTCCCCATTCCAAAGTTTGACTTTTAGTTTTGTTGATTGTTTCTTTTGCTGTGCAGAAGCTTTTATCTTGAAGTTCCAATAGTTCATTTTGCTTTTGTTTCCCTTGCCTGTGGAGACATGTCTAGTAAGAAGTTGCTATGGCTGATGTCAAATTACTGCCTGTGTTCTCCTCTATGATTCTGACGGTTTCCTGTCTCACATTTAGGTCTATCATCCATTTTGAATTTATTTTTGTGTGTGCCAAGAGAAAGTGGTCTAGTTTCATTCTTCTGAATGTTGCTGTCCAGTTTTTCCAACACCATTTTTTGAAGAAGCTTTCTCTTTTCTATTGGATATTCTTCCCAGCTTTGTCGAAAATTAGTTTACCATATAGTTGTGGGTCCATTTCTGGGTTTTCTAGTCTGTTTCATTGATCTAAATGTCTGTTTCTGTGCCAGTACCGTACTGTCTTGACTACTATAGCTTTGTAATGTACCTTTAAGTCTGAAACTATGATGCCTCCGGCTTTGGTTTCTTTTTCAAGATTGCTTTGGCTATTTGAGGGTCTTTTGTGGTTCCATACAAATTTTAGGATTGTTTGTTGTAGCTCTGTGAAAAATGCTTTTGGTATTCTTTTATAAATAGGGATTGCATTAAATGTGTAGATTGCTTTGGGAAGTAAAGAAATTTTAATAATATTTGTTTTTCTAATCAGGAGTATAGAATGCTTTTTCCATTTCTTTGTTCCTCTTCAGTTTCTTTCATAAGTGTTCTATAGTTTTCAAAACACAGATCTTTTACCTATTTGATTAAATTTATTTCTAGATATCTTATGGTTTTTGATGTAGTTGTGAATGGGAGTGATTCCTTGATTTCTCTACTGTTTCATTATTGGTATATAGAAATGCAACAGATTTCTGTACATTCATTTTATATCCTGTGATTTTATTGAATTCATGTATCAGTTCTAGGGTATCATGTTGTCTGTGAATAGTGCATGTTTGACTTCCTTGCCAATCTGGATGCCTTTTACTTCTTTGTTGTCTGATTGCTAAGGCTAAGACTTCCAGTTCTATGCTAAATAACAATGGAGAGAGTGGACGTCCCTGTCTTGTTCCTGACTGTGGAGAGAAAGCTCTCAGTTGTTCTCCGTTGAGAATGGTATTAGCTGTGGGTCTTTTGTATATGACTTTTGTGATGTTGACTTACACTCCCTCTATCCTACTATATTGAGGGTTTTTATCAAGAATGGATGCTGTATTTTGTCAAATGCTTTTCCTGCTGTATTCAGAGGATCATATCGTTCTTAGCTTTTGTGTTGAATCCCATTGATTGATTTGTGACTATCGAACCATCCTTATAGCCTAGGAATAACTCCCACTTGGTTGTCGGGAATGATGCCTTTAATGTACTATTGGATTCAATTTGCCTGTATTTCTGCATCCATGTTCATCAGGGATATTTGCCTGTAATTCTCCTTTTTTATTTCCTCCAAGATTTTATTTATTTATTTGACAGAGAGAGTGAGAGAGAACAAGCAGGCAGAACAGCAGAGGGAGAGGGAGAAGCAGGCTCCTCACTGATCAGGGAACCTGATGCCAGGCTCAACATGACCTGAGCTGAAGGCAGTTGCTTAACCAGCTGAGCCACCCAGGCACCCTGTGATTCTCCTTTTTAGTGGGTCTTAGTCCGGTTTTGGAATCAAAGTAATGCTGGCTTCATAGAATGAGTTTTGAAGTTTTCCTTCCATTTCTGTTTTTTGGAATAGTTTGAGGAGAATAGATATTAAGGCTTCTTTAAGTGTCTGGTAGAATTCCCCTGTGAAGCCATCTGGCCCTGGACTTTTGTTTGTTGGGAGCTTTTTGATTACTGATTCAGTTTCTTTGCTGGTTATCAGTCTGTTCATATTTTCTACTTTTTTCCTGTTTCAGTTTTGGTAGTTTATGTGTTTTTAGCTTTGTCATATAATTTTTCATAATATTCTCTTATAATTGTGTTTCTGTAGTGATGGTTGTGACCTCACCTCTCTCTTCCGTGACTTTGATTCCCTTTCTGCTTTCTTTTTGATAAGTCTCGCTAGGGGTTTATCAATTTTAGTAATTCTTCCAAAGAACCAACTCCTACTTTCATTGATCTGTTCTACTGTTTTTAATTGTGTCTATTTTTTTATTTCTGCTCTAATATTCATTATTTCCTTTCTTTTGTTGGCTTTAGGCTTCACTTGCTCTTCCTTTTTTAGCTTCTTTAGGTGTAAGATTAGGTTATGTATTTGAGATGTATTTGAGATTTTTCTTGCTTCTTGAGGTAGACTGTGTTACTATAGTCTTCCCTTTTAGGACTGCTTTTGCTGCCTCCCAAAGGTTTCAGACTGTCATGTTTTCATTTGCATTTGTTTCCATGCATTTAAAAAAATTTCTTCTTTAATTTCCTGGTTAAACCATTCATTATTTTAGTAGGATGTTCTTTAACCTCCATGTATTTGTGGTCTTTCCAAATTTTTTCTTATGGTTGATTTCAAGTTTCATAGCATTGTGAAAATATGTTATGGTATGATCTCAATCTTTTTGTATTTATTAAGGCTTGATTTGCGACCCAGTATGTGATACATTCTGGAGAATGTCTATGTGTACTCGAAAAGAATGTGTATTCTACTGCTTTAGGATGAAATGTTCTGAATATATCTGATAAGTCCATCTGGTCCAGTGTGTCATTCAAAGGCCTTATTTCCTTGTTGATTTTCTGCTTAAATGATCTGTCCATTGCTCAGTGGGATGTTAAAGTCCCCTACTATTATTGAATTATGATCAATGAGTTTTTTTATGTTTGTTATTAATTGATTTATTTGCGTGCTCCCAAGTGGAGATATAAATATTTACAACTGTTAGGTCTTCTTGTTGGATAGACTCCTTTACTATGATATTTGCTCTTCTTCATCTTTTGTTATAGTCTTTGTTTTAAAATCTAGTTTGTCTGATATAAGTATGGCTACTCTGGCTTTCTTTTGATGTCCATTAGCATGATAAATGGTTCTCCATCCTCTCTCTTTTTTAAAAAATTTTTATTTATTTATTTGACAGAGAGAGAGAGAGAGAGCTCACAAGTAGGCAGAGAGGCAGGCAGAGAGAGAGAAGGGGAAGCAGGCTCCCTGCTGAGCAGAGAGCCCGATGTGGGGCTTGATCCCAGGACCCTGAGATCATGATCTGAGCTGAAGGCAGAGGCTTTAACCCACTGAGCCACCCACGCACCCCTCCTCCCTCTTTCAATCTGCAGGTGTCTTTAGGTTTAAAATTAGTCTCCTGTAGGCAGCATATAGATGGGTTTTGTTTTTTGTTTTTTGTTATTTGATCTAGTCTGATACCTATATCTTTTGATTGGAACATTTATTCCATTTACATCAGAGTGATTATTTATAGATATAAATTTAGTGCCACTGTATTACGTGTTAAGTCATCATTTCTGGAGATTTTTTTCTGTTCTTTTCTAATCTTTGTTGATTTTGGTCTTTCTTTCCCACTCAAAGAGTCCAGGGCTCTTTGTTCAGGGCTGGTTTAGTGTCATGAACTCTGTTACTTTTTGTTTTCTGGGGAACTCTCTATCTTTTCTTCTATTCTGAATGACAGTTTTGCTGGATAAAGTATTCTTGGTTGTGTATTTTTTCCATTCAGCACATTGCATATATCATGCCACTTTTGTCTGGACTGCCAAGTTTCTGTGGAGAGATCTGTTGGTAACCTAATTTGTCTTCCCTTCTACGTGAGGTATTTCTTTTCTCTTGCTGTTTTTAGTTTTTTTTTTTCTTATTAGTATTTTGCAAATTTTACTGTGATATGTCTTAGTGTTCTGCTTTTGTTGAATTTGATAGGCGTTGTCTGTGCCTCCTGGATTAGGATGTCTTTTTTTTTCCCCCCCAGATCAGGAAAGTTTTCAGCTATAATTTGCTCAACTAAACCTTTCCCCCCTTTCCTCTCTTCTTTTGGGACTCCTATGATATGAATAAAATCTCCCCTCATGTGTTCCAGGTGTTCCTCAGCCTTCACCCTGTCTGTGTCCCAGCCATCTGCCCATCTGGCAGCACAGTGCACCTGTGTTTTATCTCAGGCATACTGGCCGAGTTTCAAATCTCCAAACTTTAGAGACCCAGTGTGGTGCTCATCCATGCTGGTTCTTTGGGGGAGGGTCTCACCATACTTTGGCTGGTACCAGTTTGCCCCAGAAGGGTAGTTGTGGGAATGCACAACAGCTTGAAGTTTATGGTAAAGCTCACCAAATTCGTCATCTGGGTTAGCTGCCCTCAATAAGTGTCTCTACCCTTGTGCTATGGAATGGGGCAACACAATATGAGACCTACTGGCTCTTTTGTCCCCTGAAAGGTAGAACAACCTCTCCCAGATGCACTCCCAAGAGTGGGGAAACAGCTCTCCCAGTGCATCACTAGGGCTCCTCTGATCATGTAACTTCTCAGCCTCTGCCCTTCTTTTTCATAGAAGAACTGCTGTGCCCACCAGGCTCCACTGTGTCCACAGTGTGTGTTGGTTTTGGTCAGCAAACCTTGAGATGGCGAATGAAAGGACTGATTACTCCCAGCACCTTAGCAGGAGAAAGGAGAGGCCTGGGGGACCAGACGCCCTAGTGGTGAAAGGCCTCGAGCCAAGCTCTATCTCAGCTTTTTTTTTTTTTTAATTTTATTTATTGGACAGAGAGAAACACAGCGAGAGAGGGAACACAGCAGAGGGAATGGAAGCGGGAGAAGCAGGCTTCCTGCCGAGCAAGGAGCCCTATGTGGGGCTCCATCCCAGGACCCTGGGATCATGACCTGGGCGGAAGGCAGACGCTTAACGACTGAGCCACCCAGGCGCCCCGTCTGTCTCAGCTTTTATTGTGAGTTTAATTAATTACACCACATGCAAGCCAAGGAGTTTGTGAAGTACGTGACCACTACACGTGCCTGTATTTTAAGCATCTTCTCCCTGGAAGAGAACCTTGAGCTGCAGTAAGAATTTGGTTGCTTTTCGCCATGAAACTTCAAAGGAGGCCTAGTGTTCTTTGCCTTTCAATTAGTTTCATCCAGGGAGGCATATACAAGTCAGGTTTTATCTATCCAGGCACTGTGAATCCCCACAAGTGTGGATTTCTAAAACTTCAGTCTTTGAGCTCTGCTGGTTATAAAAACGCACAATAATCAGCCCCTCTTGTTTTCCCAGTCAATGGTTTTGGTTAGTGTTTTTCCTGTGCGATCCTTTGTGTGCTGCTTTGTCTGTCTCTCTCTCCCTCCCTGTCCTCTCTCCATGATCAGGGCTCCCTGTCCTCTGTAGCCCATGATTCTTTTCTTCTCCCAAATCACTTCTCTGTACTTTTTCCTTCCGTGATGTGGTCTCTTTTCTCCCTCTAGTTGTGCAGTTTGCTCTCCCAGTCCTCAGATCGTTTTCTTGGATGTTCAGAATGATTTAGTATTTATCTAGGTGTGTTTGAGGGACGGGGCAAGCATAAGTTCCTCCTACTAATCCACCATCTTAACTCCCAGCTAGCAGTAACTTCTTAAACAGGACTCAAAAGATTAACCATACAGGAAAATATGATAAATTGTACTATATTAAGATTTAAGAATTCTTTTCATAAATATGGAGAACATGAGCAAAGAAAGCTACAGAATTGATACTTACAATACTATCTAATAAAGCCTTTTATCCAGAATTGATATTTATTATACGCCAGTAACAAAAGACTACACAAACAAAAAATGGCCAAGATAGTTGAACATCACAAAAAATATTTAGAAGGCCAATAAACATCTGAAAAGGTGTTTAATCTTTTTGGTCTTGAGGGAAATGCAAATGGAAACTGCAAAATGATACCACTAATCCCCCACGAGCATGTCTAAAATGAAAAAAGATAATTTTAAATGTTAGCAAGGATGTAGAGCAAATGGAAATCTCACATATTGCTTTTTGAGAGCCTAAAAGGTATAAACACTTTGGAAAACATTTTGGAAATATCTGTTAAAGCGGAACAAATGTATACCCGATGATTTGGAAATTGTATGTCTAGGCCATGGCTGGTAAACTGAAGTCAGCTGTCAAATGTAGCCTGTGGCTTGTTTCTGCATGGCCTGTGAAGAAGAATGAGTTCACATTTTTAAAACTGAAAAGGAGAGGGAGGAGGAAGAGGAAGGAAGGAAGGAGTGTAGGAGGGTAAGAAACAAAAGAAGGGAAGGATCTTTGACAGTTTGTATGTGCGAACATTGTCTAAAACATTTACTATTTGGTCCTTTACAGGAAAGGTTTGCTGATCCCTGGTTTAGGCCCAATAACCAATAGGAAGCATATTTATGTTCACTTGCAGGACATGCACAGGGCTGTTCATAGCAGCACTATTTGAATATCTCCAACCTAGAACTCATCCAAATTTGTTCATCAGCAGTTGGATGATTAAAGAAATTGATAGGGGTGCCTGGGTGGCTCAGTCATTAAGTGGCTGCCTTCGGCTCAGGTCATGATCTCAGGGTCCTGGGATCGAGCCCCGCATCGGGCTCTCTGCTCAGCAGGAAGCCTGCTTCTCCCACTACCGTTCCCTCTGCTTGTGTTCCCTCTCTCGCTGTGTTTCTCTCTGTCAAATAAATAAAAAATCTTAAAAAAAAAAAAAAAAAAAGAAATTGATATTATGCACAACACAACGTATAGCATGAGAATGATTAACCTGTAATTGTATGGGATAATATGGTGGCTTTCCCATACACAGTGTGGAGAGAAGGAAGCTGGACACGAACAAGACACCCTGACTCAGTTTCCCTAATGTTCAAAAACAGGCGAAGTTGTTTGATGGTATTTTACGTCATGAAAGTGGTTACTTTTGGGGTCAGCAACTAGTAACTGGAAGGGGGTACAAAGAAATTATTTTATTTCTAAAAAGTTTTCTTGGATTATATTTTTAAATATTAGTTCTCCATTTCTGACCCTCTTTATTTGTCTCTGAATCACCTTTTCACTTTCTTGGTTGTTTTTCTGCCTTGCTTGAATGCCTTATTAAATTGTGAAGGTTATCTATTTTTCCTTGGGCATTCAGTGTCCCTTTCTGAGCTTGTTTTCATTTCTTTCCATAGTTCAGTCAACTTTTTTCTTTTTTTCCTCTTGTAGGTCCATTTTTGTTCTTAGTTTCTGATTTCAGGTAGTTTTTTTTAAAACTCTTCAAATGTTGATTTGACTATATTTATTCTTTTTAGAGAGTGGTTGTATTTTTCAGGGGACTTTTCATCAGTTAAGCTATGTTGGATCTGGTTTCCTGATTTTTTTGTTTTGTTTTCTGATTTTTTAGGAATAACTATGTAGTGTCATTTTTTTCTTCTTCCTTTTTCTGGTATTGGTGTAGTTTGTAAGATTTCTGGGTTTATGGTCTCTTTTGTGAGAATAGCAAGGTTTGGGTGGCCAATGTAAGGATTGTGTGTCCTCTGAATTTGTGGTTTTCTTTTTTGTCTTGTAGGAATTTAACTTTCTAATTTATTTCTTTATCCCTTAACCACCTGGTCCTAAAAGGCACCTTTTTTACTTCTTACCTTTTTTTCTCCATGATCAAGAGCAGTTCTTCAAATTATCCCCTTTTAAAGTCTTCTTTTCTTTTCTTTTCTTTTCTTTTCTTTTCTTTTCTTTTCTTTTCTTTTCTTTTCTTTTCTCTTTTTTCTTTTTCTTTTCCCTCCCTCCCTCCCTCCTTCCTTCCTTCCTTCCTTCCTTCCTTCCTTCCTTCCTTCCTTCCTTTTTTAAGATTTTATTTTTTTAAGTCATCTCTATACCTAACATGGGGCTCAGACCTACAACTCCAAGATCAAGAGTGGCACATTCTACCGACTGAGCCAGCCAGGCACCCCCAAGACCTTTTCCTATATAACATGCTCTGATCTACAGTGATATTGTCTTGGTATTTTCATACTTAGGATAGATTTACTCTTTTTAGGGGAGATTTTATATCAATTTTAAACTTGTTGCTAGCTTCCCTCTTCTCTCTTCTGTTTTATCTTGGTGAATACTTGCTCACCACAAAATCTTGCAGTGGGACGGGAGCATATGAGATTGCTTCCATGGATTTTTTTTTTCTTCTTCTTGTCAGGTTATGATGAAGTTGTACTTTTTGGATAATTTTTTTTCTCTTCTTGTACTTCTTTTGGATGATGTATTGGGAGATATAGTCCTTGGCAGCTTTCATTGTTTTCAGTTATCAAAAAGTTCTAGGGTCGCCTGGGTGGCTCAGTGCGTCAAAGCCTGTGCCTTCGGCTCAGGTCATGATCTCAGGGTCCTGGGATCAAGCCCTGCATCGGGCTCTCTGCTCAACAGGGAGCCTGCTTCCCCTTCTCTCTGCCTATTTGTGATCTCCCCCCGCCCCGGTCAAATAAATAAATAAATAATCATAAAAAAAAGTTCTATAATGTTTCCTCATGCTGGAACAAATGGGATTTTAAAGACATAATTTTCTCATAATTTGCTATTTTATTATTAATTTTTAAGGATTTATTTATGAGAGCATGTGTGCACGGAGTCGGGGCAGGGGCTAAGGTAGGGGAAGAGAGAATCTTAAACAGACTCTATTCTGAGTGTAGAGCCTGACATGGGGCTCAGTCCCACAACCCCAAGATCATGACCTGAGCTGAAACCAAGAGTTGGATGCTTAACCGACAGCACCACCCAGGTGCCCCAAATTTGCTATTTTATAGAAATACAATTTATTTTACTGTATTATATGACCTTGATGACTTTTGTTTATCCTGGTGCTTTTCTTATAGATTCCTTGGAATTTTCTTAATGTTGCTTTTCGATAAACATAATGTTATTTTTTCCTTTTGAAATCATGCGTGTTATTTTTGTCCTTTCCTTACTGCGCTGTCAAGACCCACATTGCAACGTGGGATTGAATTAGTGAGAGTGTACATTAGTCTTAAATGGACAGTATTTAGCCTTTAACTTTTATGTATAATGTTAACTGTTTATTTTTCATAAATGTCCTTACAGATTGAGGAACTTCTCGTCTGTCCCTAGTTAGTTGAAGTTTTTTTTTTTTATTTGTTTGTTTTAAATTATGACCAGATGTGTAGTTCTTCCAAAGACATGAATCTATTGAGCTGATTGTATAGATATTTTTTTACTTAATATCATTAATTCATATTGATTGGTTTTCAAATGCCAAACCAATCTTGCATTATGGGATAAACTCCATTTATGATGTGGTATCTTTTCACTATATTGCTGGGTTCAATTTGTTTAAAGTTTGTTAAGTATTTTTGCATTTATATTGATGAGAATATTTACCTGTAGTTTCTTAGTGTCTGGCTTGGTATCATCCTCAAGATTTGGGAAATACTTTTTCCTCTTCCATTTTCTGGAAGAGTTATGTAAAATTGGAATTATTTCCTAAATATTTGGTGGAATTTACCTATGAAGACATCTGGCCTGGCGTTTTCTTTGGCAGAGGGATTTTAACTACAAATTCTTTTTTTTTTTTTAAAGTAGGTATGAAGCTATTCAGGTTCACTAACTTCTCTTGAGGGAGTTAGTAGTTTGTGTCTTTTGAGGAATTTATTTCATTTAAGATGTTATTGACAGAAAGGTATTTATAATACTCGCTATTATCCTTTTACTCTAAAGGGTCTTTAGTGATAACCTCTCTTTAATTCTAAATATTGATAATTTGTGTTTTCTCTCTTGATTAGTCTGTCTTGGAGTTTGTCAGTTTTCATTGATCCTAGAAATAGCTTTTTGTTGTATTGATTTTCCTCTATTGTCCATTTGATATTTCATTAATTTCTGCTCTAATTTTTCTTTCATTTTGCTTGCTTATAGTTTAATTTACTTTTCTTCTAGTTACATAAGGTTGAAACTTAAATAAGTTGATAATCTTTTTTAATATAAACCTATGATGTTATAAATTTTCCTCTAGAAACTACTTTTCAGTAGTGGTTTTGTGATACTCTGTTTCCATATTTTTACTTTAAGCTGCCTATGTTGTATTTTAAGTACGTTTTTTATAGATAACACATTGTTAGGCTCTTTTTAATACAATTTGATAGTGTCTGCCATTAAATTAATGTGTTTAAGTCTTTTAAATTAAATGTTTTATCAATATGGTTGACTTAAATTTCCATCTGGTTACTTGTTTTCTCTTTTTCCCATCTGTTCTTTGTATCTGTTTACCTCTTTTTCTGCCTCCCTTTGAATTAATTGAACATATTTTATGCTTCATTTTATTTATTGGCCTATTGACTATATTACCTTCTTTTTATGCTTGCTCTTGGATTTCTCTTCATCTTTAACTTGTCACAGTCTACATTTAAGTGATATTATAACTTTATAGTAGTGTAGGAGCCTTATTACTTTTAAATATGTTATAAATTACATAGTATACTTTATAGCTTTTGCTCTAAATGGCAATTTATCTTTTAAGTATGTTTTTAAAATACAAAAAGAAACTTTATCATCAAGCAGAATGGAGTAACAGTGAGTGGGGTGACCGACTATCCTGGAGTGTGTCCAGGACTGAAGGCTTCCTTGAGATGTGGGACTTTCAGTACAAACACCAGTATAGTCCTGGGCAAACTGGGATGACTGGTTACTCTAAAAATAACCCAATTTAATTGCCCCTACTTGAAACAATTAAGTGGGACAAAAATGAAGACGTGTCTTCATTTTAAGTCTTCAGTCTTCACTTAAGACGTGAAGAACACATCTTAAGATATTGGACAGACATCAAAAGTTAATGATCCTTCAGATATAGGAAAGGAATCAGGTGAGCCTTACCACTGTTCCCGGTTAGTGCTGGAAGCAAGTTTGCATGAGGTGGTGCAGTCAGGGAACACAAGCAGAGTCTGGTTAGCCTGAGTTGGAAAGATGGAACTGGGACTCTGGGGAGGGGAGGCTAAGGTGGCTAGCTGTTAAAAGAAGAGAGTTGAACAGAGAGAGAATTGTGGAAAACTGCAGAGGTGTATCCTCTCAATATCCAGCCAAAAAAAGTGCAACATTGTAGAAAACTACTTGAGTTCTGCAGAAATAATTACTTGAGTGGAATAAAAGGAATAGTCACCAAATAGCATATAGTACTGAGAATTGCCTGGGCATTATTCGTTAGATATCTGGTAGAGTAGAAGAATTTGCTTTATTTAATATGGCAAAATTATCATGACGAAATGCTGCAATGGTCCTGTGTAACATGGCCAGAGGATCAAACTGTCTCAATTAACTTAGCCAAATTCCAGAACAAAGCTAAAGAATATAGGAATACAAAAAGTTTCCAGCACACAAAATTTAATATTTGAAATTTACTATGTTTGACTTCCAATAAAAAAATTAGCATGTATGCAAAGATTAGGAAAACCTTGACCGCTACTGAAAAAGAAAAAAAAAATCAATAGAAACCAACTTAGAAATTAAATAGACATGAAAAGTAGACAAGGATATTGAAACAATGATTATGAAGATATATCATATATTAAAAACTAAACTTTTGAGCATTAAGTAGAGTCACAGAAAACAAAAGAAAACAAAAAAACAAGTAGAATTTATAGAGATGAAAAATATTCAGAGATGAAAAATGAATGGTATTAATATCAAATTAGACACTGTAAAGATAAAGATTGGTACACTCAAAGACAGATAATAGGAAGTACCCAAATGAAGCAGAGAAGGAAGAGTAACTGAAGCAAAATGAACAGCATAGCAATGAGCGGTGGAGCCATGAGGCCCAATATTTTTGTAATTAGATACTCTGAATGAGGGGAGAGAGAAAGGGCTTAGAAAAATCAGAAAAAAAATAATGGCAAAATTTTTCTAAATTTGATAAAATCTGTAAATCCAAAGAGGTAGGAATGTCAATAAATGTTAAGCACAAGAAAGATGAGGAAGTCACTATCAATGCCCATAATAATAGAATTGCTGAAAGCCAGTGATAAAAAGATAAAAGCAGCCCAGAGAGAAATAAGGCTCAGTCTGTATTGGGGAACAAAGATAAGTTTGAACCAGATTTCTCATCAGAAAAAATAAAAGTCAGAAAACAGTGGAGCAACAGAAAGGCAGCATCTTTAAAATGGCAAAAGAAAAAAGTTAACTTGGAATTCTTTACTTAATGATATATCTAAAAAAAATAAGGGTCAAAGGAAGACTCTTTCAAAGTTACAAAAACTCGAAAACTCATTATTAGTGCACCTGCTATATAAGAAGTGTTAAGAAATCTTAAGTTTTTCATTGAGAAGAGTAATTTCCAGATATAAATCTGATCTACACGAAGAAATGAGGAACAAAGGACATGGTAGCACTGTGGGTAAAGACTTTTTTCCCTAAAACTTCCATATCTAAAAAAGGCAGTTAGTGTTTTAAGGCAGAAATGACAACAGTGTATTTGGAGTTTAATTTTTATGTGGAAGTGTGACAATAATAGCCCAAAGGCCAAGGAAAGATTATTGGAAGTCAATTGTTGTAAGGTTTTTTTTCCCAATATGTGAAGTGGTATATCACTTGAACTTAGACTTAATTTGTAGATTTATATCCTAAACCCTCAAACAACTACTAAAATGACAGAGTCATAGCCAAGGAAGTAGATAAAATAAATGAGGACAAGATAAGGGAAAAAGAGCCATATAGGATCACTTCATAAAGATACATAGGTGAGTTCATCAAGAGGGCATACATTCCTAAGCATTTCTACCTAATAATAGATATTCAAAATACGTGAAGGTTCAATGTGATAAGAATTCTCTTGATTTCCAGAGACAATGTAGGTCACCACTTTCTACTTTGAGAGAAGTAGCTGCCATCACATCAGTTTGTTCATTTTTCTTTCACTGCTTTATTTTGAGTGTATTAGTTTTCTATTGCAGCATAACAAATTACCACAAACTCAGAGGCCTAAACAATACACAATTATATTAGCTCTTGGATATGGCCTGGTTGGCTTCTCTGCTCAAAGTCTCAAAGGCTGAAATCAAGGTGTCAGTCAGGCTGAGTCTTTGGAAGCTCTGGAGAAGAATGTGCTTCCAAACTCATCCAGATTCTTCTCAGAATGCAGTTCCTTGCAGTTGTATAATTAAGTGCCTATTTTTTCACTGGCTATCGGTAGTAAACCACTTCAGCTGCTAAAACATGCTCACATTCTTTGCCACTTGTCCCCCTCCATCACTACAATTAGCAACATCGTCTCAAAAGCTCAAATGGCTTCTCTCACTTTGAATCTCTTATTTCCAGTAGAGACCAATTCCTTTTAAAGGATCTTTTGATTGAGTTCAATCAGAATGAGTGTCCTTTCTTAAAGTCAACTATGCCATGTAATACAACCTGATCATCAGATTAGGTTGATGACCCTTCTATCATGTATACAAATTCCTACCACACTCAAGAAGAGGCCAATAGCGTTGGATTAAAAAACTGAGTACTGTAACCTGGTTTCATTGACACCAAAGATTAACCACCGAACCATACAGTTTACCCATTTGAAGTATATAACTCAATGAGTTTTTAGTGTATTCAGAGTTGTGCAACCATCACCACAATCAATTTAAAAGAAATTTTATCATCCCCAGAAGAAAACGTATACTTATCAGCAGTCACTGACTATTAAGCCCCCACCTACCCTTGTCAGCTATAGACTATCTTTATATCTTTATTGGATTTGTGTATCCATTATGTATCTCTAGTCTTTATATCTCTATGGATTTACGTATTCTGGACATTTTAAGTAAATTGAATCACAGTGGTAGTCTGTTGAGACTGGTTTCTTTCACATTCCATAATGTTTTCAAATTTTATCCATGTTGCAGCATGTAGCAGTACTTTATTTCTTTATATTAGCAAATAATAACAAGATGGGATCAAGAGGGAGACAAACCATAAGAGACTCCTAAACTCATGAAACAAACTGAGAGTTCCTGGCGGGTAGGGGTTAGGGATAGGGTGGCTGGGTTATGGACATTGGGAGGGTATGTGCTATGGTAAGTGCTGTGAAATGTGTTAGCCTGACGATTCACAGGCATGTACCCTGGGGCAAATAACACATTATAGGTTAATAAAAAACAAAAACAAAACCAAATAATATTGAATTTTATGAATATACCACAATTTGTTTATTCAGTTATCACCTGATGGACATTTGGGTCTTTACAATTTGGGGCCTTTTGAATAATGGTTCCATGGACATTCATGTAAGAATTTATGTGTGGACCTATTTTCATCACTTTTGGAATGGTTTATCTTTACTAGATACAATTACTTTAGGTTGAATAGGGACTACATCAAACCTTTTGAGGAACTGCCAAACTGTTTCAACTGCTGCTGTGTTATTTTACATTCCCACTGACAGTTCACAAGGGGTTCTAATTACTCTAGATCTTTGCCAACACTGGTTATTTCATGTTATTTGATTATAGTTATCCTGGTTGGTGTGAGGTGGTATCTCATTGCAGTTTTGATATGCAGTTTCCAAATGGGTATGATTTTGACCATCTTTTCACGTGTCGACATGTTGGCTGTTTCCCTCTTCAGAGAAATGTCCATAATATTTTTTGCCCATTATTTAATTGGGGTATTTGTCTTTTTATTATTGAACTATAAGAGTTCTTTATATACTATAAATATAAGTCCTTTATCAAAGATTGATTTGCAAATATATTTTCTACTCTTTGGATTGTCCTTTCATTTTCTTGATAATGTCCTCTGTTGCACACACACAAAAAATGTTTTTAAAGATTTTATTTATGTATTTGACAGAAAGGGTGAGCACAAGCAGTGGAAGTGGCATACAAGGGATAGGGGAAGCAGGCTCCCCATAGAGCAAGGAGCCCGATGCAGGGCTTGATCCCAGGACCCTGGGATCATAACCTGAGCTGAAGGCAGACGCTTAACTGACTTAGCCACCCAGGCATCCCTGTTGCACAAAAGTTTTAAATTTTGAGGATGGCTTGTTTTTCTTTTTCTCTTTCTTTCTTTCTTTTTTTTTTTTTTTTTTTTTTTTGCTTTTGGTGTCTTATCTGGGAAACCATGCAAAATATAATAATATAAGATCCCAAGGATTTACTCCTATGTTTTCCTCTAAGAATTTAATAATTTAAGCTATTACGTTTAGGTTTTTGATCTATTTTGAGTTAATTTGTGTATGTTATGAGATACGGATCCAACTTAATTCTTGAACACATGTTTATCCAGCTGTCCAAGCACCATTTGTTGAAAGACTACATTTTTCCTGTTGAATTTATTTTTTATTTTGTGTGTTTTATTTTTCATCTTTTAAAATGGTGTTTTAGTGATTTCTGTATTTTCCCTTTCTCTCCTTTTTATGTTCACATTTTATTCTATATTCTTGAACATATAAAGCTTATTTATTTATTTATAGAAAGAGCAAGAGAATGAGAATAACGGCAAAAGGAGAAGGAGATAGAATCTTAAGCAGACTTCATGCCCAGTACAGAGTTGATGTGGGGCTTGATTTCAAGGCCCTGAGATCATGACCTGAGCTGAAATCAAGAGTAGACACTTACCTGACTCAGCTACTCAGGGACCCCAGTAAAACATACTTTTAATAGCTGTTTTAAAAATCATTCTGTGCTCATTCCATTGTGTGTGATGTTTTCTTGTTTGTTCTATTGATTTTTTTGTTTGTTTTACTGATTAAGGAGCAGATGTTCCAGCTTGGTTATTTTTTTGTGGTATTTTAAACTGAATTTCTGCAGTTTTATTATATAATTTTGTTCTATTTCTTTTAGTGTATTGTACTTTATTCTGGCATTCAGTTATGTTATTTAGAATCTGTATGATCATTTCAAGATTTTTGTTTTTGGGTTTTTTTTGTTTGTTTGTTTGTTTGTTTTAAGGTTGTGTACATAGCAGTGCTAAGTTCAGGGCTAATTTATTTCCACTGCTAAGTCAGTGTCTTTCTGTGGTCTCTATAGAGTACGCTTTGTATTAAGAGATTTCTCCACTCTAGTTGGAATACAAAGTATTCCAGTCCTATGTGAACTACTGGCATTATTTGACTTAGTGTCTTCTGGTGGTACTTTCTTTAACTTCGTGGAGTTTCACACTCCGTGTTCAATCATTATTCAGCCAAAGATTTAAGAAAACTCCTCAGCAGATTGATATGTGTAGCTCTCTTTCTTCTTACGTTTTGCCCCTAGATTCTAGCCACTGTGGTCTCCCCAGTCTTTGATCTTTGCTTTCTCAGCTAAATGACTCTCTGGCCTTGGTTTGGGTTTGCCTCCCTGGGCTGCTTCCTTAAATTTGTCTCCAGGTAGCAAGCCAGGGGAGTCATAAGCTCATGTTTCCATTTTTCTCAGATGATGTTCTTGAGCTGCCTGTTATTTGAAAGTAGTTGTTTCATATATTCTGTTTCATGTTTGTTGTTTACAAGTGGAGGTCAATTCTTAGAGTGGTTAATGCTTCATGGGCAGAAGTAGAAGTCTTCTGTCTGTCTGTTTTTATCTACAGTAATGAATCTCTTATAAACAACATATAGGTCTTGCTTTTTTTGTTTTGTTTTGTTTTTTAAATCTAGTCTGACAATCTCTGCCTTTTATCAGAGTGTTTAGTCAATTTAGATTTAATATAATACTAGTATAATTGAGTTTTAGTTCTACCATCATGGTATTTGTTTTTAAAATTTCCTTTATTTTTTCTTCTGTTGTTCTTCCTTTTGCCTTTTTTGGATTAATTGAGTGTTTTTAAAGTCCATTTTTATCACTTTTATTGGATTTTTAGCTATACTTCTTTTGTGTTTTTTTTAGTGACTGCTGTAGTGATTGTAATAGTCATCTTTATCTTATCACAGTCTACCTTGAATCAATATTATACTACTTCATGTATAAGGTAAGAATATTACAATAGTGTAATTCCATTTGCTCTTTTTCTGTCTTTTGTGTAATTATTGCCATATATTTTACTTCTGTATATGTTATTAACCACACAATGCATTATTAGTTTTTGCTTTAAACAGATGATTTTCTTATAAAGAAATCATGATAAGAAAAAGATCCTTTTACTAACCCATGTAGTGTTCATTTTTTCTGTGATTTTCATTTTTTCCTGTGGATCTGAATTTACTTCTGCTGTATTTCTTTAGCTTCATGAACACTTTATTTAACATTTATAAAAATACTGTTTCTCAATTGTGGCTATAAATGATGTTTGCTTTCATTACCTGAAAAATGTTTTTATTGTATAATTACATGTCTTTATATTTGAAGGATATTTTTATTGGAAATAGCATTCTAAGTTGACAGATACATTTTTTCCCCCAATAATTTGAGGATGTAATTTCCTTTTCTTCTGGCTTCTAATGCTTCTCTTAAGAATTCCTTTATCAGTTTTATTGTTTGTTTTTTGAAAGTAGTATTTTTTTAAATCTCTCTCTGGCTTTTTTAAATAGATTTTTTCTTACTTTTTGAATATTAGCAGTTTTAATATGATGTACCTAAGCATCAGTTTTATTTTTTATTGTGATTGTGAATTATATGGTTTATTTACTCTGTAGCTTGATTTTTTTCATCATTTTGTACAGTTTTCTGCCATTATCTCTTCAAATATTGTGTCTGTCCCATTATGTCACTTTGTCTTCTATTTCTAGGAGTTTGCTTTACTTATGTTGGGCTTTTTCACTATGTACATAATTTTTCTTACTGTTCTTTGTATTTTATTTTCTTGCATCTCCTTTGATCTGTGTCTTAATTCACTGATTCTGTATATATTTCCAGTTTTCTGTTAAACTTATGTTTCAGTTGTTTATTACTATTTAACCTAGTACCCCAAGCTCACAGTATTAAAGCAGTTTTATTCGTGATTTTACATCGTCTCTTTTCTTGTTGAATTCTGCTAGGCAGTTCTGTCAGTCTCTCTTGGATTGATTGATTGATGGATGGATTGATTGATTTTTTAATGTGACTATAGTCATCCGGCTTCTTGACTTGCTTTGGCTGGTCTCAAAATGTTTCCCTCACATATCTATTACTTTGAGCTGGCTGGTTGGTCTAGGGGTCCTCTACTATGGATGACTTTTTTCTGCTGTCCTATCATCTTCCAGTTTTATAGACTGTGCTCTATATATGTTATTCCTATAATTCTAAGTAGAGAGCAGAGTATGTATGCTTCTT
Organism: Procyon lotor; assembly: GCA_028646535.1. Lineage (NCBI taxonomy): Eukaryota > Metazoa > Chordata > Mammalia > Carnivora > Procyonidae > Procyon > Procyon lotor. The sequence continues at coordinate 58,099,068 of CM053617.1, forward strand.
GAGGCCTAAGCTTAGAATTTGTATACTATCACTTCTTCATTCTATTTTTTGAGAAAGTCTTGATGCCAATCCATGTCCAAAGAATGGGAGAAAAATCCTACTTTTTTGGTGAGAGGAAAGATAAAATAATGTTATGAAGGTTGCACATAACTGTTATGGGAAGAATTTGTGTCAATTATTTTTCAGCTCATCTACTTAAGTTTGTTGATTGACATATAACTCATATGATGTAAAATCTTCCGTGTTATAGTGTATAATTCAGTGGTTTGCAGTATAATCAGTAGGTGTGTAACTATCCCCAGAATATAGTTCCAGAATAATTTAATTACCCCAAAATAAAACCATATACCCTTTAATAGTCACTTCCTAGTCTTCCTTCTCTTGGAACTCAAAAACCACTAATATACTTTATTTCTCTATGAATTTGTTTATTCTGGATATTTAAATGTCATTTAAATGTACTGTTTTTAGAATATTCCCTTGATACTTAATGTAGTTTTTTGAGAATTACTGTAAAATTATGTAAGAAATAGTATAGAGGATCATAGGGGAGGGGAGGGAAAACTGGGAAGAAATCAGAGAAGGAGACAAATCATGAGAGAGTCTTGACTCTAGGAAATAAACAGGTTTGCTGGAGGGAAGTGGCTGTGAGGATGGTGTAGCTTGGGTGATGGGCATTAAGGAGGCACATGAATTAATGAGCACTGGGTGTTATGTGCAGCTGAAGAATGAATCACTGAACTCTACCTCTGAAACTAATAATACATTACATGTTGGCTAATTGAATTTAAATAAAAAATTAATAAAAACAACCTAGCATCAAAAATTATAAAATACATAGGAGTAAACTTAATGAGACAAAAGACTTGTAAAAAAATTAAAAATAAAATTGTATTATAAGAGAAAAAAAAGTATTTATATTAGAGAGAGAAGTGGGGGAGGGGAAGAGGGAGAAAGAGAGAATCCTAAGCCGACTCCACACTGAGTGTGGAGCCTGACTGGGGGCTTGATCTAGGATCATGACCTAAGCTGAAACCGAGAGTTGGTTGCTTAACCATCTGAGCTACCCAGGTGCCCTGACTTCAGTTCTTTTAAATTTTTGAGGTCTGTTTTATGACCTGGTATGTGGTGTATCAATGGGGAATGTTTTAGGTGTACTTTTGAAGAATGTATATTCTGCTGCTGTTGCTTAGATTCTTCCATTTGTGTTTGTTTGGTCTAGTTGGTTTATAGTGTTCAAGTCTTTTCTTCCCTGCTGATCTACCTTCTAGTTGCTTTATTCATTGTTGAAAGTATTAAACTTTTTTATTTTGTTGAAATGTGTATTTATTTTTTAATTTCTGTCAGTGTTTCCTCATGCATTTTGAAAATCATTAGTAGGTGCATGTATATTTACAGTTTTTATATGTCCTTCATGGACTGTCCTTTATTGTTACAAAATGTCCCTCTTTATCTCTAGGAAAATTTTTAAAAGGATCTGAAATTTGTAGAGCTACTGCAACTTTCTTATGGTTGCAGTTTGTATGTTAATATCTTTTTTCATTCACTCACTTTCAGTATATTTAATCTTTAGGTGTGTCTCCTAGAAGCAGTACCCAATTAGATCTTAATTTTAATCCAGTCTGTCAATCTTTTCATGTTTTTTGTACTTAGAATTATGCTTCTTCAATATGTAGATAATATTATTATCAAATTAGGGAAGTTTTCGGAATTACTTCTTCGAGTAAATTTTAGCCTTCTCTCTCTCTTTCATCCTTTCAACACTCCCATTTACACATAGGCTTGAGTACTTGATGGTTTCCCACATTTATCTGAGGTTTTGTTCACTTTTCTCCATTCTTTTTTCTCTGTGCGTACATAGTTTCTATTGACCTATTAATTTTCTCTTCTGTCAGTATTAATCTACTGTTGAGTCCCTCTAGTGTATTTTTTATTTTAGTTATTAAACTATTCTACTAATTAATTGTTATTCACTTTTTAAAAATTTGTTTTTACTGTTCTCTATTTGATTAGATAGTGTCATCATGCCTACTTTTACTTCTTTTATTCTTTGCTTTTATTTTGAATATTTTCATTGTCTTCTATCTTTTTTTTTAATTTTTATTAACATATAATGTATTATTTGCCCCAGGGCAAATACCCCAGGTATACATGTCTGTGAATCATCACGCTTACACATTTCACAGCACATACCCTCCCCAATGTCCACAACCCAGCCACCCTAGTCCTACCCCCTGCCTCCCAGCCACCCTTAGTTCATTTCGTGAGTCTAGGAATCTCTTATGGTTTGTCTCCCCCCCCATCCCTTCCTGTTTCATTTCTCTCCCCCACTCCTTCAAACTCCCACCTTGCCTCTCAAATTCCTCAAATTCTTCATATCAGAAAGATCATGTGATAATTGTCTTTCTCTGACTGACTTATTTCGCTTAGCATAATACCCTCCAGTTCCATCCATGTCGTTGCAAATGGCCAGATTTCGTTTCTCTTGATGGCTGCATAGTATTCCATTTTGTGTGTGTGTGTGTGTGTGTGTGTGTGTGTGTGTGTATTATATATACCACATCTTTATCCATTCATCTGTTGATGGACATCTAGGGTCTTTCCATAGTTTGGTTATTGTGGACATTATTTTCATTGTCTTCTAATTGTCCTATGAGTCTAGTTCTTGGGCTATCAATTCTCACTTTTATTATCTCTCTCTTTTTTTCTTCTGAGTCCTCTTTTTGATGCTTTGTAAATATTCTCTTTGAGGTTTAACTCTGTGTTTTTGTTTGTTTGCTTGTCTCCCACTCCCCTGCATGTCAGAGGTTTGCAAAGCAAGGCCTCAAGGCCAGACCTGGTCCCTTGTCCATTTTTTTTTAAGTTAAGTTTTACTGGAATGCAAATTTGCTCAACTGTTCATATATTGCTTATGGTTGCTTTTGCACTATAATGCACTGTAATGGCAGAGGTGAGTAATTGTGATAAAAATTATACCATCAGCAATCCTAAAGTAGTTACCATCTAGCCCTTTACAGAAAAACAAATTTTCTCAGTGTGTGTTCTGTGTTGTATTTGTATGAGTTTTTAGAAGTATTTCCATGGGCCATTTACATCTGATTTTAAAAAGTGTATGAGGCTTTTCTTTTTTTTTTAGTATATGTGCTGCCGAAGTGAGCACGAGGCTTTTCTTGAGTACAGAACAGATTTTACATCGTTTGATGTTGGAGTTTCTCTACCATGTGGACAATGTAAATTTCACCTAACAGATATGTCTGGCATAGGCTTAAAGTTCTCACAAGAGGCTTTTTTTTTTTTTTTTAATACACATAATACATTGTCCTTAAGGTTCTTTTCAGCTACTTTGGGCTTGTGATGTGCTTTTCTACCCCACAGATAGGGGCTGCAATTGGAGGCTTCAAGCATTATAAATATGGTTCAGTTTCACTGTCTTCCTTGGGGATGCCAGAGATCACATCATCTGGCCATGTTCGGTTTTCAAACCCATATCTTCTTATTCTTGTTTTTCTATCCTATGTACAGTGAAATTCTGTTACTACCTCAAGATTCGCTAACATTCTCGTTTTGAATCCCAGCTCTGATTTCTAGCATCTGATAATCCTTTTTGTTTTAAGATAGGGTATATGTTAAAAAGTGTTTTGAGTAAATTTTCTGTGTATACATTTTTTTGAATTTTATTGAGAATGTCAAGCAGATATTTTTAAATGTTTTACATCTGTTTTAGAGAGCACATATTTTTCAAAACAATGCACTTTATTTGCATATCAAATGCTGAGTTTCCATAATGTTTTCTTTCTTTTCTTTCTTTCTTTCTTTTTTATCTGTCTGTGTATCCATAGATAAGGAACCATCTGGGCTGGTTTTAAAATTTAGACAAAACAGTACGGATGGCTTCTCTTTAGCTTTATTCATGTTCCTCAGCCAGGTTGTTATTAGAACATTTCAAGTAACAATGTATCCTGGAAGAACTATTAGGTGTAGTTTCTATTACTCATTGCTTCAGCACCCTGATGCTAGTAGGACTAAAACATAATCATAGGTTTATTGTATATCTTTTTCTTGTCTGTGTTTGCTACAGCCATTATGCTTGGGTTGCACTTAGTGTAACATAACTTTCTTTTTTGCCATTGTTACCATGCTAGTTACAAGCTAGGACAATGACCACCCCCCTCCCCCCACCATTTTTCCCCCCTCAGAAATTTTGTCTGCAATTAGATCTAAATTGTATCAGCTTTTTGGGTGGCATATTCATTACCTTAAACATTAGACTTCCCTGTATCACACTTTCCATGAGCTATATGGCATCATGCCAATAATATGCTTTGTGATTGCCCTATGGCTCAGAAATGCCTTCTCAACTTCTCATTTTCAGGAGGAGACAGTGAGTGGTATTATGCCAGGGATCCTCTTTTAATTTCCAGAGATAGTGTAGTTTACTACTTTCTAGTTTAATTTGTATCATTGTTACCATACCCAAATTCCTGTAGTTGCTGGCAAGTTTCCTTCTTATTTTAGTGGTAAGCTAACAGGAGGATATTAGATGTGATTACTGAATTTAGACATCTTATTCAGAAGTTAAATCATTTGTTTTTCTGATGAAAATGTGTTGACAGGAGATATAAAATACATACAGTAACCCATTTCTTACTTTAACTTTTTCAGGTAATGCTTTACATGTAGTGGGCACTCAATAAATTTTGTTTTTACCTGACTGAATTAATTAGTAGTATCACGTAATAAAATTTCTATGAAACAACAACAAACTTTTAAACGTATTAAAAAAATCAAAGTTAACATTTTTTATTATAGAACTGATAATGAACTTATAGAAAATAGATGATGCAAAAAAATCTTAATAAACTAAGATAACCTATATTAACTTTTCCATATGCATACTTATACATTTTTATTTTTTAAACTTTGTTTTTACTTTTATTTATTTTTTAAATTCAATTAATTAACATAAAATATTGTCTGTTTCAGGAGTACAAGTCTGTGATTCATCAGTCTTATATAATATTCCATGCTCATTTTACCACATACCCTCCTCAGCGATCACCCAGTTACCCCAACCCCCTTCCCTCTCCCCTCCAGCAGCTCTCACTTTGTTTCCTAAGATTAAGAGTCTTATGGTTTGTCTCCCTATTTTTATTTTTTTAAAGATTTGTTTATTTATTTTAGAGAGAGCAAACGGGGAGGGGCCGAGGGGGAGGGAGGGAGAGGGAGAGAAGGAGGTTCCTGCTGAGCATGGAGCATTATGCTGGGCTGGATCTCAGGATTTTGAGATTATGACCTGAGCTGAAATCAAGAGTCAGTCAGATGCTTAACCAACTGAGCCACCCAGGCATCCTGTACTTATACATTTTAAAACAAAATTGTTGTCATTCTAAATATCATGTTTTGTATCTTGATTTCACTTAAATTATCCTGAACATTTTTCCTTGATCTAAATTTCTTCCTCATTGTGTAATAATGTAATATAAAATGTGAAAACTATAATTTTCCTCAGTTTTATAAAGAGGATGATGAAGATTATTTAGCATTTTCCCATGATGACTTTATATTATTTTTATACTGTCTTAGAATAGAGTTATGGCTCTGAAAATTTCGATAAAGTATAGGTGCTTAGTTTTTACTGTTCTTGCCTTTGTATTGCTCTACCTTTTGATGTTAGCTCTTGTGGATGACCCTATCTTATTCTCTTAGGATTTCCCAATCACTTTCAAATTTTCTGCATACAAGAACTATGGTATTTAATGTCTGGTCTTCTGATTCATACTTTCTGTTTGTGTGTTTGTTTCTGCTGTTGATTAGCTGTGTGACTTTGGATGGTTGCTTAACCCAGGCTTCCTTTGTGTGGTACATAAACAATGAATCTTGGAACACTGAAAAAATAAAATAAGTCTTAGAAATGGCCCCAATGTAGTCCCTTCCATATAGAATTATTATGAGGATTAAATGATATAATTTAGGTCTACCACCTGGTGTACTATCTGGCAATGGAGTGGTATTTATATATTTTAAAACTGATGAAATATGTACACTGACTACTCAGAATAGAGTCTGGCCCCAACAATTGGAATTGATTGACTGGTGGCTTCTCTAGCTAGAGTAAGAGGAAGCTCAATTAAATGCTATCTTAGTTGTAATCATGATGAAAATGATTATGAGGGTGGCAATGATGATGGTGTTTGGACAAGCAGTTACAAAACTAAGTCATTATGCTCCAAATAGGCACAAAAGGCATGAGCTTTCATATATGAACTTTATCTCTCATCTGAAATTCTGTTGTAAAATTAATACCAGAACTTACTAAGTCTTATATTATGAACATATAAAAAAGCCTCATGCTTTAAATGTGATTTTGTTTAGTTCACATTCAAATAGAATTTTGACTAAGCTTTGGAACTTTTCTTATCCAAAGAAGATAAGATAATTTGCTTTTATGCAAATTAATTTAGAAGTGCTATTTTTGTTAATCATACATGGAGTTTTTTGAAGTAAATACCTCTAGCCACATAATTTTCTATATTTGTTGATCATTTGTTATTGTGTGTAAATATAAGATGCAATTTAACATCCTTTATCAAAGCTATATTATTAATTCTTGTGTTTATATAACTTAATAGATATAATATTCATGTGACTCTTTAAGGAATGTGTTAAAAAGTATTCCTTTTTGGGGTACCAGGGTGGTTCAGTCACTTAAGTGTCCGACTCTTGATTTTATCTCAGGTCATGATGTCAGGGTTGTGAGATGGGGCCCCGTATTGGGCTCTGTGCTGAGCGTTGAGCCTGCTTAAGATTCTCTCCCTCATTCTGCTGCCCCTCAACCCTGCTCATGCACATGCTCTCTCTCATAGCTATGTTATGTTTAACTTTATCTCTTTCCCCTACATTTTATTGAATGTACAACTAAATTTCAACACAATTTATTGTATATATTGTCCTGCATTAATATTTTGAACCACATATGTTACACATGAAAAAATAAAACTTGGGAAATGTCCTTTGGCCTTTGCTACCATTCAGATTTATAAAATAAATTGTCTTGATAGCTATTATACTTGCTATGCTTTTGTAGATATTTATAGTATTTTTTACTCTTTTCTTTAGCTTGCCAGTGTAATGGACATAGCACTTGCATCAATAACAACGTGTGTGAACAGTGTAAAAATCTTACCACAGGAAAGCAGTGTCAAGACTGCATGCCAGGTTATTATGGGGATCCGACTAATGGAGGACAGTGCACAGGTAAGTATTTTGTCTTTCACTTCAGTATATTTTTATTACAGAAAAGAAAATTGAGAAAGATACACCTCTTGTGGAAAATATATTTTATAAAAGAAAATGTTTTCCATTAAGTTTCAATATTTTTAGAAGGTAGTATTTATTCATTAGAGGCTATGTGAACTATAACAATTCTGTGATACACTTTAAAAAGTTTTTTCTTGCTGAAAAGTTAATACATGTTTATTATAGGAAATTTAGCAAATGCAGACACATTAAAAATCACCTATAGTCTCACTATTCAAAAATAATCACTGATTGTTTTTTTAATAATAGTAAGTCATTGTTCTGACTTTAGATATAAGAAATAATTAAAGGTTTTGTGTATGCCTTATATCAAAGATAAGCTTTTTTGGGTTTGGAATCAATCCTGGGCTGAAATCCACCCCCACTGCCTCTGTTCATGAGTATGGTCATAACCGCTCAACTTCTCAGGGCCTCATTGTACTCATATGTAAAAGGGAGATGGTAAAGATCAAATGAGATCATATATAATAGAGGCACACGTAAGGGAATTGAAGCACATTAAAAGAGCATTTGAAGTGCTATTCTCACCACTTTTTTTTTTGTTGTTCACTAAACTCTTTTCTCTTTCTTCCTCTATATCCTCCTGCTTTTTCCACTTACTTTTTAGGGAATTTTTAGATTTTCTTTTAAAAATTTCCTTCTAAATTATAATCTTATAGTAATCCTTTTTTACCTCTAGGTTGGTCCTTGTCCCTTATGTTTTTAATCTTCTCTTTCTGCTTGGAGGTTGCCCATACAGTACCCACAGACAAGCCTCCGTTGTTGGCTATGAAAAGATGAAGATTGTATTAAACAGGGAGCTGGCCCAGGGCCTGGCCTAGATAAGGATATTACTACTGCTTGCATATTGTGAATAATGCTGCTGTGAACCTTACTGCACAAGCCTTTGTTTGAATATTGGTTTTTAGTTCTTTTGTGCATAAACTAGGAGAGGCATTGTGGTAATTCTGTGTTTAATTTTTTGAGGAATTGCCAGATTGTTCAAGTTGTTTTCCATAGTGGCTACTTCATTCTACCTTCCCACCAGAAATGTAGAGGATTCCAATTTCTCCACATCTTTGCCAGTACTTGTTATATGCCATTTTTAAAAAAATTTTAATCATCTTAGTGGATGTGAAATGATATCCCATTGTGGTTTTGATTTGCATTTCCCTGATGACTGGTGATTGAAAGGGTTAAGAAGCCTGCGGCGAACGGAGGACACCAAGAGACGCTCTCATGCAAGATGCAAAGGGTGTTTATTCAAGCCGGCTTGGACTCACAGCGGGACCTTGAACCAGTCTGCAGCTGAGAGCCCCAAGCCTCCTCGTGGGGGACCTTATATAGGACGTTATTGTCCGTTACAGCAAAACCCGTGCATTAGTAGCCAATAGTTTTAAGACACCCCATTGGGGTCTGCACGCAGGCAGCCAACCATTTTACACTGAGTCACATATTTCCACCAATCATTTTAGGGAGAGGTACATGTCCTAATTTGGGCTAGTGAGAGATACATGCCAGGCCGCACAGATCCTTGGAATGGGGAAGTGGCCTGTTCCTTTGTTCTCCCCAAGGTTGGGGTTGACTATCTTTCCCTGTTACCTAGGCGACGGTTGGTCGACCTTGGTCGACCGAAGGGGAGTGGGGTGC
>CM053617.1:58108513-58131059 GCA_028646535.1 Procyon lotor
TTATAGCTGCCAGTTGGCCCTGTCCTGTGGCGGGGGTCTTTCAGTGATGTTAACTATCTTTTCATGAAGTTGTTGGTCGTTGTATATTTTCTTTGGAAAATGTCTTTAGAAGTCCTTTGCCCATTTTAGAACTATTTTTTTTTTAATTGTGGTGAAATATACATAACAAAATTTACCATTTTACCAAATTTATGTGTGTAGCACAAAGGCTGTAAGTACATTTACATTGTTGTGAGGCCATCATCACCATCCATCTCCAGAACTTTATCAATCTTGCAAAACTGAAACTCCATACCAATTAAAATAATAATTCTTCATTATCCTTATACCAGCTCCTGGCAACCACCATTTTATTTTCTCACTATGAATATGATTTCTCTAGATAGCCTGAAATATGTGAAATTGTACAGTATTTGTCCTTTAATGACTGGCTTATTTTTCTTAGCATAATTGTTTTCAGTTTTCTTTCATGTGCTAGCATGTGTCAGATTGTCCCTGCTTTTAAAGGCCAAGTACTATTCTACTGTATGTGTATATACATTCTGCTTATCCATTCATCCATTAATGGGCCCCTGAGTTGTTTCCACCTATTGGTATTGTGAACAATGCTGCGATGACACATGGGTGTGCAGGTATTTGTTCAGCTTCCTGTGTCTTTTCATGTGGTTATTGGCCATTTGTAGATCTTTGCAGAAATGTCTATTAAGTCCTTTGCCCATTTTTTATTTGGGTTGGTTGATGTCATTGAATTGTAAGGGTTTTTTATATATTCTAGATATGAAGCCCTTACCAGATATATAATTTGCAAATATTTTCTCCCATTCTGTAGGCTGCTTTTTCACTTTCTTTATAGTGTCCTTTAAAACACAAACATTTCCAATTTTGATGAAGTCCAGTTTATTTATTTATTTTTTTGTTACTTGGGTTTTTGGTGCATATCTAAGAATCCATTGCCAAATGCAATGTCATGAGGATTACTAAAGTATTAATTTTTTGCCAACATACGCAAAAGGTACGTTTGAATTACTATGTTAGCTATAAAATGTTTTAAATTAGAATGGTAAGTTCTATCACTCCAATAGATATAAGTGCTTTTAGAAATATATTCCCCTTTGGGGATGATAAGTCTCTGCCAGGTTTAAGACTAAGTTCAGTTATTCCATATTCTTTTTTGTTGCTGACATTACACATCTGGCAAGCTGAGGCATAATGCAATGGAAAGTTAAAGGGGATGAAAGATAAATGCCTATCTTATTCACTACTGCACATTCTCTGGTAGTTTATGGAGCTTTAAATAATTCCTTATAGTTTCATTGTTTCCTAAAGTTGGCAAGATATTACTTTGCTGTCTGTGACTTCTCTATGGTGATGTAATATATGAAAGTCATTTTTATTTCTTAGGGCCACATTAGCTATCTAACTAAATCAACAGTATGTCACATCTGGTGAATTATTTTTAATGCAGCTGTGGCTAAAATCAATTTATAAAAAATAAGAAGTACAAATTTACTGCTGTTTCCTTATTTTTAGCTCACCTTATTGAGAAAAGTTCATTTTTTATTAGTAGTTGCATTTATTAAAATTCAAAGTCTGCTGATATTAAGGGAAAGAAGGAAGTCGATTTATATTTGAATGGTGAGGCTTTAGAGGTACTGAAGATTCAGAAATTATTTTTTAAATTCAGTCTACTAAATTCAATTTAACATTGTTACGGATATTAATGAAGGTACTTGTAGATTTTCCTCAGATTGTTTTTAGACTATGGCATACTGATAGCTATTCTTTTATTATAATTAACTATTAAAAATGGTTTATTAGTAACTGTCAGAGGGTGCCTGGCTTGCTCAGTCAGTTAAGTGTGTGACTCTTGATTTTGGCTCAGGTCATGATCTCAGGGTGGTGCGATTGAGCCCTCTATCAAGCTCCGTACTCATCATGGAGTCTGCTTGAGATTCTTTCTCTCCCTCTGCCCCTTCCCCTGCTTTTTCTCTCTCTCAAATAAACAAATAAATCTTTAAAAAAATGCCTGTCAGAATAGCTAAAATTGACAACAGAGGTAATCACAGATGTTGGCAAGGATGCCGAGAAAGGGAAACCCTGTTACGTTGTTGGTGAATACACAAACTGGTGCACCCACTCTGGAAAACAGTATGGAGGTTCCTAAGAAGATTAAATATAGAACTACCCTATGATCCAGCAGTTGCACTCCTGGATATTTACCCAAAGGATACAGAAATACTGAATTGAAGGGGCATGTGCACCCCAATGTTTATAGCAATGTTTTCAACAATAGCTAAATTTTGGAAAGACCTCAAATGTCTTCAACTGATGAATGGATAAAGAATATGTGGGACACACACACACAAATAAATATTATTCAGCCATCAAAAAAGAATAAAATCTGGCAATTTGCAAGGATGTGGATGGAGCTAGAGTGTATTATGCTAAGTGAAATAAGTCAGTCAGAGATTTTACTCATAAGTGGAATTTAAGAAATGAAACAGATATACATAGGAAAAAAAGAAAGGAGAGAGCACTGACCTGAATGATCTAAAAAAAGAAAAAGAAGAGACTCTTAACTATAGAAAACAAACTGAGGATTGCTGGAGGGGTGGGTGGGGGGATAGGTTAAATGGGTGATGGGTATTAAGGAGGGCACTTGTGATGAGCATTGGGTATTATCTTTGAGTGATGATTCATTAAATTCTACTTCTGAAACTAATATTATACTGTATATTAACTAACTGGAGTTTAAATAAAAACTTGAAACAAAAAACTTTTAAAAAAGTGATTTATTATTAAAATTATGTTATTTCTCATTGATGTCCAAGAAGATTCCCTGATACACATTTGCCCGGGAGTTGCTATCTATCCTTCTGTCTATTTATCTATCTATCATCTATCAATCTTTGTAGCTATGGAAGAACGTAACATTGTAAACAGCTTGGGCTTTGGAGTCATACTGCTTGGCTCCATATCCAGGCAATGCCACTGTCACCTTGGGTAATTATTTAACCTCTCATTGTCTCAGTTTCCTCAGTTGAAAATTATGTGACTAATTTAATCTATTGTGAGGCTTAAATGAGGTACTTCACATAAGAAATAATATGTGTGTCTGGCAAATGTTTACTCTAGAATGCTATTATTGCCATTATTACTATTATTTTTATTATTATAATTTGTTACATCAGTAGGCTTAAGTATGTTAATAAAAATGCATGATTTTAGACTTTGTAACAGTATTATTTTTGTCCTTTATTTCCAATTTGACTTATAAACTTTAGTAAAGGAAAATAAGTGAAAGTTTCATTAAATAGAATGACTCACTGTACTCTAATGGCTCAATACTCTATACACTGTTTTGCTTTGCAATGAAGGATTATCCTCGAATTCACAAACAATTATTAAGTACTTAACTATATGTAAAATACTGTTCTAGGGCTAGAATTTCTATTCATTGTAGAGGTGCAATAATAGTGTTATGAAGAAGTTGAATCATAGAACCAGGGACAAAGAGATTAATTCTAATGGAAGAATCTGGGTGGGCCATTTAGAGTTGAGTTCAATTTATAAGTTTCACTTTTATATTATTAGCATTAATTGCATGCTTTTCATTATACCTTATTCTAAACCTAAGACATCTCAGCTATAATGTTATTAATCCCCATAATGTTTAAAAATATTTGTATGTACTTGTTTTATTTGATTATTCATAAAAAGATGTACTGTAAGAACAAAAAACCCTCTCCAAATCATGAAATATAAGCATTTTAAAAATTGCAGACATGTGTGACCAATATTTTTTTTCATCTAGGTCTTAACTCCTTTTGGTTATTTTATTGAAAGATGTTTAATGAGTTACTTGGTATTATCAATAAGATTTTTTTCTTTAACACTGCATTCATAATTGGTTTTAGCAAAGTCTAATTTTGTATTTATTAAGTTATGTCTTTTAGTTCATTTCATTGTTCTTTTTCTAGGCTTTTAAGTACTATACTCATCTGATTTTTTTCTTTCTACATACTTTTTAAAATTTTATTTTAGGTTTTTACTTTTAATAGTGATAAAGAAACTTACTCTTTTCTAGTTTGGGGTCCAAGTTCTTTCAACACAGTGACAGTTCTATTTTTATCTGGTTTCGTATGAGTAAAGCTTATTTATTTTTAATTTTTTTTCTGTATATTATGGATATCTACCCATAGCAGACTTTTACAGAAATATTTAATACTTTTTTTTTAAGATTTTATTTATTTATTTGACAGAGAGAGAGAGACACAATGAGAGAGGGAACACAAGTAGGGGGAGTGAGAGAGAGAGAAATAGGCTCTCACTGAGCAGGAGGCCCGATGTGGGGCTCGACCCCAGGACCCTGGGATCATGACCTGAGCCAAAGGCAGACACTTAATGACTGAGCCACCCAGTCGCCCTTATTTAATACTTTAATAAATACATTGGGCTATGACACAACTATCCTCAGAGACAAGAGGGTAGTAAAAGGAATATGAATGAATCCCTACCAGGATGGGAATTTTTTTCATTTTAAACCTTTCTCACATATCAGAGGTGTTTATAGAACTTGAAAGTTTATAACCAAATGAACTTGAGTATTTTTTGAAATAAGTATAAGTAATTTAATTCTCTCAAACTGGGAACTTTGACCTGAAAGATCTAAAACTGCAGATGAATGAAAATCACTTGACATGGAAATCTTATTTCTATTAATTATTTTGACACAACAAAGTTAAAAGTTTGTATTTTCTTAGTATACATGATTTTCCTGTGTGGCAAAGAAGGACCAACCTGAGACTTTAAATATCCTAAAGAGATGCCATTACATGAATAATTAGATAATTATATTTAGCTATTTAGCATATAGTATGGGCATGAAGTTATACTGTGATTAAAGATTTGCTTCAGAATAACATTTTTTCAGATTATTTATTTATTTATTTTTGACAGAGAGAGAGAGAGAGATCACAAGCAGGAAGAGAGGCAGGCAGAGAGAGAGGGGGAAGCAGGCTCCCCGCTGAGCAGAGAGCCCGATGATGGGCTTGATTCCAGGACCCTGAGATCATGACCTGAGCCGAAGGCAGAGGCTTTAACCCTCTGAGCCACCCAGGTGCCCCCAGAATAACATTTAAAAAAAATTTAAATACATTCAGAAAACCAAAAAAAGGCTTTTTAAATCATGCAGAGCTGCCCATTTAAACTGATTTTTAAAAAATCTTTATTTTATAGCTTCTATAATATTTGTAGCTAATTTGTCTTCTCTCTGTACTAATTATTTTGATATGTTTTGTTTTTCTGGGGGATATGTTCCTCTAACTTCAAATACTTGTGGCCCTAAACTTTCTTTATCTATTCCATCCTTTTGAGCTCTCTTCATTCCTTTTATTCTCATAAAAGGAATCAAAAGGACAAGAAGAACTGAGACTATGAAAAGTATTTGGACCTGACATTAAGTCAGGTAACTTCAGAATGACCTTGATTGTGGGTAGTAGGAAGTGCAGTTTTTACTACTTTCTTGTGTTAGATGTCTTTTCAGAGAGATGTCTGTGGGTTGAGCCTCATGAAACTGCTAGAGACATTATCGCTAAACTTGTGAGTGTTGGGGAACTTCCCTTGGCTTACTTCCACACCTTTATTATACCTACCCCTTTTCCTCAAGATCTCGCTCCCTGTTTTTTATTTGCACAAACTTCTATTTTCCACCCATCTTAACTTTAAATCTTCATTTCAACTTTTGGCATTTGGTTAGTGCTAGTTTCTAGGCTGCAAATTATTTCCACCTCTAGTTTGCATATTTTTGACAATGAAGTGCGTCACTTTCATGCTTTCTTTTCATTAATAAGTTCACTAATATATCTCATGGAATTTAAAAAAATACTTAATGGTTTTAAATCTACAAGTATAATATTTATCTTTTGTTATCTTAAGTGTTTAATATTTTTCTTTAATTTCATTTGATGTAATGCCTATCCTTATCATGTAGTGCTTGAGGTTTTGTGTTATAAGGATCTGGAACTATTTGGTTGTTTAAAAAGTGAGGTAAGAGGGTATAATTTAATTTAACAATAAAAAAGGCTATTATACAAACCTACAAAAGTTAAGCAATTCTTATTTGCTTCAAATGACAGGTCTAGGATGAAAACTAAAAGATAAATTTAAAATGGGTCATATTTCTTATATTCTAAAGCACAAAGCATTTATTTAGTATGCTCCAAAAATTAGAGATTAATCTAAGAAACTCTAAACATGTATTTGGTTTTAGTCTGATATTTATAGATTTTGTAAAGAGCAATATTAAGCTAGATGCCAATGAAGATACACACTTTTTCATTGCTCAGATAATGCACGAAAACTAATTAGTGATGTGGACAAGTTAATTATATATTAGAAATGCCTAGAGCAGGTGTAGGAAAGCATCAGCGTAAATATTTTCTGTAAATAGTTCATAAACATATTAAAATCCTACTTAATATATTATTACCAAGAAATACCTTTTCTTTCAAAGGTCTATTTTTATATACCATAGGATATGAATGCAAACATTTGCTTTTTTTAATCATAATTTTATCTATATATTTCATCTTTTTCTCTATGGGTCCATCTATTGATTTTGTAAGAATAATCATCAATATTTTTAGGCTTTAAAGGAAGTATTGTTTAATTGTATATTTATTTTAATAAGTAATTTTAAGTTGTTTTTTGACTTCCTGTACAAGGCCAGTATTGTTCATATTAATTGAATTAATTCAGTTCAAAAACTGAATTCAGTGACTTTATTATTTAAAAATATTCTCCTTTCAGCCCCATCTTAGTTAATGATAATACCAGTCAAGGGCCCGTGATTCTTCTTTTCTTCTTTTGCTGTTGGCCGTTACAGGTTAGCTGAAATGCAATAGCTTCTTATTAAATATTTATTGATTCAATGAATGAATACTCTCTCTACAATCTCTCTACCCTCTGTACAGTGTCTTTGTTTGTTATCTACCTTTTTATTTCCTTTATAAGAAGAGAAATAATTAATAATGCTTTCTTGAGATATGGAATTGTTTGCTTCACATATTGCTAACAACATCCCTTCTACTCAAAATGGAGAAAACAAACCCTCAATAACATATAGGGAAAAATACCTCAAAGTTGTTAAACATAATGTTGTTATTGACTTACAAGTCAAAATCATAAGCATGTGTTTTATTTATTTTTTTAGATGTATCAATGTTTAATTTTTTCAAAATCGGAAAGGTCTTTTTAACTTTTTTGTTTTGACATAATTTAAGACAGAAAAGTTTCAAGTAAATACACAGTTCCTTCAAGCTTCCTCTCTCTTCCTGTTTCAGTTAAATGTTGCAGACTTAATGGGTCTTTGTCCCTTAAATACTTTAGTGATATTTTCTAAAAACTAGGAATTTTCTTAACCACATTACAGTTACAGGAATCAGGAAATGAACCTTGGTGTATATTGTTATTAAATATAGACCTTATTTAGATTTTACTAATTGTCCCTGTATTGTTCTTTAGAGAAAAAGAAATCCAAGATGACTGGTTGTATTCATTTGTATGTGTCTTTAGACTTCTTGAATCTGAAATATTTCTTGAGTCTTTCTTTTTATTAAGTGACATTGACATTGTTTAGGATTATAAACCATTTTTGTGCGTGTGTATAGCATGTGCTTTGTATGGAATTTGACTTTGTTGGACATTTCTTCAGGATTATATTCTGATTACATACTTTTGGTGGGAATACCGCTGAAGTTATGCTAAATTCTTCTTACCATATCATGAACTACATGCTATCATCATTTCATTAATGGTAATGTTCAATATTTGGATTTGGGACATTTGGGTAAAGTGGTGTCTGCCAGATTTCTTTACTCTAAAATTGTTATATTATCCTTTAATGAAAAAAATATCTTTTAGGAGATACTTTGAGACTCTGTATTATGTTAGTTCTTAAACGTTCAGCTACTAGTTTTATGATTTTTCCCAAATGGTGATTTTCTAATTCTATCTTTCTTTCTCTACTAATTATTTGGCTTTCTTTTACAATGAAAAGCTTTCTCTTCTCTCGTTTGTCTGCGTATCTTATCTATGTGTTTATGTATTTTTGTATTTATCTGTGTATCTCCTTGTATCATCTGTCTATCCATCCATTTTTCACATACTCTTTATCATTCTTTGAGCATTTTCTTGTATTTTTGCCACCGTCTTGTACTTTTTCTGCCCTAACTCGAATCTGGTGTTTCTTAAGCAGCCTTGGTTCCTTTAGTGGGCTCTTTGCTACAAAGACAATTTTATTTCTAGATCATCTTAACAGACAGAACTGGAGAATAAATATCTGTGTACACACATGCTTACGTGTCTATCCATAGACACATATATATTCTTATACATGTACGTAACTACACACATTGATATGTACATTTCTACATTTTATACTAAAACCCATGAGTTTAGGGGCATGTGGGTGGCTCAGTCAGTTAAGGGTCCAACTTTTGTTTTCAGCTCAGGTCACGATCTCGGGGTAGTGAGATTGAGCCCTACCTTGGGCTCTGTGCTCAACTCAGAATCTGCTTGGGATTCTTTCCACCCTCCCTCTCTCTCTGTCTTGTTTGCTCTTCCCCTTGTTTGCAATATAGTGCAAATTTCTCTAAAATAAAATATAGTCTTTCTATATTTTATGTATCAAAATATAGATACATAAAATAAAATAATTTAAAATTATTTTTATATAAAATAAATTTAAAATTATTTTATTATATATAATATATTATATATTTAAATAATTTAAATTATTTAAATAATTTAAATAATTTAAAATTATTTTATTTTATGTATCTATATTAATACATAATAAAATATAGTCTTTCTCTAAAATAAAATATAGTCTTTTAAAAAAAAAAACATGAGTTTACACTAATACCTCATTTTCTGTCCCTTACTACAGGGTTCATTTTTATTCTTCCTACTGTCCCAATTTTTAAGCTGACTTTCATTATCCACAGTATTTACTTTTAAATTTCCTCGGTCTTAAAATGCACAGAAAGTTGTTTTGGAATTGCTAAACCATACCTCTGTGGAAAGTCTACTAATTAGAGTTTAACATTTATTTATTTATTTTTATCTTCCGTATGAGGACATATAGTCTGTAACTGTGTTTAAAAAATACTTGTGTTCACTCTTTTTCCCTCCTTCAATGTGGTTGTTAGTCATTTGAATTGTGGCCACTTATTTAGTTCTGTGTTTAGTCGGCTTTAGGGCCGCCTATGCCCCACCAGTATTGTTGATGTAATTTTCTTTTTTGAGTACATGAAGTATTAACATGGTCCTCAAAGTCACGAATCTACAAAAAGTCAATTTCCTCCCTGCCCTTCCCCCCATTCTTTTCATGGTGTTCCCACTCATGCCCTGTAAGTAACCTATCTCAAATCCATCTCTGGTTTTCCTCCTTATGTTATTTTTAAAATTAAATATGCAGAAACATGCATATTTTCTTATTTTTTTTTACACAAAGTGTAACATGTTCTGTTGTGCTGTTTTTTTGTCATTTAATAATATAACTTGTATATAGTATAATATATACTAATATATATTATACACTATATAATAGTATAACTATTAATAATAATATATACTATATAATAGTATAACTTGGAAATCATTCCACATTACAGAGATCTTCCTCATTGCTTTTATAACTACCTGGTACTACAATATGAGGTTATACTATAGTTCTTCAAGTATTCTCCAACTTTGAATATTTAGGTGAATTCCAATAATTTCACATATCAGTAATAGTGTAGTGGAAACTTTTGTGTGCATGTATATTTCTGTACTGTAAGAAGTGTATCTTCAGGATAAATTCCTAGACGGGAGCATGTGAGGTTAAGAGATAAACACATACATTGAATTGCTAGTCATTGCCCCCACTAGTAGTTTGTGAGAGTACCTGTTTCCATAAAGCTTTGTGAACAGAAAATATTTTTATACTTTTTAACTTTTGTCTGATAGATGAAAATTTTAATTTTTAGTTCTCTTATCATGTGTGAAATTAATCTTATCTTCATACATTTAAGGACTATTTTTATATTTTATATTTTCTGTGAATTGTCTTTGTTTTTTGCTCAATTTTCTGTTGAGATATTTTTATCCTTTTAATTTGATGAGCGTCCTTTACTTATGAGGACTATTGTCTGTCTGTTGGACAGTTTTCTCCCAATATGTATCTGTCCTTTGACATTGCTTATGGTGATTTTTTGTTTGTTTGTTTTGGCCATGCTGAAGTCTTTATATTTTAATCTCACCAAATAATCACTCTTGAATTAGAGTTAGAATACTTTTTCTTATATCCAAGTTATCCAAGTTACCTATATATTCTGTTACTTGTGTGGTTTTGCTTTTTTACATTTAGATCACTAATGCTTTTGGAGTTTAATTTTGTGTATGGTGTGAGGTATAAATCTAAATTTACCTTTTCAACAGTTGTCCTATTGACATTTATTTTAAAAAATTCATTTTGATCTATGAATTGACATACAAGCCTTTTATATTCTGAAGTTTCAAATGGGGGTGCCTGGGTGGCTCAGTTGGTTAAGCGACTGCCTTCGGCTCAGGTCATGATCCTGGAGTCCTGGGATCGAGTTCCGCATTGGGCTCCCAGCTCAGTGGAGAGCCTGCTTCTTCCTCTGACCTTCTCCCTTCTCGTGCTCTCTCCAGGACTAGAAGCCCCTTGGGGTGGTAGGTCAGCCTGTGAAGTCACTCCCTCAGTGAGAGGTAGTCAGCAGGTGACCAATAAACTCTCTCTGTTTGACTCCATAAAAACAAAACAAAACAAAGCAAAAAACAAAAAATAAACCCCCCCTCAAATAAATAAATAAATAAATAAAATCTTAAAAAGAAATAAAAAAATAAAGTTTCAAATGTATTTGGTTCTGTTTATGGATTTTCTGTTCTACTCTGTTGATCTGTCTCTTGATATGCCAGTATTATAATGTTTTTATTATAGAGGGCTTATCAATGTCTTAATGTCTAGTAGGCTCATTCTTTCTTTTTTAAGCTTTTCTTTCTTAGTGTTTTCCTGGCTCTTCCTGCATGTTTACTTTTTTATATGATGACTTATCAAGTTATCAATTCCCACAAAAAACTTGGCACTTTTTTTTCATTTCTTTGAAGCTGTTCCTCTGTCAAATGGGTATGATATGTGTGGCAAAAGATTAAAGAAGTAATGTGTATAAAAATACTTCAGAAACAGTACGTATAGATACAAAATATTGTTATTATGTTACAAAATATGTTTAAGATTTTATAACATAATACTCAACATTTTTTCGGATTCTTTGATTCATTATCTAATATCCAAGGCAATTTTATAAAGTAATCTCATTGAAAATCGTACAGATTCAAAATAGATACAATAAAAATTCAGTCAGTTGGAACTTAAGAATTTGAACTTTGAAGCAAGTAATAATATTTGTGAATATCTTCTAATAATGTGTCATTCTTAAATGTCTCACTTATAGCCCAGGATATTAGTATTTTGTTCTGTTTTTTTTTAGGTGAATGAAAAAACGGATTAAATAAAGTATAAGAAGTCTACTTTTTTTGGTTTCATGTTTCTAGGTATATTATTCATGTACAACTTGTTAGAATAACCCTTACAGCCTCTCTTTTTTTTTTATCCTTATTGTTCGGTCCTGGTTATAAGTTGATATTGCTACTTTATACTGTAGGGGAACAGAAATAGCATGTGACCACAAAATGTCCCATTAGTGTATATCTAGGCTCTAAAATCATCATCATATAAAATTTGCCAAACAAGAGGCCACTGTATGATGATTTCATAGGTGCTTATTCATCATAAAAAGATAACCTCAAATGCTGACAACAGAATAATTTCAACACTTTCATGAAGTATAAATTTTAAACAATTGAATTTAAAATAACATTTGTGCCATTTTAGCCTGACATACAGAATCACAAGGGAATTCTCTCAAAATGGGCTTACACTAAAGGTATTTTAACACAATATTTTTTTTTGTCTCAGGAATTATTAAAGCTACTATACAATGATAATTCTTTTAAGGAACTCTGGAAACATAACTCTTATTCAGTTCTGCCATAAAGGGTAAATAAAATGTTTATCTAAGTTTTAAAGTATTGATGTGCATCATTATTTTTAGTAAAGTTCTGACTATAAGACAATATGAATATGAACCTCTGCAGTTAATATTAAGATATCATGGTATATTCATTTACTATTTATGAAATTACATGTTGTAAATATATTTTAGGGTCCCGTTATTGCTCACTGATCATTCTCTTTATTCCTTGCAATATTACACATTGTCATTCATTTCTGTAATTCTCACATTGTGTGTTTCCGTAGTTAATTCTATAAAGTTAAAGGAAAATTATGCTGATTTATTTAAATATTCTTTAGGAAGAAAAAATCATACTTTTATGTGGAAATTTCTCCTAGCCTGAAAATACATTCTTAAGAATCTACCTGGTACCAAAACTTACTTTATATTTGTGTAGGGGTGTGTATATTTACTTTATATTAATCATCTGTATTTTTCAAAGCAAATAATCATAAACAATTGGCAAGATTCTTAGTGTTCTAGAATATTTTATATTTTGATTAAAACTCACTAATTTTTTTTTTAAATTTTTATATGTGTATGTGGACCAAGAAAAAACCATGTTGTTTCATTTATATCAGAGGCGTGCAGGGACCCAGTAGTTCTCACTGAAGGTTTTTGAGAGGCTAGTAGCATGGTTGGCCTGGTCTCTTTAGACTGTCTCAGGATTGGCAAATGCATTGTAGCCTACAAATACCAATGGTAGATCAGATATGTGACTGTACTGTGTCAGTAAGAGAAGGTGAATGACAATGCTATACCACCAAGTACAGTGGTTATCATATAAGAGAGATTGTGCATGTTGAAATAGAATTTACCAGTTGTTTGGATGGTGGATGCAGTAAGTACAGAGTTTGTGTCCCAAACCCAAATTGGAATGCTAATCTTTAACAAGGAATACAAAATAAGAAAATGAAATGAGTGCCCTGTTATGTATTAGTTAATATTCTGGAATATTAAAACTGTGAGTCATTTCTGAAGCTTAATAAGATGATTTGGGGGCAATAAAGAGGCATGCTTTTTTACATGATATATAACTATATTTTTATTATTTTGGCAATGTAATAGTAGTAAAAGTAATAGCTGTATTTATTAAGTGCTTGATATGTGTTAGATATTTAAAAATACATGATCTCATTTAATCTTCACATCAATACTAAGAGCGAAGTATTATTATTATTTTTTTTGCAGATGAATAAACTAAGGTAGAGAAGTTAAATAAATTGCCCAAGGTAGCTGGTGATTATAGATGTACATTTTGAATCTAAGCTGTTTGATACCAAAATTCTTATGCTCTTTGAAATTCACTTCATTAAATAGATGTATCACATGAGAAATGGAGAGGAACACAAAGAAGAATGTGATAATACTTGTTTTCATACTTAACTTCCGGATTCCCCAAAGACTTTAAAGAGTTTCATGAAATTTTTCAATAAGTTAATTTACTTCCCTTTAATAAAAAATTACTTATGAGGTAACTCTAGTTTTTGGATGGCCAGGGGAAAATACACGGTATAAAAATAAAGCTCTGAATGAAATGTGAAGCATGTTTGTGATGGAGAATGTTCAGTGTCATTTTTGTTTTGACTTACAGCTTGTACATGCAGTGGCCATGCAAATATTTGTCACATGCACACAGGAAAATGTTTCTGCACAACTAAAGGCATCAAAGGTGATCAATGCCAATTGTAAGTAAAAATGACTTTTTAGAACTTTTGTACATTGAACTTTTGCTATAAACTAATTATTATAGTGTGGGGCTAGTTAAGCAACCAATATTATTGTAAACTAGGTTTACTTGCATTTTATCAATTCTCGTAAAAAGTTAAGCCTTTTAAAAATGGCAGTTTTTGTGGAGGCTTTAAAAGAACCCATGGAATATGCTTGTCTTTGGTATCTCTCTAAAAAAAGAAACATTTTTAATTTTGGGGGAAAACACATACCTTAAATTTTCATTTTATTTTTATGATTTTTCTCCATAGCCTGTTAAATAAAAAATCATGTTTCTTGCCTTTCCATTGAATCTGTCATTAATAATTATAATTATAGTTATTTAAGCCTTGTAAGTGGTTCCTTATATTTTTTTCTCTGTTTCATTAGACACGAAGCCACTCTTTTTACTCTACTTTCAGTATTTTTAAAAAATATTTTATTTATTTGACAGAGAGAGAGAGATAGTGAGAGAATGAGAGGACAACCAAGGAGAGTGGCAGGCAGGTAGGCAGAGGGAAAGGGAGAATCAGGCTTCCCACTGAGCAGGGAGCCTGATATCGGGCTTGATCCTGGACTCCAACGCAGATGCTTAACTTTTGAGTCACCCTCACACCCTGCTTTCAGTGGCTTTATGAATGAGTCTTGTCTTCTTATAATTTAATTGTTATTCTCAAGACTTATTCTCCCTCTCAAAAAAATTAACCCTAAAAAGCAGTTGTCTCATGGTATCTAAACATTCTTTTTTTTCTAATTTATATATGCCATATAATATTAAAATAATTTTTGTTTTGGAGTTGTATATATGCACTTATATTAGGTATAAATGTACTATTATTTGACACAAATCATCAACTCTAAAGGTAATAACTATAAAATTATGAAAAATTAATAAAGGATGAATACTCAACTTTTGCATCAACATGGATGGAACTGGAGGAGATTATCCTAAGTGAAATAAGTCAAGCAGAGAAAGTCAGTTGTCATATGGTTTCACTTATTTGTGGAACATAAGGAATAGCATGGAGAGCATTAGGAGAAGGAAGGGGAAAATAAAGGGGGGGGAGTCAGAGGGGGAGAAGAACCATGAGAGACTATGGACTCGGGAAACAAGCTGAGGGTTTTGGGGGTGGGGGTGATAGGTGAGCCTGGTCATGGATAGTAAGGAGGGCATGTATTGCATGGAGCACTGGGTGTTATACACGAACAATGAATCATGGAACACTACATCAAAAGCTAATGATGTACTATACTGTGACTAACATAACAAAACAAACAAACGAACAAATAAATAAAATAGCAGATATTTCCCTTAATTTTTATCTGGACCATCATGTATTATAAAGCATTAGCCACATTAGCACTTTCCACATGCATTTATAAAGTATTTTATTCATTTATATTTTTTCACTTAATTTCAAAATAAAGAATATTTTCCATAAGGAAAAAAATAAAACTTTTAGATCCGAAGAAGTCTCTTAACCATGGAAAATGATCATTTTATTTTTTTTTTTTATCAAAAACAAGTGTATTATTTGCCGTAGGATTATTTTAAACATTTCAAGTTAGATGAACATATCTTTGACTAGCCACTGAGGTGCCATAGGTTTTCAAGTTCAGGGGAGGTGAATAGAACCAGTTTGTATTCCTTCTCCATAGTCTCTAAATTTAAAAAGGAGGTGAAAGCATGAGCTCTTAGGGAAATTCCTATTAAGGAAGGCTGTTTTCATTTCAGTACCAATGGATTTAAACCAGAGTTCTGTGTTCTAAGATAAAAGATACTTCTAATATTTCGCTGAATACAAAATTCATAAGTAGGGCCACTGTTTTTGGTGCCAAGAAGGGCATCGTGCTTGGTTTAATGCACTGCTATCACCATCTTGGAATTCTTAATAAATTTTTAATAGGAGCCTTACATTTTCGTTTTGTACTGCTTCTTGCTTCCCCCTACCATGAATTATATATCAGGTCCTGGTCATAAACAAGAAATGTTTTATTTTTGTTCTAAGATTCCATTATTCCATCAATTAAAACTGACAGCTTTAATTTGTACTATATTTTTGCTTAAGTGATATAGCCATCTATAATAATTTGTGATGTGGTAATTTAGTAAGATACTTTTGTTTCCAGATTAGTGAGAGCAGTATTTTAATTCATTGAAATAATGGGATTATCAGCTTAGAAATACAAAATAACACAGTTTGGCAAATGTATGAAATAATAGAAAAAGAAATTATATAGTTCTGAATGATGAAAGTACATTTTGCCCTAGTTCTTATTTATGATTTTTGTAAGCAAGGGAAAAATTGGAATACTAATTTGTACAGTATTTTGTAGATAGCCTTTCTAGATAGAATTATATTCATTATTTTTTCTTTGTCTTATTTATTTGGCTTTTGAGTGCAGGGCACTGAAAATAGGATCATCATTCTTAAAGCAATTATTTTCTACAGTGTGCTTCTATTGAAAAAAAATTCTTATTAGGAAGCAAAGCTAGTCATTCAAATCACTGAATAATTATTAAGTGAGTGCTTATACTATTAATGAAGATGAATATCACATAGTTTTTGCTGAAAGTATCTTTCAGGCTAACAGTGGAGACACTAGCCAAAATATAATGTACTAATTTGCTGTATCAGTGGTTTAAAATGCTTGGGAACCTTTCCCTTTTCACAGGACAGTTGTTGTTTGGCTTTAGATATATAGTTGGATATCACATCTTGTGTATTTTTCATAACCTCAAACTAAAATTCGTTCTCTTCCTATATGTTAATGTGTTCCTTGCATTATCTGTGCACTCACCCGTATCCTTTGCTAGAATGAAATTCTTTGGGGACCATGTCATCAGTTTCACAATGTAAGTGCTCAATAAGTTTATATTGGAATGGAATGAAGAACATTTTGCCGGAGTACTGAAAAGGGTGAGATTAATTTACCTTGGAGGGATCAGGAAAGTTTGAGAAGAGGATACTTGAGCTGGAACTTGAAGGAGGAGGCAAAATATTCTGGTTGGAGAATATAGTAAATAGAAGGAGAAACTATATCCATAAAACAAGGGAGTGAAAATGAAAAAGTTTATACCATTTCAGGCTTTTGCTCAAGGACACAGAGAGCTGGCAAGAACATTGCTCTCACCTTTACAATGAAAGAAACAAGAGCTGGAAAACTGCAAATCCATGACTTTTATGGAAATCATTGAGGAATTGAGATTACAGGGTAAACAAATAGCCAAAAGTCTAAAGGGAAAGAAGAGCTTTCAGGGAGACATGAGACAGGAACACTGGCTTACCTGGAGTGAAACCAACTGGAAACATAGAAGACTGCAGCTGAGGTAGTTGTTAGATTGCAGCTCTAGTTTGGATGGTCAATAGAGTGTGGAGATCCTGGGGGGTCATAGAATTGGGGGCCCCCAAGGAGCCTTTCTAGAGTTTTTTTCCCCGTGCACCCCACCAGTTGCTCAAGGAAGAAAATGGAGAACATTTTAAGAATCAATTTCTTGTGATTTAAGCTGTAGGAAGGGGAATAGCACACACGGTGAACTTCAGTAATGGAGCCAAAATGTTCATTCAAAGGGGCACTGCATTATTTATCTTGCCAGGGTGCTGGCTCTGACCTAAACCACAGCTCGAACTCAGAAATGGTCACTTAAAACATTATTATTTTTTTTTAAGATTTTATTTATTTATTTGACAGAGAGAGATCACAAGTAGGCAGAGAGGCTGGCAGACAGAGGGAGGGAAGCAGGCTCCCTGCTGAGCAGAGAGCCAGATGCGGGGCTCGATCCCAGGACCCTGAGATCATGACCTGAGCTGAAGGCAGAGGCTTTAACCCACTGAGCCACCCAGGTGCCCCCACTTAAAACATTATTTAATGGAGATATGAACTGTAAGATAAATATGTAATGAGTGAGGTGATAATTCACTATGATACTTGTTTACTTTTGAGAAGTAACATGCAGACTTCAAAGAAAACAATATATTACTTTTGTAAAATTTATCAGTTTTACAGTGTGAAGGTAAAACATATTTGCATTCTGTGAAACGCAGTGTCTCTCATTCAATCAAATTCCTTTTCAATGTAATAGTGTAAGGAAGATCAGTAGTTAATGTTTTTTTCTTCAGTCTTCTAACAACGCTTTTGATAGAAACTGGTTCTTCAGTGGAAGATAATTTATTTTAATAAAATAAAAATAGGTAAAAGAAGTTTTGATAAAATGTTGTGGCAGATACTTAGGACGTATCTTGCTAACTCCCTTGGCTGTCATAGTTTCACCAAAGCTATAGGGACTGTTTCCTGTACTTTCCAGTATTCCACATAAAGTATGAGAATCTTTATTCTCATACTCTCATAAGAGATACTTATTTCTGCCCAGTGCAACCAGGAAGTGTAAGATAGTTTATGCCAAAATGGGTCTTCCTCAACCAATGAAGGGTGAGAGTTCATCCTACATTTCCCACTGTGTCACAGTGTTTCTTCCTGAGATAACGGCCTGTGGCAAGCACCCCCATTCTATCCTGGCATTTGCTACTGAGGTAATTCCAGCTAAGGCAATTGCTACTGAAAGTGGCTCTGGTAACAGACCTTCATCAGGGGATGTTATGGTTAGAAGACTTATCAGGTGGCAGTGAGCACTATATAATGCTAACTTAGGTAAGTGGGATAGTGGTTATCCTGGTGTGCTATAGTAGAATTATTGAGAATATTAACTGTATTTGATGGTCGGAGGAGTTGTGCTAGTTTGTGCAGCAACTTTAGCACTGGAAAGTCTTGGGGAGGAATGGTAACTATGATTGTGGACTTGGCTGTCTTTTGTTAACTGCTAGAAAGTCTTAAAGCAGGAGACTTCCATCCACTCAGAGCATTCTGTGAACATCACATGGTCTTCATGACAGCATTTGAAGACCCTTACCTCCGACAGCTAGAGAGCAGAGTATGTTGAATTTATGCCTGGGATTTAATCGTAAGTGTGGCTGGCTGCAAATGAAACTGAAAGATTAGTTGTGACAGTTCATCCATGCCAGAGTCACTGCCTGATGAGAACGAGTGGGAGTTTGAGCCTTTGAAACTCAGTGGTGGCTGTTGTCTGTAGGCCAAGAGAAAATATTACCTATCAGCTGGGCTCCCTAGTGGCAGAGTGGTTATGTTAGGATTCCAGAATAGTAAAAGATGGGTGGTTGTACCTAACTCTTAATTACCTTAACAATTAGCAAGATCAGAAGGCTAACAGGGTGTGTTAGTTGGCAGGAATTTGTGATAATGCCTAAGTGAGTTTTGAGAGATGAACTTATTTGGCAACCAAGTGGATTATTGTTTGACTTATATTACCAGAAAAAAAAATCATGAACCAGAAAGCAGAAGGTTGATGTCAGCTGTCCCAATGGAAAATTGTGAATCTTCACTCTTAGGATTGCGATCTGAATCTCTGGTTCCCAGCACCCATCAAATAAGTTGAAGAAGCACCTGTAACATCTCATTGATATACACAATAAATATTCCTCCACTGTTTCTCCAATGGGACTTCAACTCATTTAGTAGATAATTGGTCATGGGAAAAGGAACAAAGATACTTCTGAAGGGCTTTGGATAAGGTATTTAAATTGATATCAGTCACCAAAATATCATTAATTTACTTGCTTAAAAAATCTTTTCAATATTGCTACTACGTATCTTAAGAAGTTGTGTTAGTATTTCTGAAGACACCATTGACAAATTTTTAACTGCAAGTGAAGAAAAAAACAAAAACATGTTTCTGTATTGGCCCTAGATTAGACCTTTTCTTTTTCTTTTTTTTTTTTTTTTAAGATTTTATTTATTTGACAGAGAGAAACACAGCGAGAGAGGGAACACAAGCAGAGGGAGTGGTAGCTGGAGAAGCAGGCTACCCGCAGAGCAGGGAGCCCGATGCGGGGCTCGATCCTAGGACCCTGGGATCATGACCTGAGCCAAAGGCAGACGCTTAACGACTGAGCCACCCAGGCGCCCCGATTAGACCTTTTCTAATCAATTTTTTTTTTAATTGTGTTGTGTTAGTCCCCATACAGTACATCATTAGTTTTTGTGCATGGAGCACTGGGTGTTATGCACAAAGAATGAATCATGGATTACCACATCAAAAAATAATCTACTTCTGATTACTAGGAAATAATCTGAATTCCAGCGAGTCAGTAAAGTGTTCTTATGTCTTGTACACAGTAAATGTGAAGGTCAAAGTATTTTGGTTGGGGAGAGGAAAACATTATTAGTTCAGTGATTCTCAATGGGGCTGTTTCCTGTACTTTCACAACTAGAGAAATCATGTTCTCTAGAACCTTATGGATTTTCATAATTAATTATCTTGAAAATTAGGGACTGCTCCTGGCATTTAGAGATGAAGAGTCATAGCCCCTTTGTAAAAATGGGAACTTATGGGAACTATGTAATCAATGGAATTTTGTTATAATCTGCTTAATTGATTATATTGGGTCTGCAGACTCACTCTGTGGTAATTTTCCATGTCTCTAAGTACATAATTGGAATGGATATATGTAGCCTCTTGTGGACCCCCATGTTAGCTTTTTGACCTGTGAGAAATGAGCTATTAAGGTAGAAAAGTCCAAATAGAAGAAGTCCCTGAAACTCCTTTCATTCACTCTGGACCTAATCAAGATGGTAAATCAGAAACTGGAGATCTCATGCCAAAACAAATAACAGTCTGTTGAAATGGAGAAAATGAGGAAGTATTATATTTCAGGTTTGAGCTGGATCTTTGAGTAGTTAAAATATGGACAGGATTATGATGAAATGTCACAGAAAATATATTTTCTGTCTTGAAGCCCCACCACATGTCAAGGCATTCATTCAGTTTCTGATATTTAAAAAGACTTTGGAAACTATGTCATTTCATTGATTTTAGGAAATAGATGACAGACTGGAAAAAGATACAGTGATATTAGAGCCAAAAGGGTTGGATTGTAGGCTTCTGGGAGCATTTTAAGGAGTCCCATGTTGAAAAACAATTGGCAGCCTCCAAGTAAATAATTTTAATATGTAATTTCTGCCACAAAGATTTTGTACTGTAGTGCTACAAATTTAAAAAAAATGTAAGATAGAAATAATATAACTTTAATCGTTTTTTTTATTTTTTATTTTTTTTTAAGATTTTATTTATTTGACAGCAAGAAACACAGCGAGAGAGGGAACACAAGCAGAGGGAATGTTAGCGGGAGAAGCAGGCTTCCTGCTAAGCAAGGAGCCTGATGCAGGGCTCGATCCCAGGACTCTGGGATCATGACCTGAGCCGAAGGCAGACGCTTAACGACTGAGCCACCCAGGCGCCCTACTTTAATCATTTTATTAATGAAACCCAATGCTACTAATAAGTTGATACTACTAATAATATTTGGTTCTTATTCTATTAAAAGGAGTTTCAGATATTTCCTAGACATATGGTGCACTCAAAGATGTGAGTTGTACATCCTATCAGTGATGCAGTTTTCTGAAATGATGAACACATTTTTGTTAAGTTCTGATCAAAATTTATATGGTGCATTTTCAAGTCACATGTAGTTGCATTACTAGAAAATTCAGTGTATGTTGTAAACATGGGAAGCTACTCTGCGTTTATACGTAAAATGTAGTTAAGTTCTAGGTTCAAGTAATTATGAACAGAAACCTGTTCATGGTTCAAAAAGCCATGTTGTTCAGAAGTTATGTGGGTTTTGGATCGATTATTTTTTATTGTTTTGTGGAGTTGCCTTGTGCACTCAGGATGGCTACTATCCTTGGCATCCTTTTTAGCCCTTTTAGTAAGTTCCATTAGAAATCCATAATTATTGGGGCCCCTCAGTGGCTCAGTCAGTTAAGCATCTACCTTTGGCCCAGGTCATGATCCCAGGGTCCTGGGTTTGAGTACCACACTAGGCTCCCTGCTTAGCGGGGAGTCCGCTTCTCCCTTTGCCTGTTGCTCCCACTCTCTCTCTGTCAAATAAATAAAAAAAAAATCTGTAATTGTGGAGAAAACTAATTGTTACACTAAACATTTATCTCTACTGAGAACCACTTAACTCATCAGTTTGTTTTTCTTCAGCCTAAGAACTTTTGTGATTTCATTTATTGCACATAAGATCTTAGAGCAATTTACTGACTACTTGAGAAAGTTGTATATATTGATAGTATTGTTAGATATTATGTTGGTAGATTAATGAAAATTGATGGGTTGATCCAGAATCATATTTTACTTTTTTCTAAAATAAATTGAAGACTAAATTTCTCAAAATGTATGGAATTATAAAATAATTATATGAGATATGGGTCACTATTACTAAGCAGGATATTTTTAATTTAGTAAATAAATTCATAATTGAATATCCTTTTCTTTATCTTTTTTCTTTACTGATCATAGCTTTTTCATAGCTACTTATGTTAGACTCAAGATATAAGTTCTCAAAATTAGTGAGAAAATAAATCTCTAGAAATATGGTGACTTAAATTCTAGCTCGGGGGCCAAAATTTTGCTTTATTATAAGAATTCTAGGTGGGAAATTATAAGAATTTAGAAATTATAAGAATTTCTAGACTGAAATAATAGTTCTTGATGTACTTTGGGAAATATTGCCATAGGAGGATAGTCTTTCTGAGTATTTTTTTCCTCCCCAGTTTACCTTTAGGCCAGCAATATCTAAGATTATTACCCATTTTTCCATTTTTTCTATTTT